>JBAMHW010000024.1:22439702-22452615 GCA_037177495.1 Rhadinocentrus ornatus | reverse complement strand
CATCAGAGATGCAGCTTTTCACCTGTCCACTGATAACAAGCTGGATGCTCCCTGTCCTCTTTAGTCTGCAGGACACGCCCTCCACGCTTTCCAGGAAGAATTTCACATTTTCAGTTTTCCACTTTGCCTCAGACCATTTCAAATGAGCTTTGATCCAGAGATGACGGCGGTGTTTCTGGATCAAGTTCACATACAGCTTCTTCTTTGCATCTTAGAGCTTTAACCTGCATTTGTAGTTTTCATGATTATCAGACAGCGAAATCTTCCAGAGTCCCTGCAGAGGATAAAATTCTTCACATTTTTTACCACAATAAAATGAAACTATAATACACAAACACATATCATATGTCATGTTTATTTCTTTCTTGTAATTCTCGATGGCAAACTTAAAGATGGTGGCCATTTTCACTAATGGAAGTTGTTCATCAAGTTGCACACTTTATTTTTATTTTTTTCTGCACATACAGATTGGAGACTCATTTCTTCATGATGTCCACGCAGCTGAAGAAAATTAAATAGGAATGACATCTTGTGTTTGAGGTGTCGTTTAAACAGTGTTTCAGATGAAAGATTGCAGGAGTTAAAAGGTTATTTGTTTTTGTTTTCTATAAATGAATCATGGTTGGCTGCAGAAACAAATGAGTAGCAGTAGCCGTATAATAAATAGATGCCATTCTAATAATAAATGTGTTGTGATGCTTTTCATTTTGCTCTTTGTCATGATGCCTGATGGTGGTAGCTTCTAATTAGCTGATCATGGGGAAAAAGGGGAAATTCAATCATGTAATTGCTACTTGAGGCCACAGCTGATGCATTTCAGCAAAAACAATATTCGTCTCTTTTTGTCCCACTTCCTAAAGCAAACGGTTTCTGATTTACACACACAGCAGAGAAAGAAAAATCCTGTGACCTGTTACGTTTTTATATTTGCAGTTTTGTTCAGCAGTTTTGTAGGTTTATTTATATTGACTTTTTTTATTATACAAAAAAATATTAGTGCAGTTGATAAATGCAAATGAAGACTAATTCATTCTGTCTAATCCTCATTTAAAGAACAGGAAAATGGCAGTTTGCATATGTAATCATGAGAGCAGGTGTGTGTTTGTGTGACTGTGCAAGACAGTGGGTAACGTACTGAGCTCTTCTCTAGTTTCCATCCTGTGCTCAGTTTCACTCTATTTCAGAGTTAGCTAATTAATCATGCATTATTGAGAGACACAACTGGGGAGTATAATAGCCTTCACTGCAGTCCCAGCACAAAACACAACCATGTATTAATGACTGATTCTGTGTGTGTGTGTTTGAGGGAGGCTTTCAAGGTCAGACAGAGAGTAACTAAATGTTTTTGATTCCTGTCTGTGTTCTTTGGTGTGTTTAAGGACAGCCTCTCTCTGTATGTGAATCATCATCTCAGAACTTGCCGTGTCGGTTCTGATCAAACCCTGTTTTTGTAGTGACTGAAGACAGAGCTTTTTAATCCCTCTTCATCGTCTTCCAGGGGGATGCTGGTATAGTTGGATAGCTGTCTGCAACGAGCAACCTTGCACCCTCATGGGTCAGCGTCACTTTTTGCTTCACATGCCACCCTTATTTCTCTATTCTTTTCTCAACAGGCGCCAGTTCAGACAGACTAATACATAGCCAGTGCCTTGATCCGACACACCTCTCCCCTTCCTCTTACGCCCCCCTTTTTTACTCCCCTTAGAAGATAAGGTGGGCCAGTGTACACGTGCAGACAGAGCTGCGCTGCTCTCCCCCTCCTCGCCTCACACACAGACATGCTCTTTCTCCCCGTGCACACACAAGTCCACATGAGTTCTTGGCAGGATGAAGACCTTGCTTCAAGGGTTTAATCAGAGGCGAAGGGACTCTCGTCTGCAGGCGGCCGCTCTGAGAAACAACACACACATTGAGCGGCGGTGAGGTGCAGCAGTCCACTTTGCAATCAGACATTTTGAATACTAATCTAACATGCAGCACAGAAGTGATGTGGAGGAGCCATCTGTCCACTGATTAGCTGGACACCACAGAGATCACGCTTCTGTTGGATGCCATACATAACATATTAGAATCACACTTGATTCAGCTGTAAGACTGCAATAGTTATAAACACATTGAACACACTGCTCATCATTACACAGCTTACTTGAGACTTTCCACCCAATCTCCACCCAGGACCAGAGCAGCTAGAATCCTGCATCAGACCAGAATGGGACAACATTCCTCTCCTAAAACTCCAGCAACTGGTCTCCTCACTTCCCAGCTGTTTACAGACAGATGTAAAAAGAAGGGAGGATGCTACACAATGCTAAACATTACCCTGGAGCTACTTTTTACAGATGTGTTGCTGCCATTAAAATTCACAATGAGGTCCACATGGCACTGAAGTCGGTTGTGAAAATGGTCGCGAAAAGTAGGAGAAAGGCTTCAACATCCCCACGACACCGCTGTAGTACATTCTACAAGGCTGTGGGGGTGCTAAAGAGTAACACTCCAAAGCTAGAGCAAGACATTGCATCCGCAGATAAAGTCTCACTGTGTGTTGCAGGAAGTACACATTGGAAGCAGAGAAGAGAAGATGGCTGAGGATTCACTGCAAGTCAAAAGAAAAACATTTGTTTGGATGAATGAAGAAGTTGAGCTTCTTCTTCAAGTAACGCTGGACTACAAAGCAAAAGAAAGTTGAGGAAAGGTGGCTTGGGAATTGGCGCATGTTCGTCACATTGACGTCATATCCTCTAGTGGTGCGGTTACGCTGTCCTCACAATACCACAGACGTAGAGGACTCAAACCTATCCACTTTGGTGCCTGGCTTCAGACATGAAGGGCTAACCCCTGGCTTCGTGGGGATGAAAGGGTGGTTTGCTTAAATGCTTTTGCGGTTTTACTGCAATCCGGCGTGGGGGCGGCCTCTGAGTAAATGTTTGACTTCCGTCCATCTTGACATCTGAGAGACTCTGCCTCTCTGAAATGTTCTTTTATATCCAGTCATGTTTCTTACTCATTGCTGATTACCTTAAATAGTTGTCAAATGTTCCTCCAGTTGTTACTAATTTGGGTCAATTACTTTTCCAGCCTTTTGTTGCTCCTCTTCCAACTTTGTGTTCCTATTCCAACAGATGTGTTGCTGCCATCAGGCTTAAAATCGGCTCGTGTTTTCCATGAAATGGCTAAATGTCTCAGTTTCAACATCTGACATGTTGTTTATGGTCTGCTTGTTATTCCCAGAATTTACAACAGCTCCCAGTTTGGGCCACAATTTCCTTGTTTTTCTTTTTATTGAGCTAAAACATCTCTTTAATGCAGCTTTAACTTAATTTATTGACCTTTTAATGTTGATGTATTTTGACTTTTTTTTGTCTTACTGTTGTTTTAATTGAAATTTCTCTGTTTTAATTCTACAATTCTTTTATTTGTTTTGTGAAGCACTTTGGGTTGCATTTTGATTACTTGAAAAGTGCTATATAATATTAAAACTGACACAACAGGATTTTGTCATGTCATATCCGTAAACAGCTCTACCAACTGAACCAAAGCAACTTGTCACACATCGAGCCTGCTTAACCCAGCCAGTTTAACCCAAAGAGCATCCCCAAAGCATCATATTAGGACTTCCTCTGCAAGATTTCCTTCACAACCAGTTGTGAAGGGCCATGCTGTTATGAGCTGTACATCAGTTCCAGTGCATCAGAAAGTGATGATAAAGGGTTGACTAGTGCATTGAAAACTGACACAAAAGACTCATCAGGGGCAGGGTCACCTCTGAAATCCGATTGGACATCCCAGGTGCATCCTCAGGTGATTCACAGGTCACTGGAGAAGGAGAAGAGACGTATCGATCCAGACCTGCAGTATCACTAGTTTGAAGTAAATGTAAAGTAGTATCCTAATTAGTCATCCTGTAAAAATATCAACATCTGCTGCATATTTCTAAAGGAGACTTTGTCCCTGTGCAGGTACTAACTTCTAATGTTGTGTCTGCCATTAACCTGATGTTAGCATGAAGCTGCATAGCAGTGCTAATCTAGTTATATGCTAGCACTAGATTAGTTTTTAGATAATGTGGGTAAACTATGTCATATTTAGTTTTTAGGGACAACACATCTACTCAATCGAGATTTTAACATTGGAGCTGAAAAACTATCAAGAAGAACTCCTCAAAAAGTACTTCAGTATCCACATTGGAGCTGATAAGCTACATGATCCAATTTAATTTAAACAGGAAGCCTTTGTGGGGCTGCAAGTTGATTTTAAAGTAAGTTACAGCATGGAACCAGGGTTCGAATTACGGGGGAGCTAAGGGGAACTCGGCTCCCCTAAGATGCACAGGAGCTCCCCTAAAGACATCCTGCTAATACTTCACGGGGGAGCCCTAAAAATAGTTCACTTTCAGGTTTAATTTTTCAAAAATGTTCCTGATGTGTCTTGAAAAGAATCGCATTATTTTGTCAGCTTTGAATTATATTTATTTTATTTATTAAATAACCTATTCCAATAGGTTATATTCAATCCTCCAAATGTGATCTGTTCTGTTTCCTTCAGCACAGCAGACAGCAGCGTTGTCTGTTTGGAGCATGCTGTGAGAGTCCAAACAAAAAACACTTTATATGCTTTCTTTTGTGGTTGTTAAAAGAACTTTCCGTCCCTGTTTCTGATTAAACAAGCTGCATACAGTAGTAGCAGCGTTTTGTTTTTGTTTTTTTGTAGTTATCATATTTTTCACCACACTACGTGCACTAATATGTGCGTGCACATAATATCACGGTGCACGCCCAACAAAGGCTCCCCCAAAAGTAATTCAAGCCCTGCAAGAAAATGTCCTGTAACCATTCTAATTTTGTATATGAAGGAAAGTTTAAGAATTAGAAGAAAGAAAACATATTTCCAACTTTTTGTCAACATGAGTTCAGGTGGAGACAGTTCGTAGCCTCAGCATTAGCAACACGATAGCTACTAAAGTAGAGCTAGCCATGTGGGTCTGCGTGTTAAGAAACTATGGAGGACTGAAACTGTCAAAATCAAAAATAAATACAGAAATATAAAAATTGTTTTTCCATTAAGAAACTCATAAAACATGACACAAATGTATATTTCTTTTGTCATTTTCAGCTGTTAAAAATTAACTTTATGTTAATATCCCTATTTCTTTACTTTTCCATGTCATTTTCAGTGAAATTTATTTGTTTATTTCGTGATTTTTTTTATTCTTTTCTCCTTTATTTGTATGTCTGTATTTATTTTGTGTAATTTTCCTTTTACATTTTCTTTCCCAAGCATATAAAATTTCTCTGTTTCCTTTTTACATTTTCATACATTTGTCACATGTTATAGGTTTCTTAATTGAAAAACTATTTTTTACATTTTGTTGTATAACTTATTGGTACATCAATTTGTTTAATAAGCCATTTTTATATTTCTGTATTTATTTTTTATTTTGACAGTTTCAGTCCTCCATAAGAAACCAGTATCCAGCCTTCCACTACCATTAGGCAGCAAACCAGATCTGATCCCATTACTACATTAAGCTCCACATACTGCACCCAAAAACAACCATCTTACCTTTCTATGGACATCTTTGAACTTAAATATTTCCACTTGATCCAGATTATTAATCTATATGTTTTATTTCTCATGTCTTCTTTATGTGACCACAGTTATCAGAGCATGTGAAAAGCTGGACGTAATAATGTGTTAAAAAAAAAGAAAAGGAAAACAGAGACTTGGACAGTACAAAAGCCACTGGTGGTTATTTTAGCTGTAAATGAAATAATACAGAAGAGGAAGAACTAACCTCACAGTTTTATATGGCTTTTACATTCACTGTGTTGTTGTGTTTATGGTAAAAAATGTCAAAAATAAATTTTCCGCTGACCACAATGTACCTCCTCTGTATTCTTGTTCAATATTAGTTCTGCAGTAGACACAACCAACAAAATGCAGCCATATGCTGTGAATTCATTATTAATGAATTTAAACTCAATCTAAGATCTTTTACAAACCCTAACAAGATTATTTCCATTCCTAGCTTTGACCAAGTACTTAGCTAAATCTGACCAGGGATCAGTATTATGTAACGCTAACAAAGTTCTTGTCATGTGGAAACAGTAGCTGGAACTGAAAGAAAATGATTAACCAATCAAAACAAAGAAGGGAAAAAGTGTTGCTGTTTTTTGATCTGGAGCTGGAGCCGAACGCTAAACACACTTCTAACCCTCCTTCCTCATAATGAGGAGGCTTGTTCATTTAAACATGACAGCTGTGACATCTTGCTAGTCTCCAGAGAAAGTACCTACTGGTCTATATGGGATGAAAGTGATGTGAATGGTATGAAAACAGTAAGATTGGGCTGACATTCTGCCACACTCTCAGCAGCTGTATCTGACTCAAATCCCCTAAAACTGCTGTTATAATGTAACATCCACCTCATAAGTTGTGCGCAACAAGAAGTGGTGATCAACCTGCAGTAGCTTAACGTAGACCCGAGTATGCATGGTGTACTTGTTCTTGATTGAAAATACCTTACAACAAACACTCAAAATCAGTATTTTTGTTACTTTTATGGTATTTAACTCTGCAGGTCACCCCTAAAAAACACTTAATTTTGATTCCCAGAATCATTCATAGTGGAAACTGTGTCACAGAGGCAAAACACAATAAGAACAATAACTTTTCCAATAATTAAAATGAGATTTTTTTCAGTGTTACAATCATCTGCATAGTTTGTTAATTAAAATAGAGAACAAAAATAGGTGTGTGTTTAAATTGTTTTTTATAATATACTGAATGAAAAGTGCTCCATATATCAAATTTGATGTAATTTGATAAAATGGTACAGCCCACACTATTGATGTGTTAAATATACATACTGTCAGCACACTTAATGATATTCTAGACCACTGCATTAGCCAATGCATTCAGCAAGTACTTTTAACACTATAAGTATATTAAAAGGCTAAATAATTGGGAATTTTTCATTAAAAATAATTTAAAACGTTCTCATTTGTTGCGAGGGATATAAGGAAGCTTCCCTGTAAATAATCTGTCTCTCTACATGAACTAAGTCTTTGTCAAGCTCTCATCTCTGCTCACTCCTCATTCCTCATACTCTGCATGCTGACAGTCATTGAGTTGTCCAGTGGGTTTATACACCAAAAACTATCTGTGTATTTTTTGTTTGTTTTCTTTTCTGTGAGTATGTATCTGATACTTTGGTTGTTGGTGTGATACATGTTTTGGTTTTTTTTCTCCTTTTGTTAGTTAGTATTTAGAAACTCTTGATGATTGTCAGCTTTGCTTTCTTGCAATAGCCGTAGGAAATTCTCTGTTTTGCTTTTGTACAGATGTAGCTTTTGGTTGTCTGGTAAAAGTTTGAATTGAAGGGTTGTTGACTTCTATCTGTTGTGTCTTTGTCTTTTCTTTCTTCTCTCTCAGAATCAGAATACTTTATTAATCCCAGAGGAAATTGTGTGCACACAGTCACTCCATATCAAATAAAGAAATGATAAGATTTTTTTAAAAGGTTTCCTTTTTGCTTCTTTTTGCTGTCCTCCTCCTTTTTCTGTCCCCTCTGGTCAGGTCCAGCAAGATTGCATAGATTCCATAATTCAAAGTAAATAAGTAACAGTAAATAAATAAACAAGTGAAACAGATTCTCAAGAGTGGCCTTGTACCCGTGAAGCTTCCCTTGGCAAAGCAAATTTACAAGTACAGCAACCAGACCATCATTCTGCTTGCTATGATGCTGGACAGGACAGGTTAAAAAAAACAAAAGAAGGAAAAAGTCACCACTAATATTTTATTGGACCACCTTTAGATTTGATTCTAGCTGCGTTCACCAAAATCTTGTAGTGATGATGGGAAAGTCTGACTACTCTGCAAAGCCTTCTCCAGCACATCCAAAAGGTTGTCAATGAGGTTCAGGTCTGGACTCTGTGGTGGCCAATCCATGTGTGAAAACAATGTCTCCCTGAACCACTCTTTCACTGAATCCTGGCAATGTCATCTTGGAATGTGGCCGCACCATCAGGAGAGATGGAAAAACCTGCTCATTCAGTATGTTCAGGTATCAGCTGACCTCGTTCTTTTGACACATAATGTAGCTGAACCTAGACCTGAACCTAGACCTGACCAACTGCAGCAACCTCAGACCATAGACTGCCCTCACAGGCTTGTACAGTAGCACTAGACATGGTGGCTGCATCACTTCATCTGCCTCTCTTCTTACCCTGATGCTCCCATCACTCTGGAACAGGGTAAATCTGGACTCATTAGACCACATGACCTTCTTCCATTGCTCCAGAGTCCAGTCTTTATGCTCCCTAGCAAACTGAAGCGTTTTTCTCCCGTTAGTCTCACTGATAAGTGGTTTTCTTATGGCTAGACAGCTGATCAGGCCCAATCCTTTAAGCTCCCCTTCACATTGTTCATGTGGAATTGTTCTTACTTTCACTATTAAACACAGCCCTGAGTACTACTGTTGTTTTTCTTCCATCAGATTTCACCAAACATTTAAGTGATCACTGATCACCCTCTTTCATGATATTTTTCTGACTACATTTCTTTCTGGAAGACAACGGTTCCCCACTATCTTTCCAGATTTTAATAATGTGTTGGACAGTTTAACTCAGTTTTAGAAGTTTCTGCCTCTCCTTAGACGGTTTTTCTGCCTGATGCCAGTGATGTGACTCTTCTTAAACAGACTATCCAATAAAAGGCTCCGACCTATTTGCTGAGTTAAATCCAGGTGGCGACAGTTTTTTTGGGCCAGGCAGTGTATACTCAGAATATTTTCCCATCTTAATTTCCACACAGCCAGAGCAGTTACATCACACTGTGAGCAGCTCCAGTACCCTGGTGACCTACAACTCAATACGATGCACACGTCTTCACAACTTACTTCAAGTGATAAAAACACTGAAATGAGAACCAAGTCAGGTTAAAGTGGAATCATCCTTTAAATATTTACCCCACTCTATTCTTGCAGCAACTGATCCTGATCAGTGTCAATTTCCAATTATCTTTCCAGGTGTGTTAAATACCCACACTGGTCTCACGTGTAACTTGTCACACTTTTAAAATCAGCTAACTTTTGTCTGCTGCGGCACTCGATTCGTTGTAGCTGTGCTCAAAGCTCCAACCCGGCCTCCAGATCTTCTCCCTGGCTGTTTTCTTGCTCCTCCTGCTAGTGTGCATTTATGCAGCATTGTGTTCAGGATAGAACTTTGGGAAAATGCTGGAAATGCCTCACCTGACCCTACCACTCACTGAAAGCATGTAGTCCCGCTCAGCTCTAAATAATCTGCAGTTAGGAGTCAAAATAAACCAAAGTCAAGTCCACTGAGGGAAAGAGAGCAAAGCAGATCAGCTCATCTATACATCAGGCTCCAGTTACATGAGGCGAGCTCAAGATTTCTGCCTCGCTGCTCTTCATCGTGAGGAAGTGGTCAAACTGTTTGCTGACAGAGGGAGTGACCCTGAAAACGGGACTCGCTGATAAAAATTAAGTAGGCGCATCCATGGTTGTTTGACTCTAAATATGTATTATTATTTGTGTGGGGTGTTTACTGTATTTACTACATACTGTACTGTATTTATTAAGATAAGTGAAAGTTTTATACATACTGATTTAACTCAATTCAAATTTATTTATATAGCACGTTAAAAAAAACTTCAGTTGACCAAAGTGCTACACAATACCAACTGTAGTCAATAAATACATAACACACACACACACACACACACACACACACACACACAGACAACAACATAATGGAATAAAATCATATAATCGAGCCAAGGTAAACTCCAATTTTTCAAGCATTTGAAGGCCAGGGAGAAGACGTGTGCTTTCAGTCTAGACTTAAACTGATCTACAGAATGAGAGGACCTGTCAGACATAGGGAGTCTGGACGCCACCAAGGAGAAGGCTCTATCACCTCTGGTTTTAAGCCTGGTTTTAGAGACAACCAACATGAGAGGGTCAGCTGACCTCAAGGCTCTGGGCGGAGGGGAAAAATGCATTGGAAGGGTGGATGAAATTTGGGCTGCTTTTGTCCACATGTGGCGGGTTTTTAACATTGTGAAAACTGCACAACATGCTCTCATTTTATTGTAGAAAAAGTAAAAATATAAATAATTTTAAAAAAACTACAACAGCATAGAAACAAAATTCAGTGAAATGTTTGATTGACGAATTGTATTGAAACACCATAATTTCATGTCGACTTACTGTGACGTGCTAGCAGATGGACTGAAGCTACGCTGCAAGCCTGAAACAT
Organism: Rhadinocentrus ornatus; assembly: GCA_037177495.1. NCBI lineage: Eukaryota > Metazoa > Chordata > Actinopteri > Atheriniformes > Melanotaeniidae > Rhadinocentrus > Rhadinocentrus ornatus. The sequence continues at coordinate 22,442,338 of JBAMHW010000024.1, read as the reverse complement.
GTCGGGAGAGCATTTTACCAGGTAACGCTGCTAAAGGATGACACCAGGAATCGCTGGGATTACAACTTCCTTCCAGCCTCATGGGTGTGCGCTCTGGCCTGAGCAGTAACGGACCGACGTCCGCTACTTTCAAACCTCCGCGGCAGCTGTGATTTCATTACCTAATAACCAGCTGACTTGGGTTCCAGTGAAGTTCTCAACATTTTTTAAAGTTAATGGAAGGACTGAAGCTAATTCTGCTATAGGTAAGCTGATTTATTTTCTAACATACATGATCCTATTTGCACTGTGAAACCTTTTTTTTCTTGATTTTTTGTGTTTGTAATCTATGATCATAAAGCTGCTGCTGCCAAGTCTTTTAGCGCTGTCTGGAAAGAGCTGCTAGCGCCCCTAGCAACAGTGTTTTATACATAGCAATGGTGTGTTTTGATTAATTGATTGATTAATTGATCTAATAGAAAATGACAAATATTAAATTAAAAAGGTAACATTTACTATACAGTTAAAAAAGGAGCGGATTGGACAAATGTACACCATGTACTGTCATGCACATGCTTTTCATAGTTGTTTGCACGCTTAAAATCTTCAGATTATATCCACCTTCACGATTAAAACACAGTTTTTGTATGTGGTCGGGTAGTAAAATTTATTTTTAGTTTTATTCATTATTATTGCTGTTTGCAACTCCACTTAAATCACAGAATTTCAGTGTTTTTAATAGATAGATTAGTATGTCCCAATATCCAACTTTGCAAACGACCCTTGTTGTTTTTTTCCTGTTGAAGGTATAGTGGTTGCAATATGTGTAGCCTATCTGGATTATTTTCAGTGCTCTTTCTTGGTCGTGAGTTGTGATCATATATTTATCTACCATTAATCTGTGGTCATTTGATATGGATAGGATTCGCTGGATAGTTATGAGTGTTTGCTATGGCCTGTATAATTATTTTACGGGTTTACACGGTTGTCTGACAACTTCCAGACTTGGGCTGGTTTTTATTGGATTGGGCGGGTTTTAAACTGTGATTGGGCTGGAAACTGTCGATCTCATCTGGCAACACTGGTCACAACTCATTCAAAAAAGATTGGCCCTATAAAACCTTAAATTTGACACGCACACAGACAGGAAGCCAATGTTAGGAGTATGTAAACATAGTTTTATTCAGTAGGCGCGCTGCAGCATTTTGTACGCTCTGTAGGCACTAATGGGAGCCCTGGTCCAACCCAACATACAAAGCAGTGGTGTAGTCGAGGGTATACACGGGTATATGCCGTATACCCATTTTTTTTCATTCAGCATTACATATACCCATTTCTAAACGCTAGTGATACAAACCATTCAGTTATATTCAGTTGGGGTGGCGTGGCTCGGCAAGGTAGAGCAGTCGTTTTGTAACCCGAGGGTTGCCAGTTCGATCCTCAGCCAAGTCCAGTTTATGTTGAGGTGTCCTTGGGCAAGACACCAAACCTTTAATTGCTCCTGATGGGTCGTGGTGAGCACCTTGCATGGCAGCTTCCGCCATCTGTGTGTGAATGGGTGAATGTGATGTATACTGTAAAGCGCTTTATAAGTACAGACCATTTATACCTGCAAACCTATTGTCATTTTTCTCCCAGCGATAACTGAGCCATGACCTACTCTACTCTGCCTCTAATTGGCTAGTACTCACTAATTTAATTGGTCGACTTTAGCCAAGGAAAACTCTGCAAACCGTTTACAAGTTTACTTTAAAATATCACCTTTGGAATACATAATGAACCGAGCAATTCAAACAAAAATTAGCTTTCACAGTTATAAACGTCCGTGTGAATGTACATCAACAAGCAGCTCAGCTAATGTTAGCAATGCTACACCGGTAAAATTAGCCAGCAGCTATGTAAACATAAGCCTGACACCCACCCGATGCGTCCCCCACTCTGGTAGAGATGCTCGCAGGGAAGGAGATACTGCCTCTTCGCCAAAAGCTAAAGATGCAGGTACAACTTCTGATGAAATCATCAAAAAGTTTGTTTTGCTTTGTTTTTGTTTTGTTTTTTGCTAGATCTTGTAAATGCTGTTAAAACCATGTCAGGGGTCGACAGTCACGGATATACAGTAGCTACATTTACATCGTGTGTAATTGACCATTTAGGATGAAAAATAAATCAAATAAAATACATGATAACTTTACACGTTGAATGGGTTGTCATTGTTTCTCTCATTACATTTATAGTATGTAATTCAGTAATTTTTGTTGTTTTTCTGTAGACTGGCCAGACCTGTGGACTGTCAAACAGAAAGATTTTAAATCCAAGAACACCTGATTGGGATCCAAAACAAACTTTTAGATAGAGTTTTGATAGATTGCTAGTTTGGGTGACTTCTGAAACAGTAGACATTGAGACATGTTGTATGTTTGTCTGGGTGTGTCCATTTGGATGCACTGTATGTGAGAGGAATGGACCACAATCACACAGTTTCAGATACAGTTGTTTTATTTGTAGTACAAACTGCTCCTGATAAGGTGAGAGAATAGTTGTCACTCCAGTAATTCATTATTCCATGCCGTGGGAAAACCGGTGGATCAGGAGGGGAGAGGCGTGGCAAGTAAGGTAGCGCTACCTGGACACAAGCTGGGGCCTGATCAGCCCTGGCT
>JBAMHW010000024.1:22423552-22434885 GCA_037177495.1 Rhadinocentrus ornatus | reverse complement strand
ACCCGAAACCCCCTGTGATCCCAGGTTACATCACTGATGATGTGTCCAGGGGCACCATAAGGTGGATCTAACAAACTATCAAAAATAAGGAATAGTTTACTCTACATGTAGAGTAAACTATTCAACCACGAAAAAAACTATTCCTTAACTTTGATGCATCTATGCGTTATTGTCTCTCTAGTCTCGGGGCCAGTATTGGTTTTGCAATTTCATAACACCTCCTCCCCGAGCAACAGAAATCATGCAATAAGAAGCAAATACTTTTTGTGTAAAGAGTAGTAGTCTTGCATGTCAAATAAATACAAACAGACAATGACCAAACAAAAAACGTCAGATAAGGTTAAAATAATAAATAATAATAATTTCTGGGAATCTGTTCCAGACATGTGGAGCATAGAAGCTGAATGCAGCTTCTCCATGTCTGGTTCTGACTGATAAACTGGATCCAGATTACCTGAGGGTTCTGGTGGGTTCATACTGGGTCAAGAGGTCACCGATGTAGTTTGGTCCTAAACCATTCAGAGCTTTATAGACCAGCAGCAGAACTTTAAAGTCTATTCTCTGATGGACTGGCAGTCAGTGTAATGACCTTAGAGCTGGACTGATGTGATCCACTTTCTTGGTCTTAGTGAGAACTCGAGCAGCAAACGTGTGGCATTTGTTGATAAATGTAGCTTTTGTTTAACACTCTAATTCATGCTAATGTAAATTAGCGCATGAAATCAGCGCTAGCATTGCAAAGCATAGCAACGTATTGTGCATGAATCATCTTCGCTCGTCATCATGATGTTTGCTGGTGCAATGTTCTCCGTCCTTTATAGAATGTATATAAAAGAGCCGTCCTCTAACAAACCGGCAACCTGGGGGGGAGCGCTCTCTTTGTTTTTATTTTTCAACTGCAGTTCTGATTTGAAACACTAGGTGTCAATGCGGAATATTTGCCTTTAATTATCAGTATTTCCTGATGTGATGCATTAACCCTTTAAGGTCCTGCTCTACAATTTGGAAGAATCAATCAAACTATAATGAATGTTATTGAAAATTGTAGTAAACCTGACCGAGTCATCTCTATCTCTTGGTTTTAGTATGTAATACCAATATTAAGTATCAATTATACCATTACTATTTGAAGTTTTGACCATTTCGCTACTAAATCATTAACTGCTATCTCAACCATTTTCTTAAAAAACATTGATTCTTGTCATCCTTGTCCCAATAAAAAGAGAAAAAGAAAGAAGATTAAAAGGTTAATAAAAACATGGCTTACAGTGTCAATGCAGCACAGGACAGAAGTCAACAGCTTGGCATGCTTGTGTTTTTCCCACTCCTTTTCCTCTTTCTCTATCTTCCCTTTATTTCTCTTTCCTTCCCGTTTTGTCTCTTATTACCATACCATACCAACCACTGCTGAAACAAAGTTCTGTACATCAGTGTTAGATAAAGTTAAAAAATAATCATAAAACACATGAGATATAAAGTAAATAATAAAACAACAGAAGTAAAAGAAAGCAAAGTCCTACAATAAAAACCAATATATAAATAAATGCATCATACTGGGTTGAAAGCCAATGAGTAAAAGATGGTTTTAAGTATGTTTTGAATTGGACAATAAAGTTATGGTATGCATATTTAGTTCTTTAAAAAGGCCAAACATGATGTAGTAGATCTGCTCAGAGAGGGAGGAGAGCAGGAAGCCATTTCTTATCTTTTTTTGGTGTGAGGGGGATCCTGATGGCTCAGCAGAAGGTTATTCCTGTCGCTGATCTCTTGGGTTACACCAACTAACCACTGACATGCAAACAGGTGGCGTCACCCTCAACCAGCACTGGATGCTTGAGCTTCTTACAAGACCATAAAATATAATTACAAGTCTCAAGCTGTAAAGCTGTTCATGTTGGAAGCTTAACTGGTTATCGGTCCTGTGCAGCTGTGGGTCACGCTGCTGACATTAATGAAAATATGATTGATCACATGGGGGATAATTCAAATTGATTAATCATTTAAGAGCAGGAACTTAATCTTGGCAGTCACCTGGAGTTATAGAGGTTATGAAGCAGTGGTGAGATTCCAGATTATCCAATAGAGGCCAGCAGTGCAGACCAATCAATACAAGCAAAGAGCTGAGAGGCCAGCCATGACAGCTGATTTTCATTCCCCAGAAGGTTTAGAAGAAGTGAGTGTTGAGGAAGTTGTTGAAATCCTTGAATTGCACCTTCAGGGAACACTTGACATGATGGATAACATGCTCAGCGTGGCCAGGGCAGGGGCTGCCTCAATAACTTATAGTTGCATAATTTGATGTTGCATGGCAAAACCTGAGGATTTTAGTGATAAATACTCAGAGAGAGATGTGTTTGTACGCCCACCACAGCTGGCTCATCTGGCTCAGGCTACATACTCTGACAGGAAGTGGATTAGAGGGCTGCTTGGCTTGATGAGGACAAGCCCACAGAGAATATCTATAATCTGGACATGCACAGATCTAATAGAAATCGTGAAAGCATCTTCCGGGCACACTAAAAGATCTGATTGAGGCAACCAGCTGTTATAGAAACACAGCCAGAGAGCAGGCGTGCTCAGTAAAAATGGGACTTTAATGCAACTAGCTCTGGTTCCATGGCATCAAGTTTGGGTTTGTTGTGAACAGATGTCATCTGGGTCTAACTTGTAATAGCAGGTGATGTTAAATGCCCACTTAGATTGTTTGATCATCCTTTTACATCTCAGAGTTGCTGTGTTTTCTCCGTCTGAGCCTGCTGGCACACGGTGGCAAAAATAAACCACCGGAAAGCTCTGAGGCTTAAAGCCCTTCTGTTGCTTTGCATGTTAGGCAGGCTGTAGAAGCTTGACTTTTAAAGATAATTCCTGTCCCATTTGGCCGCTACAAAAAAAGTCTTACTCCAAATTTTAAGGAAAACTTAGAGAAAGTATTAAAAGTACTAGTACAAAGACGGAAAATGCAAAGATTAGAGGAGATGACTTTTTTGGGGGTATTTTTTATCCAGACTGCAGACCATATATTTCCTTCATTGATCATTTAGCTCAATTACACGTTAGGTCTTATATTGGTCTATATGAAGACTGGCTCTGGAGAGAATTCAGACTATTAAACAGGCTGCAGCTCAGCCAAGTACTCACAACACTGTCTCTTGATTTATAAACAGCATTTTTTTCTGAATAAGTTGGAGAATTTGTCAATTTAGCTGCGTTGTATTTAAAGCTCAACAGATATTTGGATATCACATTTATAGTTCTATAAAAGCACATCTAGAGGCATAAATAAGGACAAACAAACCATTAATGTAGATTTTTATGTCAAAAATATGTATTATAGTATCCCTAAGCTGTTGTTCCTCATTACAAAGTTCAGTTTGATGGGATGCACCCTCCTCCATTGGAAACCATTTCTAAGATCTTAGATGATCTTTCAGGTAATCTTCATCCTTCCAGTTCATTTTAGTCTTTTAGCCATCAAACATCTGGTTGTTACTCAATCCTACAGTCCAAAGGCACAATGCCAGATGACGTTGGGGAGTGAAGTCAATCATAACAAAGAATTGTAACATTTCTCAAAATGTTTTTATGCATTTACCATCCATAAACCTGACACTGCCAACAAAATCTGAATCGGATGTCCTTATTGTGAAACTAAAGTAGAGTAAAATATGTTTAATGAATAAAATTGTACTTTATTATTCTATTTTTTACTGATTTTTTAATTTTTTTAAAACATTATCTCATTTAGATAATGTCAATTAATCTAAAACAACTCTTTAAAAAGACGTTTGATAAAAAAAAGATATGTATCTTTAAACTATCAATATTTGTCAGGGTGTGGAAGAATGACCCAAACCCAGGACTAATGTCAGATGGAAAGAATAAACTATTTATTTCCACAGAACTTAAGGTGCTGCTAAATCAAGATATTGAACTACATAATGAAAAATGAACAGGTAACCAAACCCAGACTCCAGACTCCAGACTCTGGACAGACAGAGAAACTAAAGCCCGGTACACACAAAATTTGTCCCAATAATCCACTCCGAAACGGGTCGTAGCCGACAATCGGAAATATTAAACATTCAATTTTGCGACCCGATATTTTCATGTGTGTGAATGAAGCCGACGACTCATGATTTGTTACAGTGTGGATGGTGACATGGGGCCGGAACGTAGCCAATCAGAGAGCGAGCTGGCTGGGGAACATGGAAGGATATAAAGTCTGTGTTCACGCTGTCTCCAGTCTGGGGTTTTTTTCCAGCTCTGCCTTTATCTTTAAACAATTTTCTTAAGACCTCCAACATTCCCTCATCCTATATATCCTCTTCCATGCTCTGTGTTGCTATGTTTCTTCTTCTACGTTTTTTGCCGGTTGTTTCTATGGTTCTTCTTCTACGTTTTTGTTACATTACGTTTGGTCACGCGAGATGTCCGGCTAGGAGGACTAGGAGCACACCACACACAATAAGATCAAAACTGTTAAATGCCTGATTTTTTATCTTCACGTGTGAGGTCTCGAGCAGATAAAAAATCTCATAGGATTAAAAAAAATCCTTATGTGTGTACCAGGCCAATTAACAAATGAAACCAGGTGTGAAAGGAACAGAAGGTAAGGCAAGAGAAAAGAAGCAGCTTACACCCTGGACAGGTTGCAAATCAGTTTTACCTTAGCACATTATATAAGTAAGTGCAGATGCTTTTTTGCTGCATTCGCTGATAATCAATGTTTTTTCTCATTTTTGGTACTAGATTGTGTGTCTACGTGTGTGTGCGTGTGTTTGTGTGTGTGTGTGTGTGTGTGTGTGTGTTTGCATGTCCATTATTGCCATTCTTTAGCTAAAGAACCACTCAATAAATTTTAATGTCTCTGTTCTTTAAAACACAAAAAAATAAACAAAGCAGCCCTTTTATGGGCTAAGATGTTAAAAGTCCTGTAAGCTAGGTTAGCACCAAAGCTAGCTTAGCTAAGTCCTCCTATACCACATTAAAAAAAAGGGGGGGACTTAGCGACTTACAGAATGATGTCACAAAAACTCCAGCCCACATGTAAAATTTAAAGTCGAACTTAATGAAAATTGCAACCTGAAACAGATCCTCAGGTTGAAGCTCAAAACCTGCATTTAATGCTCAGTTTTGAACATCTCTAACAAAGAAAAGGAAAGTGAAAAGTTCTTTGCTTTCCAGTTAAATATATCCCTATCACACCAGCATTTTCTTTGGATCCCTGAGGAAACGTTATGCCTGAGATCTGTACTGTGCCATGGTGAAATCTTCTTGTGTTCAGATCCAAACAGGACAAACACAAATTTTTGTCCAACATGCTCAGAACTGGATTCCAAAACACAAAGCTGCATTCTTCCTTCAATTTCCACTCGCACATTGTTGCATAACTGAGCTGGTGCCAGTTATTCTAAAATCATCTGCCTCTGTCGCTTTCATAAAAGTCACTTTGACATTGTTTTTCCCCACAGCGTGCTCCTCAGTAAAAGATTTCCTCCCCTCATCTCATAATGCCCCAGTTTTAAAGCTGTCTTTTGCTGTATTTTTGCCCTAAACCCTCCCTTTAACTTTCCATCCCCCCTACTCAAAATGCAAACATAGCAGATGTAAATGTATCCCAGCAGCATGGAGCAAAAACATATCAACAGAAGTTTCCATTTTTAAAGGCTGAGAATATAATCCAGACTGGTTGCTGAAACTCCCCTCCTTATATAACACTAATTCCAAAAGAAGTTGGGATGCTGTATAAAATAAAAATAAACAGAATGCAATTATTTCCAAATCTCATCAACCCACATTTCATTCCCAATAGAACGTAAACATCATATCAGATGTTGAAAGTGAGTCCAGAAACCAAGGACTGCTTCTTTGCATGATGGAGCTTTAACCTGCATTTGTGGATTTCAAGGTGAACTGTGTTCACAAACAGCGGTTTATGGAAGTTTTCCTGAGTCCACGTAATGATTTCCGGTAGAGAATCATTTCTGGTTTTAATGCAGAAGATCACCAGCATCCAGTTTCAACCTTCAGCTTTGTCCTGTGTACACAGACATTTCTCCAGATGCTCTGAATCTTCAAAATCTTCAAAATGCAATTTTACATTGAGAAATCCTTCCTTCCATCCATCCTATCCAAAGTTGGGTCCCAGGTGCAGCAGCTCAAAGGAACCTTAGTAAACCACTGTGGTACATTTACATTACATTACAGGATACCATTTCTTTATTTTCTTCCACAAACTAATAAAGACACTGAACCATACTGAACGCCATTTTTGTTTTTAAACAGAAAATACCTGCCGAACTGAAGTGAACCATCAAAAAACTCCGACCTGGTGAGTTTACCGGCCGATACCACCTCTGCTGCCACCTTCAGGTTAGGAGGAGAAACTGCAACAGACACCAAAACGACGCGCAACCCCTACGCTCGAGTGTGAAAGCAAACTCACCAACGTCAGCTACACCGTAGTTGGCTGCACGAGTATAAATCTGCCTTGAGTCAGACACACAGTTGTCACATGTATGGGTCACATGCAGTGGCTAAATTCATTCAGATCTTCTCTTGCTACAGAGTGTAGATTAATATTAGTTTGTAAAATGTAGCTGAAAAGTTCTGTGCAGATGTGTCATGCAACCCAGGGTTTTCTATGACCGACTCAGTTGATTCATTACTCCCAGGTGATTTCTCAGAGTCAGAAGTCAACGTTGGCGGCTATCAGCCACAAATAGAGGAGGCTTGTGGCTGATGCACTCCACGTGTTTCTGGAGGTTGCAGAGCTGTGTTGCACTGCCGTTGTTATTCATGTTTCCAAGTAGGGATGGGCGTATCAATACTCTGATCCGATAAAAAAATACGGAATTTAATGCCTTGTTGAATATCGGCATACCATTCTGCTGATTAAACAAAAAACATGTTAATTGTTTAAACTTCTGAGAGTTTTAGGCAATAAAATAGCGTGTGAAGCCCTGCAACAGTGTATAGTGTATCACATGTCACGGTGTCAGGATGATGATGCTACTGTTACTGATGATGAAGTTTTGTTTTGATATTTTACTGGTTTAATGCAAGTTTTTGGGAATTGTTTTATTTTGTTTCTCATATTACTTTTACATATTAGATGTTTTTATTTAGCATGTAATAAATGTAAATAATATTATTATCATCTGTATTTTAATTTATTATTTAAAAAAAATAATTGTATCTTATTTTAGTTTAATTCACTCATATAGTATAATTTATTATTAACATTTCTTTAATTATTAATGATCTTGAGATCTATTTATATTTCATGCTGCCCTTGCAATGCAGATATTAATGCACACTGTGCAATTGTGATTTTCTTTTAAGGGGTAAAAATATCAATATTGGTATTAATGAAAAGGTACTACAGACTAATGGTATCGTTTCTACAGGGAAAATCTTGGTATGAATGTCATGGTATTACCAAGATGAGCTGGAAGTTGGGCCGGGGAAGAAAAGTCTGGGATTCCTATCCAGACCTAACCAGGTCTTTCTAAACTGATACAGTAAATCGGTGTTTCCTGTCTAGGACTAATCAACAAGTACTCCTTTTCCAAAGAAGAGCAGCACTTAAATTATTTTGTGAACTAGTATAATTCTTAGCCGCATGGACGTCAAAAATTAGACCCATGATGTCTGAATACATAAACAGATTTAGGTACTGGACGTATCCACAATGCACTACAAGTTTGCTGCATGTCGGGTCAGTTGGACATCACACCTCATCGGTCTGCTTCTAAAATCATCTTAGACTCACCTTGACTCATTTAAAACAAGTGAAGCAGCTGCCTCAAAACACCTGCTTGAGCTTTGACTTTATTCCTACTGTGATCCCCCCCGTCTCTAATTTAAAGGCAAATTTTAGCATTTTGCTTGTTCTTGGTTTCCTGTAATTTCATGAAATTAAAATGAAATCCAAACTGTGGCCAGACGTCCTCTCTGAAACCATTGTGGATATTTTTTTCCACACTCATTTAGTGAACTCTGATTTTCCTCTGTTACTACCTAGCATGTCAAAGTGGCATTAGCAAAACTCTGCTAAAGAAAAGAGAGCTACAGTCATGTTAAATACCATACACACTTTCTTTCTGTTACCTTTCCACATTATGTTGAAAGTAATAATAATCTGGTCCTTACAAGGTTTTGAAATAAGGAAAATATAACTTTAGAATAATTACAAGGTGTCATTATTCACTTAATTTTTTTTTACAACTCTCTCATGGTCCACGTTACTTCAGTGAGGTTGAGGTCTGGACTTTGACTGGATCGTGTCAACATCTTTTCTTTTTCAGCCATTCTTTTGTAAATTTGCTGCCCTGTTTAGGATCATATGAGCCAATTTCAGCTAAGCTTTAGCCCTCAGACAGATGGTCTCACGTTTAGCTCTAGAAAACATTGGTATGCAAGAGGAGTTCAGGGTCCACTCCGTGACTGGAAGGTGTCCAGGTCCTGTAGCTGCAGAACAAGCCCAGATCATCAGCTCTCCAGAACTGGGCTCCACTTTATGTATGAGGTGTTTGTTTGTTCACATGTGTTTACTTTCACCAAACATAGTGACATTATGGTGGTATTCTGACCAAACATCTCCACTTCTGCCATGAACTTCAACACTTACCATGGTAACTGAGGCCTAGAGAGGCTGAGATGCAGCTTGGGGGTTTATTTGCAGTTTCTCTGAGCATCACCTTGGGCTGACCTTGCTGGAACGTCCACTTAAAGTAAGATTGGTAGCTGTCTTGAATGTTTTCCACTTGTGAATAAACTTTTTCTCTGTAGAACAATGAACTCCAAATGATTTGAAAATTATTTTCTAACTCTTCCCAGACTAATGGACAGCAACAGTTGTTTCTGTAAGATCCTGTCTGATGTCTTTCCTCCTTGGCATCTGAATGCTGCAGACCAGCAAACTGTCAGAATTTCTGCTTTTATAGAGGAGCTCAAAGTGATCTATTAATCAGTGCATTAGATCAGCATCACTTGGATAATACTGACCATCTTTATTTCCTTGAAGCAGTAAAAATGTATTTAACTTTTCACGCACTGAACTGAGTTTTAGTTTAAAAAATAATGAGCACCTTTTTAGATCTAATGAGGCTGTAGTTTATTTTTTACATGACTGCATGTAATGCAACCTCTGCAGTTTCGTGCTATGAATTTTAAGAAACTAAGAATATAAAAAAATGTGCATTTTCTACTGTTTCTGTCAGTTATGAGAGAAGTGGAGTGTAAGTGTGGAGTTGCTGTGGCAGAGAAGTTTGGACAGACTGTTGGGTGGAAGTCTGAATACATCAAAGATGATGAAGGTAGCCTCTGATGACTTGTTTTTCATCAATAATTTCCAAGTTTCAAATTCATATTTTATCCATTAGCTCTGAAAATGTATGGAGACTGAGAGAGACAGAACAGTGAGGATGAAGAAGCATGTAGCCTAGGTGAGATGAAGTGGATTTATTATTAACATTCACAGATCTAAGTTTATATTTCAGGTTTTTCACATATATTCCATATCAACCAAATATGATTTTAACTCAGCAAATCTATCAGATAACCATCGCTGTCTAATGAGAGAGGATTGTTAAAGATGAGTATATATATAAGTGGTTTATTGTTGGATGCGTGATGAATATTTCACTATAAAGGATGTGGCAGCACTTTCAACCCTCTGTGCTTTCCCCACAGTATTTCTAATAAAATTGGGTCAGTTTCCAAGAGCCATCTTCAAATAGCAGAAATAAATATCTGCTGGCTGATGGTTTGATAGGAGAAAAAACAACAACTCTGGGCTCCCTGGAGGATGTGAATGGAGCTGACTGGTCTCAGAGGCTCTCAAACAGTCTGATTCAGGCTGACAGCCTTCTGTGGACGAGGTCTGAGTGGAAAGAAACTGCAGTAACAAGGTGAACGACAAATGTCACAAAACTTTGGGAAGATAAATTCTGTACGTGGTCAAATATCTGTGTGAAGGCTGAATTGTGGACGAGCAGAATGTAGACAGAAATGTGGAGGGGAACTTCACAGTAGCATTACCTCATTTAAACTGACTAAAGGCTCATGTTTGAAATATTTTTAGTGTCAATTCTCTTTCCACCATCGGCTTGTAGAACACTAGCCTCCCGTCTCCATCTGCAGCCACCACCATCGGCTTGTAGAACACCAGCCTCCCGTCTCCACCTGCAGCCACCACCATCGGCTTGTAGAACACCAGCCTCCCGTCTCCATCTGCAGCCACCACCATCGGCTTGTAGAACACCAGCCTCCCGTCTCCACCTGCAGCCACCACCATCGGCTTGTAGAACACCATCTTCCCGTCTCCATCTGCAGCCACCACCATCAGCTTGCTAAAAACAGCATCCCGTTTCCACCTGCAGCCACCACCATCAGCTTGTAGAACACCAGCCTCCGTCTCCACCTGCAGCCACCACCATCGGCTTGTAGAACACCAGCCTCCCGTCTCCTCCTGCAGCCACCACCATCAGCTTGTAGAACACCAGCCTCCCGTGTCCATCTGCAGCCACCACCATCAGCTTGTAGAACACCAGCCTCCCGTCTCCACTTGCAGCCACCACCATCAGCTTGTAGAACACCATCTTCCAGTCTCCACCTGCAGCCACCACCATTGGCTTGTAGAACACCATCTTCCCGTCTCCATCTGCAGCCACCACCATCAGCTTGCTAAAAACAGCATCCTATCTCCACCTGCAGCCACCAACATCGGTTTGTAGAACACCAGCCTCCCGTTTCCACCTGCAGCCACCACCATCAGCTTGTAGAACACCAGCCTCCCGTCTCCACCTGTAGCCACTACCATCAGCTTGTAGAACACCAGCCTCCCGTTTCCACCTGCAGCCACCACCATCAGCTTGTAGAACACCAACCTCCCATCTCCATCTGCAGCCACCACCATCAGCTTGTAGAACACCAGCCTCCCGTTTCCACCTGCAGCCACCACCATCAGCTTGTAGAACACCAGCCTCCGTCTCCAGCTGCAGCCACCACCATCAGCCTGTAGAACACCAGCCTCCGTCTCCAGCTGCAGCCACCACCATCAGCCTGTAGAACACCAGCCTCCCGTGTCCACCTGCAGCCACCACCATCAGCCTGTAGAACACCAGCCTCCCGTGTCCAACTGCAGCCACCACCATCAGCCTGTAGAACACCAGCCTCCGTCTCCACCTGCAGCCACCACCATCGGCTTGTAGAACACCAGCCTCCCGTCTCCACCTGCAGCCACCACTATCGGCTTGTAGAACACCAGCCTCCCGTCTCCACCTGCAGCCACCACCATCGGCTTGTAGAACACCAGCCTCCCGTCTCCA
>JBAMHW010000024.1:22369438-22394316 GCA_037177495.1 Rhadinocentrus ornatus | reverse complement strand
CCGAAACCCCCTGTGATCCCAGGTTACATCACTGATGATGTGTCCAGGGGCACCATAAGGTGTATCTAATAAGCTGTAACCAGGAAGACAACATCTCTGACTGCCAACACATGCGATGCAAGGCTCAGACTAAATTATTTTTTAATTTAGAATATTCAGTATAGATCAATCCCATGCTTTCATCTCTGGTAAGATGTTCAGTGTCATTGAGAATGAGGTGGTATGGATGAAACAGTCTCATTGGAAAAGCCTGAAAACCAAAGACATGATAACTGTGGATCATACAAAGCAGCCAGAATACTGTACGTTTTCATTTCTTAAAGTTCCATTCAAGCATGCGTATGACTCAGTACACCTCTACCTAGCAGTCTTAGCCAAACCTCAGAAGCTAGCACCCACTTGCCAGTCCCAGTCCTAGCAGCTAGCAGTTAGGGGCTAATAGCTGCTTCTTGATTGCTAGGCCAGACCAGGCAGCCTCTAGTCACCAGCAAACCTTTCCTCATTTTTTGCAATTTTCTCATCTCATCTATTCAGTGTGAATGAAAAATACCTCTACCGGCCTCATCATACAAGTACATACAAGTGTCACCAAGCAAGTCCTTTAATGCTCTAAAGGCGGATTTATGCTTGCGCGGTGTTTGCGTGCAGCTGGCTACGGTGTAGCTGACGCTGGTGAGTTTGCTTTTGCACTCGAGCGTAGGGAGTGTGCGTCGTTTTGGTGTCATGTTGCAGTTTCTCCTCCTAATCTGAAGGTGGCAGCAGGGGTGGTATTGACCGGTAAACTCACCAGGTCGGAGTTATTTTGCTGATTAACTTCAGTTCGGCAGGTATTTTGGTTCAGTGTCTTAATTAGTTTGATGAAGAAAATTAATAAATAATTTGATCAGCCTCTCATCAACTTGATCCACTGGTTATTGTTTTTAGAAACGACGGATACAACACAAATCCAGCCACAAGATCCAGATATCCGGCAACACGTGATCCCAAACTGACCAATAACAAGGGAGAACCTCCACGTAAAGGCGCATTTATGCTTGCGCGGCGTCTGCGTTCACGTAACCATCGTAGGCTCGGCGTAGCTCCGCAGAGGCTCGACGCGTACCTCTTCCAGATCTGACGTGCACCCTCTGCTATGCCGAGCCTACGCGGTTACGCGAACGCAGACGCAAGCATAAATCCGCTTTAAGACAGTAGGTGGTGCTCTCCATAATCAAAGCAGAAAGCATGATTTGTGTTTTAACCAAGCGCCAACCTCTGGCGGTGAAATGTGAAGACTATGCGGAAGTGCAAAAAATTGCAGTTCACCCCTCATCCGCTGGGGGCTGGCTCAAAACAGAGCAAGTCTCCATAAAAAGACCAACTTCACAGCAGAAATAAACATGTTTGTACATGGTACAAAAATCCATTTTAGATTAACAGGTCAAGTTTACTTTCATGATCGCTGTGGGGGGTCATCCACCTCCACGCTCACATCCCCTCTCTCAGCTCTGCCACTTTGCCCATTTTTGTATTTTCCGAGTGCGATGGCCGGCGTGACGCTCCCAAGATGGCGATGGTAGGAACGTCCAACGAGCATAACTTTTGCTCTTTAGAAGCCTACGAGTGACGTCACGAAGGCTCCGTCCATCTTTTATATACAGTCTATGGCTTTAACTAAAAACATCTCATAAACTTAAACATAAACAAGGCTAAAAACTTTAACAGAGGAGGGACCTTAAAGCCAAAATGACTTGTAATTACATGTATGCATGTTTATAATGGCTGCCTTGCCTCACGCACATCTTTAGAAATTTGCGCTATGCAAGCTGCAGTATGCAAGTAACCGACAGGGACAATGTAGGAACTGATTTGACTGGATGTAAAATCATAGGGTCGACCGCAGTAGAAATAACAGAAAGTTTTGAAGACAAGACTTGGTTGGTGCTTGTTTTCGGGTCCTTACATGCTTTGTACAATATATATTTCTACAATATAATAAAATATTGACTTCCCCTGTTGTCAGCATGTTTATCGTCTTGTTTACATCCTATTCTTTTGGTACCTCTATCTGGTCTAAGTTTTCTAATGTGCGTCCTTGTGGAATTCTCCGGTAACAAGCATAGTAAACTGACAAACATGTCAACGATTACACTCATGACAGAGGTGGTTGCTTACACAAACGCAACGTTAAAAAAAGTAAATTCTCTACCTTAGACTTAAGTACTTCAACTTTATGTCTAAAGGAAAAAGTCTTTAATCTGTCATTTGGTTCTTGATACAACAGAAAACACATTTTTTGTCCTCTGTTGGTTTGGGTTATTTTCGAGCCAAGATCATGTTCTCCAAACTCAACAAAAGAAGTCACAAATGAGAGTCAACATAGTAAAAGCAATCTAATGTAGTTCATGTTAAGGCTGTAAACGCTCAGCATTCACCCACACTGGTGTGTCTGACGTGGCCTCCTATCAGGACTGTATGTTGGTTGTGAAAACATCCAGACTTGCTATCACATACAACAACTCTCCCAATCTCCCAGTTAGCTATTTTGGAATCACCATTTGTTTCCCTATGTCCATCTTTCTGTTTTACTGGCTCATAAACATATTCGGATTTCTGTGAAAACTTAAAGATCTTGGGTAAAAAATATTAAATCATTTTTAGCTTTTAAAAACAGTTAATTATTTTTCTGTTGACTGATGATTTCACTGGTTCATTACTTGGAAAATAATGTAGCTGATTTATAGAAAAGCAATAGAAAGCCTCAAAATAACCGAAGTCATGCAGCCATGATTATATGTTCTATGAATTATACAGGTGCAATGTTTAGGATAATCAATAGTTATTAGTACTATACCATACTTGTCTCATTTGATAAATAAAAAGTGCCAGCTGACATTAATCCTGATTTAATTATATATTTCTTTATCTTTAATGAGGTTTTATATGTGGATACATTTGATCTTGCATAAATATATACAGCAAGCTGATGAGGTCTCTTATTAGAGAGTACTCCCACTCAGGGAAAACCTCAGTATTTTTGCAGGCTTTTTGCACTTTTTAACTAATCTTTTATTTTTGCACATTACATGTTGATATCTGTTCTGGTCATACTTAGCAAAACAGAAACAGTAAGCTTTTTGTTTACCCGTCTGCTTTTTCATAATCATCTGAAACATGTAAATGTCAATGTTACCTGCTGTCTGACTGATGGTATAATCTTATTGATGGTATTCTGTAATAATATTAACAATAACTGAAAAAAAATGTATTCTTTGGAATTAATCCAGACTAAAAATGTGCAGTAAATGTGCTTTGATTACAATAAACAATAGCCTACTTCTTACGAGGCATCATGTTAAAGGGTTTGTAAGATGCAGCTCAGTTGTCTGAAAGAAAAATGAATAACTGAAGGTGGTAATGGTAAATTCTTTCTATACTGCTTTCTTAGCTTTTATTTCATTCATAAAGAAGGATCTTCTACTTAACAGTGACCATTTATCGAGTGTAAAAGACCTGCAAGGTATTTCAACCAAAATCAATTTATTGACACGTTATTGACATTTACAACTCAGGATTTTCGTGCTTGGCAGCAAAGACCTCAGAAAATAGAATACAGTATAAATGCAATATAAATGTGTTTATTTCTTTCAATTATATTCCACAAATAATTGTAAGATCCCTGTTTGACAGTTTTACACCCAATGTTTCCTAAAAACCTGCTGGATACAATTAGCACGTCTTCTGCAAC
Organism: Rhadinocentrus ornatus; assembly: GCA_037177495.1. Lineage (NCBI taxonomy): Eukaryota > Metazoa > Chordata > Actinopteri > Atheriniformes > Melanotaeniidae > Rhadinocentrus > Rhadinocentrus ornatus. The sequence continues at coordinate 22,390,589 of JBAMHW010000024.1, read as the reverse complement.
CCAGTTGTGTATTTAGCATTCCTTCAGCCATTTTCAAAATGGCTGCCTCCAATGGTTGTGCAAATTTAAAAAAAGAATAGGAAATAAAAAGGTTTATTTTTGTGTAAACATCCAATAAAAGCACAGGGTTTAGTACATTTTTCTGCTTTACACACTCTGGGGAGAAATAATTAGATTTATTTTTAAATGCTGCACGAATATTTTACTTTCATATTTGTAGAACAATGTAATGCTATTGGTTAGCTGCCAGTAGCTTTAAAATAATAAGAAAGAGATTACTTTTGTCTGTGGGGACATGCAAGGAAATATTTTTGATGATGGGCACATCTGACGTTTGGACCTGTGCTTCCTCTTGCAGAACTATTCTAAACTTTGAGCTAGATTTTTTTGGGCAGGCTGGTAGCTTACCCAGCTAGTCTCACTGGTTAGCTTAGTCTACTAGCTTGCTGTTTATTGCTTCTTTACATGAACAAACTAAGCTAACAAGTGAGCTACGTTTGACAGAGTGAGAAAGGCTAAATAGTGTTTAGCATGTTATAACTACTGACATTTTTTTACAGGAACAAGAAAGTGTAATCATGTAACAGCAGTTAGCTTCTTGTCGCCAGCTTCCTGTTATAGAATTGATCTTAGGGTTTGAAAGAATTAGGTCTGGATCCAGCCCTATGTAGAGGAACTTTTACATTGTAATACTCCTTACTGAATCCAAAGGACGCTCTTAGATGTCTCAATATTTAAAACTAAACTTAGAGATGATCATGCTCTTGCATTGGTTGCTCTGAGGTTGCACCAATTTACAGATTTGTACCTGATGTTTAAGAACTGTATACTGCCTCTTGAAAAATAAACTTTATTGTGCACTGTAGGCTAGCAAAGCTTAGCAACAGACCCAGAATACAATTTAGCTTTCTATTTTTAGTATTTATTTCAAACATGAAAACAACATAAAGGGCAAATGAATTTGTCTGTTCGTCTATATTTCACATAAACCAGTTAAAAAAATGATAAAACTATATTTCGAAACATTAAGAAATGAGCAAAAGAAAGCTTGCAAAAAGGAATGAGAAGCAATGTACTTCCAACCCTTTTTCCACAATTATAAATTAAATTACTTGTCACTTCCTTAAATGACCATCATTATAATGTGAAAAAAATTAAAAAGAACCAAAAAATAGAAAGTAAAGAAAAACAAAAATCAAGTAGAAAGAAAAGAAAACAAACCTCATTGTTTAAAAACTCTCTTCCCTGTATTTCTTAAGTCATGTGATGTGTTAGACCTGTCTTGAACGGCTTTATGCTTCAACATTGCTTTAGTTCGTTGTTCTGATTGTTCCATAGGTTCACCCCACATACAGATTCGCAAAGACGTTTGCTGTCAGAGGGCAGCTGCCTCCCCTCACCTTGTGGCTTGAGCAAAGCAATGCTAACAAATGAGGTATGTTTAACAGAACAGGAGCAAGATCCAATCATGTAAAAAAAAATACACACCACTTGCTTCCTGTTTGTTATAAGATTTAAAAAGATATTAATGACTCCGGTCTGGATTATATTTATTTACAGAGGAACTTCTACTCTACACCGACCATGCATTTTCCTTAGCTGCTCTTAATATATGGACTTTAGAAATGCTGTAAATGACCCACTACTTCTAATTGGCATTCAGTTTGAGTAGCCTTAAGTTTACCCTTTATGTTTTATTGTGTTTTTATGCAGTATTTTACTACTTTTATTCCATTCTTCTTCTTTTTTTTAACTGTGTTTTGCCATTTTTTTTACTCCTGGTTTGTTTTTGTTTAACAGAAGTTTGAAACAGCTCCTGGTTTGTTTGTTTTATGTATTTTAATTTACTTATATGAATAACAGGCAAAAACTAGCTCAAGCAAGCATACAGAGCGTTTTGCCCATCAGAGGAAGTTTTGTCAACTTTTCTTATTCCTATTGTGTAAGTGTACATAAGCAACTCTGCCTCACATGACAGGGAGCGTCAGTGTGGGACAAAACCTGCCTGGGTCAGCAAGAAAAGTCCATTATTAATCACATACAGATGTCTTATTAAAAGTTGATAAATTAAATGGGAATTTGGTTTGCACAGATGAAATTATTGTTTGAGATTTGCAGAATCAATGCAAAGGAAGATTGGGACACAGTGGTGTCCCAAGCCCTTTCTAAGACATGTTACGCTGATTTTTCTAAAGCTTTAACCATGCATGTGACTCTAAAGGCAATAAAGAAACCCAACACCCCAAGATCAACACCTAAACCAAAGTACAAACATCACCAATAGGGTAGAGGTTTAAAAGTGAAGCACAAAATGCATGAGAGAGTCTCTTCTTTGTCTTTGCCTCAGGCTCTTGGCTGGTGAAAAAGAGATGAGTGTGTATAATCACTGTCCGTGTATTTGTACAGGCTGAATGTGTGCGCTCAGTTTGTGTACCACTGACGAAGTAGATTGAAGAGCCATGGAGACTGGAAGCAGTGAGCAGGCGAAACAAAGAACTGTGACGCTGCAGGATTCTCGACAGCCTCGCATAGAGTTTACTGTCAACTCATTTTAAAATGATCTGAGAGCCACAAACACAAAAGGGAGAGGGAAAGACCAGTGGTGACAAGGATGATCATTGCTGAAAGGAAGTCCTCACATCACACAAGGAGAAAACAGAGCAAATAAATAGAATAGGAAAGAGAAGAGTGTGAAAAGAATGATGATTCACACTGAGGATAGAAATAGATGGGGATGCGTGTAAGTCAGAGGGGGCTCCAGCTGAGTTTACCCTGCGTCAAGCCGGCTGGGATAGCAAGAGCTGTGCAACGTCAAAGCACACACTAAATGATGAATAAATACACAGCAGCAAATTGATCCACCAGGGAGGTGCTTGCAAGTAGCTGTAAAGAACCCAACTTATTACATCCGTATGACCTCTGAAACACATAATACAATCAATAAATACCCTATAAACCTGTTTTACTGAGTGATTTTAGCTCAGAGCTGCTCTGCCTTACTTACACACAGTTCTAACGGTATTGGAAGGTCAGTTAATTTGCAGCATCCAGGGCAGAAGTCACCAAGGGCAGACTCAGAGGTTGTGCTTGTTTTGGGATCTGCGTAGCATCCTCTCACAACCCTGCAGCCACCAGCTGGCTAGCTTGCATAACTGCTGAGACTATGAGAGGGCACTGTTAGATAATGCAGATGGGCAGGATGGAGTCTTCTCTAGTCTTCGCTGCTAGAAAAGTGTGTGTAACCTTTATTCTGAATGAACTGAACAGATTATCAAGTTATGTTTTATGTTTTTCACAGAGCAAGATTTATTTGTTCTTCATAGTTACAGCCCTGAGTTTTTTCATGTGGACAGTTTGGCCTCAAAACTATGCCAGTTTTTTTCTGGAGCTTAAAAAAGGTATTTGTAACTTATCAGCTAGAAAAAAATATTTTTTAAACTCAATCACATAGAACAGAGTAGCTACGAAAGCTTCTTTTTCTCTACAAAAAGTAGCTTATACTGGCTAATCTTAGCTAACTTTAGATTCTGTATACACTGCTGCACTGTTTAACACGCCACATGTCATGTGAATATTTTAAGTGAAACTAGGTTACATGCAAAACAAATGCTTGTTTGTTGTCCAGATTGGATATTTAATGGCAATTTCCAAACTTTCCAATCTGAAAACAATTAAAATAAAGTAACAAAAAAATACCTGCACCTGCTTAAATTACTACTTATTTACTTAATCCAATTCACTCTAATCCAAATCAATTAATAACAGTTTCATTTATTAAGCCCGTATTCATATAATGCCAATTTAAAAAAATAACTGGCTAATTAAGGGAGCTAAAAAATGCATTGAGGGTATTGAAGTGAGGTGAGAATTTGATGTCTCCCTTTCAACAGGAAGGGCAACACAACCAGGGAAGGGCAGCCATCTGCATGGATCAGTTGAAGGGTTAAAGGACAGATTAGAGGCACCAACAAACATAAAAACATCAGGGCTGAGGATGCATGACCTGCATTGGGAAAAGAAAACAAAATGGAAGAGAAAGTTTAAGATAATAATTGCAAATGCATTTACAGAGATAAAAACAGAGATGTCCTCGGTCTGCTCATCAGTCGACATCGATGTGTCCAAACTGAAAATATCAGTCGATACAATAATCATTTGTAAGTCATGATGTCTCAAATTTAAAGAAAATGTAGATATCTGCTATATCAGTCTAATGATGACGTCAGGCTGGAGTAACTGGTCTATTATAACATAGTTGTAAAAATATCTGGTTAATCACGCCATTTAGAAGTAGAAGTCACACTATATTCTGCTTTAAAGTCTACAAATACAAGTTTATTCTGTTTCCTTCACCATGATGTAAATATTTTAAAGCTCAGTATAATAATCTGGTTGTTTATTTTTCGTTCAAACTACATTAGAATTTTTTGCAAAGCGTTTGAGCTCAGATTTGCGATTTGATATGAATGGAAGTTGTCGTGTTAAAGCATGAAAAAACATATCGATTGCTGGATCGTGAACCAAAATCTACCAGTGAATGTATATATTTCATGATTAAACTTGTGATTAAAACCCCCATTTATCACCTGTTCCTTGTTGCTCATCCTTCTCATCGGTTCTAATCGTTCTTAGCCAGATCGTCATCCATAACGTCCAGGTTTAATGTTGCAATCAGATTAACTTTGCACCAGTCAGTCATTTCTTGCTTTTTAGCCATGCAGTTTATTTAAAACAAGAAGAAACCACAGCAGGATTAACGAAGTACTGAATTCCAACATCAGTTTGCCTCTCACCAATCATGCATTTTGTACCTAACTTTCTTTCCACTATGACTACAATTTTTTGTAGATTGTTGAAACTCCATCCATCTTCTGAGAGACTCTACCCCTCTCAGGTGCTCTTTTAGTCATTTATGTTATTGACCTGGTGCCAATCAACTATACTGCAGCAGCCCCCTTTAATTTTCCAGCCTTCTGTTTGTGTTCCAACTTTGAGATGTGTTGCTGCCTTCAGATCCAAGATGAGATGTATTTAATGAAACACTGAATAGGTCTTTATGCTCCATTTTAAATCAAATGTTTATTTATAAGATCTACAAATCATTTAATTTTGGGTTTAATAAACAACTTTTTTTGAAAAATGATGAACTTTTGGAAACTCTGGGAATCATAAATGACCTGAAAAATGCACACGTAGTGAAATTATGAAGTCAACAAGTACAACATTAAAATCCCCTCAACTGAAATCAATCAATATTTTCAATTAATCAAACAGTTAAAATTATAAATGGAAACTCTAGAGCGTTTGTGGAAATCAGCTTGGCCTGACATCCGTGCTCATTGGTTTATGTAATCACAAACATGCATGTCAGTTTAAATCTGACAGAAATTTGTGATGAACTGTGACAGTTTTATCTGGATTATGCACTTTGGGAGTAATTCAACTGTGATGAAATAGCAGTTCTTTTTAGACCAGTGAGGTTGTTGGAGCTGAACTTGTTTACCCTTAGTGTTAATATTTGAGCTTATTGGACACATTTGTTCAGATGTTGATCAATGTATTGAAGGTTTCAACCTTCAAACAAAAGTTGTGAGATAATCTTTGTCCAAGCACAATAAGCAGTTCAAAATCAACACTGACTTTTAAAGAAAACACCCGTACGCACGTATTACTTAACCTCCTACTCCAGTGACTGAGAACCAGAACACCCGGGCATCGTTTTTAGAACTTGGGAGAGATTAAAGCCTCTCCGTCTTTTTGCTGGCTGAGCAGGAGCTCAGTCCGTTCAAACAAGGCTCTGAATAGAACAGCCAATCACAGGCAGGGGAGGGGAGCCTCCCTCCAGATATAGTTGCTGGGAAAACGTCCACTAGTCAAGGCCAAGCTTGCCACCTGGTGTCTGTTGAGAGAAACATGTCTGTGATCTTGTTTAGCCTGTTCAGCTACAGGATCCTGGATGTTGGAGGTTAAGTTATGGATGTATCAAATATCATCTATTTTCATTTGGTTTTTTCACAAATCCTCATCCAACTGAAGGCGACCTCCAGCATGCAATAAGGACAGAAGAAATCAAAAGTAACCAAACCAAATGACTGAATTTCTGCAGGGACGCTGATCCGGATGCTCTTTATGATACCTTAAAGTTGTGTATTGAACTTTAACATGTCAGTAAAAGTAAATTAAATGACACATAAAAAGCAATCAAAAGATTTGCCCACAAAAGTTGCTTTAATTGATTGTTATAATGGGTAAGGCTAGAGATGCTGCAGAGGTACGACATGATTGTGTGTGCTGCAGAAGAGAGGCCCCACTTATTAAAACGTATTAATGCAGACAAGAAGATGACAGGACTCTGAGAAAGTCTCCCATGTTGTGCTGTGTTGGGAAGAAGCTGCCGGTTGGGATTCTGCTCAACCATATTGCCCCCCTTCGCTGAGATGAAAGCCGACTGCGATTGGACCGCGTCGGGATCTCTACTTGACCTCTCCCCACAGACACATGCTGCATAGCTGAGTCAAGTTGCCTTCTGCAAATCCACTGCATCATTCCAACAGCAACAACTGTTGTGAAAACAATAAATCCACACCTTCAGATTTCATACATATATAATCATATATATTCATATTCAATGTACAAACATTCTTAATTGCAAAAGCTCAATCACTAAATAAATACTGAAATGGCTAAACTGCAGTATTTCTCTTCTCTCGTGGAGAGAAGGCACACACTTAAACACACTCTCATGCATGATGAAAACAGGCCTTTCTGATGCTGTTCAATACAAAAGGAACAAAACAACAATAAACGAGTGCAGTGGTGCACAGAGGCCAGAAAAACCACCTCAAAAAGGTTTTTTTTGCCGAGGACAGTCTAAAAAATAGATATTACACATAAAAGCTCATTAAACAGCAAAACCTTCCCTGTTTTGCCATCAGAGTGGGTAAAGTCAAATAACATACACAGGCTGCTACAAAGGGAGCAGAGTGTCTCTGCAAGACCAAAGATGTCCGAGTTCAGACCTCTAAATGTCAACGTAATGATTAGTGAGGGCCGTTATGTAATCTGCAGCGAGGCTGCTCGCTTCGTCCTCTCGTGGTTACCGGTCCAACATGCTCGCTTCTCACACGCCTTCAAAATAGTTCCGTTTCTAAATACAAAAGTCTAAAAATATATCTTATCAATCAGCTTGGATTTGTGTTACAAAAACCTTCATGTTGGGAACATTGTGGCAAACAAGACACATCATCAGTTTAGCTTGTGGCTAACAGTCGTTCTTTAACCTTTGGTAGGAACCGGAACATTCTTTAGAGAAAAATAAATACTCTACCGTGCTTAAAAAGCTTTTCACTCAGTCATATCTAAGGAATTTCATTAAAGTGTCTACTGAGTGGAGCTGGTGGGTGGAGGGAAATTAGAGGGCCGACAATGTGATGATGCAACGACAAATGAAACAATGTCATAAGTTAAAACTGGGGTAAGCAGATATGTTTGAAGAGAAAAGGGTTCATCTTTCACATCACCACAGCCATTTATCTGCATTTATGATAGAAAATCTACCAACACAATCTAACCAACCCAAACAGACGGAGGATGACTTCATCAATGCTGATTTCATCACCGGTCCCAAGGATGACTTCATCACTGGTGACTTCATCACTGGTCCGGAGGACAAGCTTGATATGTTGTGATTACTGAGCATCATTTGCTGTTAATGATAAGAATGTTATTGCCTTTAACGTGGGAGTAGTGTCGGTAGTTGTTGCAGCATAAACATAAATTCTTCCTGTTGGACTTTTAGTATTAAGTCATTTTTTCCATCATCTGGAGGAAGATGAAGCATGCTAGTAATTGAGCTGAATAACAGCCGATAAGAACCTCACAAAAAATAACAATAAAAAAAAAAAATTTTAATCCAAAAGGAGGCAGATGTTTGGTTTCCTCCCAGAAGTAAATGTAGAATTTTTTTTCCAATGAAACCCTCCTCTCCGCTCGCTCTCTCCTGATGCTAAAGATGCTGTGTTTTGATTGTCAAGACACAGTTGCACCATCTTCGGCACAAGCAAACCCTGCAAATCAGACATGGCTACAGGTGGCAACATCTCACCACAGCTGCCATGATCCACTAACCTTACCTTCTACACTGGAACCAGTAAGACCAGGACATGAAACACTGCCTACCCCAGCTTTAATAGGTAACAAGCACGGTGTCTGATGTATCGCTCCAGTTTGTGCTACTCATGCATCAGATTAAAGTCGCAGCACTGAGTGTTGGGTTTTCTAGCGGTAGCTATAGTTGCTCTTCTGAGATGCTGTACATGCTAACAGTGGCTAATTCCCATTAAACATGGCTTCACAGTTATTGGTCATTAACCTATGTTCATGACACAAAACCGTATTTAAAAGCTAACCTCACAGAGGTCTTTGAATACAGTCTGTTAAAGGTGCTTAGAGTTTCTGATTTTACTTCAGGAACAATGAAATCTGCCCACAATTTCATAGCAATATAGCCAAAAAGGGCAAACCTTTTATAATTTTTGTAAAAATACATTCAGGTTTGTGTATGAGAATATTATGCTGATTTTGTCAGGATGTCACTGAAATGGATTTTTTAAGTGGACAGAATAGTTTTTCCACCAGTATGGATGAAAAAGGAAAAATCAAATGTACTAATCAAGAGATTTATTTTTAGGAAACCTACATGTAGATCTGTGACTTTAACCTAAAGGGTTTTCATGAGGCACCAACTGGTCTTTCATTGCTCGTTTTTTTAAATGTTAAGGAATTAATTCATCTGCTTGGCTTTTAATATATAAGTTCAAAAAAGAAGAAAACCAAAGATGTGAATCAAGGATGTGATGATGAATCCCATATGATCGACACCCGCCTCTATGTCCATATTAAATTCATTAAGGGCAACAGGTGAGCAGGTTCGATCAGAGGGAGGAAAATAAAATGAAGTGTGTCCCTAAAGAAGGCTTCAACTCAAAGTTAAAATAGTACGAGGCATAGTAACAGATTGTTTTCAAATCCATTAAAATAAAAAACAAAAGATTATGCATCCAGGGTTTTCATTAGAGAGTCTCTCAAAGCAGTTTTTGCTTTCACTCTTATTGTTCAGGACTGAGGAAGCAAAAATAAGTGCTGATCGATTGAAGTGAAAGAGCCTCGACTCCTCTGAGGCTGTCGTTTGGACGGGGTGGGGTGCTCAAGAGGTCTATGTTCAGTTCCCATTGACCAACACCTGCCAGACTATAAGGTGGCTGCGCTCAGCTTTGGCCAGGAAGGGCTGCAGCTTCATCGGAGCATCCTCTGCCTCATCTGCATCGCCGTCCTCGTCGCCTGCAGACATGCAGAGTTGTGAAGTTGTCCTCCATCTTCTACTGAACTAGTCTTCTGTTTGTGTTACGTGAAGTTAACTCACCCATTCTGAAGTCGATGTAGCCCTCTCCTCCGCTCATCACCAACATGGACTTGCTTCCTTCCTGAGTTGTGGCGTCTGTGGCCTTGTCTCCTGCTGCGTCTCCTCCGCTGGACGCAGATGGAACTGCATGACCTGAAATCAGACGAACAGATGCAAAATACCAACAGCTTAATAATCAATATCACAGCGGTAATATGGCTAAAAAACACTGATTTATAATGTTTTTAATTTGGCCCTTTCACTCTTTAATGTTTAATTTTTTTTATGTGATAAATCCAGCTTCTTAAACATGTTGCGTTACTATATAGTAAAAATAAAGGGCTGAAAACCCTGTTGTTTACAATCTGTTACCTGGCTTACACCCCCTAGTGGATCATTTTTGCACTACAATATAACAGTGATCAATACTAAATATGTGCAAATAATTATATCTTTATTTTAACTTTTGGTAAAGGGTCAAAAAAGATTGAAAATATTAAAATTTTCTGCCCATTATTTCTTGCGGTGAAGCATTAAAGGGTGGGCCTGGCAGGCTTAAGGGGTCAAAGTGCTTTACATACGAGATTAAAAGCATTACAGCGGTTAAAAAGTACAAAAAAATTACTTAAAATTAATAAAAATAAAATAAAAAGCTAAAATATACTAATTCAGATAAAATGCAAGAAATAAAAAGGCAGGAAGTTTGTAACCTAAATTTAAAGCAGCTGAGAGTTTCAGCAGACCTGCAGTTTTCTGGGAGTTTGTTCCACATGTGAGGAGCATAAAAGCTGAACGCTGCCTCTCCATGTTTAGTTCTGGCTCTGGGAACAGAAAGTAGACCTGACCCTGATGACCTGAGGATCTGGTTGGTTCAATCCTAAATGTACTTTGGCCCTATACCACTCACTGCTTTATAAACTAACAGCAACCAAACAAGAAGCCAGATCCTCAGATCTGAGGACTGGAGTTCTAGGATCTATTTTCTTGGTCTTAGTGAGGACTGAGCAACAGCGTTCTGGACTAACTGCAGCTGTCTGATGGACGTTTTAGGGAGACCTGTGAGGACAGCATTACAGTAGTCCAGTCTACTAAAGATAAATGCATTAATTCTGCTCAGACATCAGATCTTTACTCCTTGACATGTTCTTGACGTAACAACCGCCTGACAGCGATGCTGATATTCAGGTGTGAGTCCAGGACAACTCCCAGATTTCTGGCTTGGCTTTTGGTTTTTAACATCACTGTTAGAAGCCGAGTGCTGACTTTTAATTTAAGTAGCATAATTTCATTAAATCAACTTAATACTGTACTAAAGTTCTGATCTTTATACTTACATGAAACATTTTTACTATAAGGTTGCAGAATCATCATTCCTTATTAACTAAAAACATTTTCCATACCACTTTTTGGCAACACTTTAAAATGTTCAATTGGTTGAACAAAACCATCTGGGAAGTTCTCTGATGTGACAGCAGGACATATAATATAACCAATTCTTTGCAGGTGACTGAATTAACCATCCATCAACATATATGATGAAGGGAATTAAACCCGTCATGAGCCAGGAGGAATAATGAAACATCTCCACTAAATAAAGCTTCTGTATCACTCAATAAATTAGATGTAACTGATGCTAAAAGCCTTTAAATGAACATTTATAGGAGCCGCTATTGTTGCAGATTAGTTTAAACCAGCTAGGATTGCATCTGGCAGGATCATCATCTGCAAACCTGACTTGCCTGGAACAGCAGTGAAGAACTTGACCGCATCCCGGTGACCATGGAAACAGAGCTGAGCGTGAGCCATGGAGCAGTAGGGAACAAACGTCCCAGCTGTCACTTTGTCGCCGCTGTCGTCACCGTACACACGAACCACGCCTCCAGGATGGTTACCTGCTGCCTTGGTTACCTTGTTGGCTGCTAACAGAGCATGAGAGGAACGCATCTTCAAGTGACATTCACAATGGACTACAAATATGTCCGCCTAACATCGAAACAAACCAGGGAGAAAGCAACTAAAGGTAAAATTAAGATAAATATAAATGTTTCCGTTATCCCCAAAACATTCAACAGAAGAGATGAAAGAAACTGTCTGAGCTTACTTTCTGTCACAGGGATGGAGATGATGACTCCGTTACCGGTACCAATCCACAGGCGGTCACATGACACCATGAGAGCTGTAATCCTGACAAATGAGAAGCCCAGTTTGCCCGTTCCTGGAGGACAGTAATACATGACCAAACCTGAGATGGTAATACACATCCATCTAACCCCAAACAAAAAGTTTGCTCTCTGAACTGACCGAGCATCTTGCTGACGTAAGGCTCGATGTCGACGTCCTGCAGGTGCTGGTATGTGTGTGCGTGGAACAGCCTGAGAGTGGAGTCCAGCCGGATGGACACCCAGATCCCATCGCCGTGCCAGGCCAGCTGACGCACCTGACTGTCCTTCCGAGGGTGGGCATCGAATGATTTCTGCAGAAGAAAGAAACAGCTTCAGAAATATTAACACTTTTGACTGTTTTAAGACATCGCTGAGGTGTTAAATCTTTCTTTACCTCTATCTTCATGGCTTTGGGCTGCACCACATAGATTTTGTTCCGGTAGCCACACCACACCTTGTCATGAACTACGGTTATGCAGCGGATGGACTGATGCTGCCTCCCCAGGTCTAACAGATGGTAGTTGGTCAGGTCCCACTGTCCGTCTGAGAAAGAAAAATCAGGGTTCAGGCTCACAATACATAATCCCACATCAGCTGTGCTGACATTTTAACAGAGAAGGAGGTAAAGTGGGTGTTCCCTCACCTACTCCTCTGTGGAAAATGGCTAGCGTGCCATCCGACAGACTGACCAGGACACGTCCTTTCACATGTCTGTGGGAGAGATGCATGTAAACAAGCAGGCGCTGGCAGAGAAACCTGCAGCTGTATGAATGGACTTACACAATGCCGAGCACAGACTCCTTCAGCTTTATGGAATGGAGACACCTCTTCCAGTGAGCCACAGAGGAGTGGACGTACACGCTGGGATCAGATGAAGATTTCATCAGCCAGAAAGAGGATTTCCAGAAAGGATAAAAAATGACCAAATAAAACCCTCACCATCCGTTCTGCGCCCCCAGCCACATCGTGGGCAGGACGCTGCTCATCTTCTGAGCCTCTTCGATCATCAGGTCCTGCTCCTCGGCGCTGGGGTTTGAACTCACTCCATCTTTCAGCAGATCACTCTCCCTGCTCAGAAACGAAGTAAACACTGAGGATTATTGTTAGATCTTCAGCTTTGTTTTAAACACATTTACTATGATATTTAATATTTTATTTGGTAGTTATTTCAACGTTAAACAGATGATAGATCCAAAGCTGTTTTCTTCTGAACCAAATTATCTCACATTTAGCTTCAATGTCTTAATGCTCATTACCGGCGATGTCTCGTCTCCCCTGATACAACAACACAGGAAAGTTTTCTGGATCGGTGGGCTGAGTGGGGCATCACAGTGCAAGAGAAGCCAAACTATGTAGTAAATCACATGTAGATGCTTAAAACACTGCAATGACTATTTGTACTTGATGTACGTGATATATTCATTTTATAGACGCAGGGTGAACTAGAGTATTTTCGATGTATAGGCCACCTCTTGAAGCTGTTACAGACTGGTGAAGAAGCTTTCTGGCAGCGGTACAGAACGTGTCACAAATGCTCAAATCAGCAAAAGCAAGACGAGTTGCATTCAGTCTGAGACCATGTAGGGAGCTCCAGGCACATGTCCTGTCTCAACCAGAGCTGCTCGCTCCTAATAAACTGTCTTGGGTGAAGTCTCATGACGTTTTCTCTCTTGTTTATTTAGGACAGAATCATGCAGGATTATCATCAATCTTCTTTTCTGTTTGGATACTCGGTAACCATGATGTGTAAAAACCTGACCTCATCTCATTATGACTGATGGGTTTGTGAAGACTTCTAGCCGCTGCTACCGCCCCTCTAAAAGTAAAACAAATCATTTATTCTAAAAGTCTTTAATTCCTTTCCTGGAGGGGGGTTGACTATTTAATCTATTTAACTCACTGATTGAGTCTGTACTCATCTTCAATATTACCTCCTGGTTCTGCCATCTCACTTTCAAACACAAAACAGAACTCAACTGTGTAATCAATCAGGCCAGCAAAATAATCAACCCACCCCAAACACCTCTGTCTGAACTGTACAGCCACTCTGTGACCAGGAAAGCCACCATTATCACAGAGGACCCCTCCACCCACTTCACACCTCTTTTGAAAGTCCCACTGGCCCCGAAAAACGTCTACAAGCAATCCTTCATTTACCATTGCATTACACTTATTTTACCATTTTCTTTGGAAATTGAATGTTTTTTTAAATGTTTACATTTTTTTTTAAATGTTTTAAACGTGGACTTATGAGCCAGTCAAAGAAGACTTTCTGTCATCACTTGGGACAGACAATAAAGATCTGTCTGTCCGTCCGTCTGTCCATCATCAAAGAGTGACACTTGCTGATTCAATTAAGATTGGTAAATGTTCAAAAACGATTATTTTTCATAATAATTGAATGACAGGAACAAAGCTGCAAAGTGTGGCGGGACCATAAAAGTCTCACGTGCTGCCCGGATATATTAAGGGGACGGACCGGTCCGTCCCACTAAAGTGTTTGAGGCAGCAGCATCTTTTAGCCACCGTTACTCATCGGGTTTAAAGGCTGGTGTTTGGAAACATTTTGGTATTTATGGACATGAGAACAGACACGGTCTGGAAAAGACTTCCTCCATATGCAAGACGTTTAAAACCAAAATGAAATATAATATTAACTCTACAAACATGCTGCAGCACCTCATGTGTTCATGTTAGAGGAGGAGCAGAAGCTGCTGGTGTCGGCTTGGCATACGTGGACCTTAAGGCACTCGATCCTGCAGGTCTTCATCTCTCCCTGCTGCAACACACCTGATTAAAATGAAATGGTTTTCTGACAAGCTCTGTTCAAGCATCCTAATGAGCCATGAATTTGAATCAGGTGTGTTGCAGCATCTAAGACCTGCTGGATAGTGTACATTGAGGACCAGGGTTGGGAATCACTGGTTTAAACTATCAAAATGATATAGCTATATATTCAGTTCTGGTAGGCTACAATGATATTTAATATTTTATTTAGCAATAGTATTTCAAAGTTAATTATTAAATGTTAAATCTAACTATTGGAAGAAGGTACGGGATGCTAATAAGTCGATGCTACAATACCCGTTTAAACAACATTTCAATCTCAGTTGCAAAATCATTACCAGAAAAAACTGCATTGTAAGTAAAGTTTCACACTTCATCCAGGTTTTTACGTGCATTTCCTCTTCAGCTATAGTCATACAAGAGAGGCACCAGAGCAATGTGCTGTTGTTATGTAATTTAATACACTAAACTAACTTCTAGCTTCGACTGCATGCCGACGCAATTTCTAATCTGAAGTCAGTGGTGCTGAATTTATGGGTCATTTGCAGTTTTCTGTGCTAAGCATGCGCATAAACCAGGAGTAGCTACTCTGGCAACGCATGCCAAACCAACAGCTTCTAACTATTGCTAACATCTTTCCTGTATGAATAGAATATGAAAAATATGTTGGATATTTCTTGGATTTATTTATGGTTTAACATAAATAAAAGGGAGTTGAAGTCATTTTGTTCGGTCACTTGAATGAATGGATTTATAAGTATGAAGTAGCCACAGAGTGACCCTGAATCATAATTGAATCCAATGGTGAGGTTAATGAATTCTTTTAATTAACATATTTTAACCAGCACTTTCTTCCTTCCATCTTTTTTATTTACTTTTATCTTACTGATGTTTTTATGCATTTATTTCCTTTCTTAATTTCTAAGAAGCACTGTGTAACAATCTGGCCTGAAAAATATGTATTTCTAACTCTTAAATGGCAAAGTGACATTTCTATGTGCATTCCTGAAGCCATTATTGCCTGTTGTAGCGTCCTGAGGCTGAAAAATCACAATTCATTTCTTTTTCTGGGATTCAGCGTCACTTTACAGCGGCGTTTTGCTTTACGGCACCATGTCACACGCCAGCAACTGGATATCAACACGGTGGCTGTTTTGAACGCGCTCCATGGTTGATTCATCAAACTGAATGGGACATTATTGGATAAAAAGAGAAAGAGAGAAAGAGACAGAACAAAACATAAGACAAGACTCAACTTCAGAGTGACTTTTACTGTCTGGAGAGAACTCAGAGAAGTAGGATGCTAAATGGATGCTAGATTAGCCGTTGCTAGGAGGCACATCACTGAACGAACCTGTCAAAGTTTTGGACTGCTGCTTTAATTCTGGTGTAATGATCATGTATGTTGAACTGCTGGTGCTGCCGTAGACTTTTTTCTTGCCGACTGTTTTAAGTCTATGTGGGTGAGCTGCACACGAATTGCCCTTTTGGATGAATACTGTCTGAATCAGATTGGCAGCAGCTGTAATGTGGACACAGAATTACATAAAGACAATTGTCATTTCCATGTGAAGGGTCTGGTCTCATCTGTCTCCATGGGAACAGAAAAGCCTGGTTTATTTAAGAAAACCCTGAAGGTCTACTCACATCCACCTACACAACATTATGGTTGATGTTACTGAGAGTTGGGGCATAGTGCTGGTTAATGAAGCTGCTGGTGTTACCTCTGAGAGTAGTTTGCTGGAGTCTCTCCTGTCTGCTTAGCTCCGAGTGGATCTGTGAAGATGTGCTCTGTGTAGACGCCCCTCAGGCTTTCTCTGTGGTCAGCAGGAGCCGAGCTGGTCTCTGTCGCCTCTGTGGCTTCCTCTGCTGGTCTGGATTCTGGAAACAGGATCATTGTGACTGTACCAGATAAAAGAGTCAGCAAGCAGAAGTTGAGCATCAGTGATCCAGACAGCTCTTCTTGTGCTGTACCTGGACGTTCGGCCGTCTGAGGAACAGCCGTTGCTCCTTCAGCATCACAGCCCACCACTGTGATGCCTCCGAGAACGCAGTTACCGCCTGCTGAGCTGCTTTTGTCTGCTGACAAGCTGTCGTCTCTGACTGACGCTGCCTCAGATTGTGGCGACACCTCCTCTCCTGCCGGGTAGTCCGTCTCTCTCGCACCTTAATGGTCACATCACACACGAGAAAGTAAAAAAAGAAGCAAAGATTCAAAGCAAGAAATGTGCACACGCTCATTTCCACCTGCTGACCTGGCACGCTGGCGAGGCAGAGGACGTGGGAGTCACAAACAAAGAAGCTCTCCAGGATGTTTCCAGGCTGGTTGGCATCAATGACGACAACTTTGGAGGTGGACTGGGTGCTGGTGCAAATCCACACCAGTGATGACATCTCGTCCTGTTGTAGAAGCTCCTTCTGCTGATCCTGCACAAACAAAAATAAGCTGGATTTCTACGACTTATCTGTTGTCAATGTTTCTGTTCATCAAGCCATCTATAAACAAAACTGTCTTTAGAACAGAACTAAATTCAGACGGATGCTCATTAATTGTTGAAGGATGGATGAGAAATGACTTTACCCTGTTAGGAGGATTATTATTATCAAGCTGCACGATTATTAGTTCTAATATGCTGGATTGATCCTGAGCGAATCTAAAAGGAAAACTTTAGAAGAAGGTTAATGAAGGTACATCCATTCGTATTTTTATAATGTTCATTGCAATATGACTCTTTCAACTAAATAAATAAATAAATAGGTTAAATTAGGCTAAACTGACAATGGAGGAGAACTGGACAAACACTTGGAAAATGCAATTCTCTACCACAAGCTCAGATTTATGGAAGAAATTGGAAGGAAAAGCAGTAATAGATTTATTTTAATGATTTCACAAACGATATAAATGGCATATAAAAAGGCAGAATATGTGCGGTAATTTATCAGCAAATGATTTTCATATCTTTTGGTAAAGTATTCGGTAAATTATCTGTTCATCAAATTAATAATATTGAATTTTCAAGACCTGTTAAAATTCAAGATTCTACAAATTATGTACGAAGTTAAGAACAAACAATTGCCTAACAGCATCCAAAAGCTTTCCCAGTTAAGGGAGAGTAAATTAAGCCTGAGAGGAACATATATACTTCTTCCAAAACCTTTTTCGAACTTTGAAAGCTTCTTTTTGTTGTTTTTGTAACAAATATTTACTTGTTTTAAATTATTTGTTTCGAATTATTAAAAAAAATAAAAAATAAAAAAGTCCAGGTATTACTGGATACTAGCTGCAGGTGACAGGAAAATAATAGGATCTGGACTGAATTTTTATTTTAGTTTTATCTGAGAAACCCATCCTAGTTTTGTTAACTGTTTTTTCCCCCTTTCCCCCACCAGTATAAACAGAAAAGATCCATCAAAAATTAGCTTAAAAGAAATTCTGTTTATATCACCACGTGCAAAGCTGAGTGTGCACCTTAAGTTCTTGATCCAGCTTGTCCAGACTACTCTGAGATCCGATCTTCTTTTTAGGGCTCTGTGGGCTTGGCACATCATTGTAAAACACACTAGCTCCCACTATTGAGCCTCCATCTCTGGTTTTCCCTCCAGATAGGTTCACACCAGCAGCACACCACAGCTGCAGGAAGAACAAAGCGTTACAGCAGCCAACTACCGACAACTCACACATTTTATCATGCATCTACACTGCAGCACGTATGTAAGCTTTATGTTGAGAAAACCATATTAATGTCATGCTGATGAGTTGGAGGAAACACCTTCATAGAAGCATCTTTCTCGTCCAGTGGCCTGAGGAAGACGGGAACAGGAAGATTCTTCATCTTGCTCTCTGTCTGACCACCATTTGCCTACAAAAATTTAAGATCAGAGAGGCAGCAGCACTGTTACAGCTGTAGCTTACATGCAGTGCAAAATCACTTTGAATACAGGGCTTAAAATACCACGTGCATGTGCAAATTTGTGCAATTAATTCAATTTTTAACAGCACGTGCACCTGTACAAGTTAAAAATAAAAAGCCGGTAACTTGCATTGTTGCCAGCTTAGTGGCTTTATTAAGTAAATTTTCAGACACGTTTAGCAACTTGTTCAATGACAAACAACATATCTGACAACGGTGGTCCCTCCCAGCTGCCCCAGACTTTCACCTCCACACCCAGGCTGAAAATGAAACACGCATATGTGAAGCTGCTACAGTAAGACATTAATGCAGACAAAACGTGAAAAATTCAAGACGTTTAACTGTAAAATGTTCCTCTTTATTAAAAATGTGGCTGGGCACATTGACTTTAACTTTAATTCAGTTATAAATAATAAATAAATAATAAATCCTAAATAAATATTTGCTTTTATTTTATTACATAAATATTTAAGTTGAGCTTCACAGGAAGTAATTTAACTGCTGAAAAATGCTGTTGTACAAAAAAGTGCCGGAACGTTTTGAATCACTTCTGTATGCAACAACGAGCCTCGTTCACCAATACCTTCTTACAAATCTTCTTAAATCTGTTCTTAAGCTGTAGTTGAGATGTTTTTTACAAGAATACTCCTTCCATCTTAGATTTTTGAATAGATTTGTGCCCTAATTTGCATAGGTAAACACCCCAAAAAATGCCCACAATGGGCATGTTCAGTCTCGGAGAAACAGATGATGAAAAATAATGAACAGAAAGACTAAATGATGAATGAAAACAAAAAATAATAATAAAATTGTGCAATGAAGCCTGATTTTTCCAAATTTTTAAAGCCTAGATCCTAAATGATGACATGACGAGCTACAGCTCTGTGTACAAAGGGGTCAATAATTAGTCCTGAACTTGGACAGCAGCCTGCAGTCTGGTCCCATGAGCACGTCAAGGTGCACATCCTTGTGGTGTCGTGGCTAAAAGGGAAAGTGGTACACTGCAGAATATATTTCATTACTTAGCTTACTGTACCTTTTACAGTTCCAAAAGCCAATTTCCACCTGCTGTGGCATTTTAAAATCAGGTTCACCTATTGATCTGATGAATCCGCTGATAGATGTTATCAACCGGGAAATAGGGGGGAGTGGTAGCTTAGTAGTTACAGAAGGTGGAGCTGGAGAACCTGGGTTCGAGTCCCCGTGCTGGCGACTAAGGTAAAAGCCACTGTGGGTCCCTGAGCAACGCCCCAACTGCTGCCCGGGCGCTGCTCCTAGCAACTAGGATGGGGATTAATAAAGTATATATATATAAATTAATTATTATGATAAAAAGACATTGTTGTACTATATTTTAATTATTAAAGACCACATTCAGCAGGTGGATCTGAGAGTCACAGGTGACTTGGACATTTATGGAGTGATATTCGCTTGGTTAATGGAACAGAACTGGCGTGTATGCAGCAACAGAATCAGACCCATCTGGACTGCGACTTTTTCTTGAATGAATAATTTGGATAGAAAAATAGTTTAATTGTCCCTTAAAGGAAATTCGGAAGTTTGGATCTGCACAGTTTTGCTATTTATCTTAAACAACAAAATGCTCTGTCCTTCATCAAAAGTTATTTAAACATCTGACAAAAACACTACTGTAGTTTTATTATCGTATTTTAATGAACGGAACAGCAGAAAACAACACAAATGCTGATTTTGTTTGAACGTGTCGGCTTTCAGATGTTCGTAAGAGTTCTCCTGAGGGTTCGTAGGATTTGTTCTTATTAGCCAAGAACAAATCCAAGTTACGAAGATTCTGGTGATGGCCGCAATTTTTTAAAATGTTTGTTAAATAGGGTTTAAAAAGCAATTTGCTCGTAAGAACGGTGACTAAGGGCCAATGTTATTAAATGTGATTTTAAAAAACCTAAACAGACTCAAGAAACTAAAAAAATATATATATCTTTTAGTTTTTAGGACATTTTTATAAGATTTTAAAGGTTTAAATTTAAGACTAATATTAAACAAATTTGGGTTGTGCACCTAATTTTTATTTGGTACAGGTCACTTTTTTTGCATGCACACCGGTGCATCTTTACTCAAACCTGTATTTCACACTGGACAATACAAACATTTTGGTTCTGGTCTTCGTACTTTGTATTTCTTGGGTAAGCTCCAGCCGTACGCCTGCACCCTGCCGTCTTCCTTCTGGACGTGGGCTTTGACCTGCTCGTACTGAGCCCGCTTCTGTTCCCGCCTGGACACCACGTTATCAGCCGGTTGTCTGTGGGACAAAACCACAGCTCACATCAGCTTACACAATTTACTCACCAGTGTTACAAACATCCCTGTCAGTCATTTCCATTAAACACAATCTATTATTATTATCTTAACAAAAATTATATAATGAAATCTTTCTGTCGTTAAGTAAAAATCTACAACGTACACCCTGGCAAATACATATTTTATATTTTTTCATATTCATTTTTTACTTTCATTTTCTCTTTCTGTTTCCTTGGTCATGTGAAGCAGTGAACCAAAGTTCTTTTGATCGTGGCTCATTTAGACGTTACTGAAACTTTTTGCAAATGTAAGATTTTTTTCTAACTTGTTGCAATACAACAAATTGTCTCGATGATCTGGAGGTGTTTCATGCTGATTTCTTAATGGTTAATGTTTCAGCTCACGTGGAATTTTACAATCCGTGTCTTTCCAACACAAGTTTCCTCTCACACCGAGGCAGAAACCTCCACTTCTGTACAACCAAAACACTATCAGCTCAACATTGTTAGTTTTTCTCCCAAAACGACCTCACACAGGTGCTGCAGGTTTGTCGGCTGCATCCATGATGAGAATCTCCCGTTCCACCACATCCCAAAGCTGCTCTACTGGACTGA
>JBAMHW010000024.1:22348044-22359380 GCA_037177495.1 Rhadinocentrus ornatus | reverse complement strand
TGCCCTCTGTTGGGATCAGGATAATCCTGTTTTTTTGGATCAAAGTTATCCGGATTCTGCTCAAAAGTTTTGAACAATCCAAATTGAGGGTTTTATCCGGATAACAACCAGGATTGGATTACATGATCCAAGCCGATTTTGGAATCCGGATTTCCATTTTGAACAACCCATTTTCAAGGTTTGATCCTATCCGATAACTGAAATCCGATCGGATTACGTTTGTACAACCGGCCCATGATGCTTAAATTTAAATCACTAACTACTTTGGTGGCTGATTTCCACTTTTTTTAACTTGTCCTGTCCAGCACGGTAGCAGCAGAATGATGGTCTGGCTGCTGTGTTGTTTCAAACAAATTTCATTGTTGACATTAATGAAAATGTTTGAAGAATTTTCTTTTAGCTTAGGACAAATCAATAAATCAAAGGTCAAAGTTTTGCTTTTGTTTTTCTTTCTTTACCGTGTTTCAATTTTTTTTTGCATGCTTTTTCATATAATCTAAATGCGACCATCAGACTCCCGAATTGATCTGCATTTGTAGAACATGTGACATCACACAAAGCATGTGTTTATGGGGGTGAATATGGATGCTATATAGATCCGATAAAACTCTGATAATATATTGTTTCATCCAAAGTTTAAATGAAATCTTTGAGCATCCCACCTCTTCTGGTTCAGAATAGTGACATCTGCCTTACTACAATAACAAGTGGTGAAGTTCAGACAGATTATATATATATTTTAGGGCCGTATATTAAAGTGACCTGGGTCAGATTTGGAAAAAAGTGGAATTGTGCTGCTTTTTACTGGGTCTCATATGGACAACAGAGTCCGACTTGGGCAACTTTTGCCTGCAGTGTGAACGTATATAAAAGAGGGAAAAAAATCAAATCTGCAGATTAATCAGTGCTGCAGTTACTTCTTGAGGTCTTATGTCAGAGTTTACCTTGTTCCTCTACAGCCTTCCAGGTCCATGTCCAGTTCAGGTGTGGAATCAATGATTGCCTGCACCTCAGTCTTCTCGTCTTCCTCTAGAAGAGCAGGCAGATACTCAGGTTTAGCTTTTACAAGACTTAAAAACATACTGATTGCATGCAACTGCAGCACTGACCATCACTTTTCAGAGGAGCGTTGGCAGACTCCTGCTGTCCTTCCTGCACTGCTGTTATGTTCTTACTGCCCTCTGCTTTGCCACTCTTCCAGTCCAGGTTCTTGTTGAGCCCATCTGAAGTTTCCTGTAGATGTGACTCCTTGGCAACATCAGAGGCAGGAGTCGATCGCAAAGCAGAGGAGGCAGACCCTACTTCAAAATTGGACACATCTTGAGGAGATAGTGGCGTTGTGGAAACACCGCTACGAGTAGTAGGTGTGCTGGATTTGGACCCTCCATCATTTCCACTTTTTGATACGCTTCCCTGCTTGGTTGGTGTGCCGGACTTAGAGCTTCCACGGTTCATATGGGTCAATTCATCCTGGTAGTGATGGGGGGGGTGAGAGGAGATAAGAATTCAGCCTCAGTTTCAGATGCAGAAGTAGGTTGTACTTAAGCAAATCATATGCAAATAAGGTGTGATCAAGCCAAGTTAAAAAGAAAAACTCATACCATAACAAGTCACACTTGAATGCAGAACAACAGCATTTCCTCAACAATTATTCAAGCCTGAGAGCAATTCCAGGGGAAATACTGCATTACATGCAAACACAAAAGCACACCATGCTTCTTGGTACCAACGCCGACTTTGATCTTGTGCACTAAACTTCACAGGATCAGTCCAAATTTTCCCCAACAGCAAAAGCACTGACCAAACACATCAAAGGGATGTTTTTCCTGCATGACCCAAACATTTCACTACACATTATTGCTTGTAACAGATACAGTAAGTCAGCAAGCAGATGTTGACAAAACAAGACTTGTAGCATACAGGACATATAACAGGATACCAAAGAAAACAACCAAACATGTGCTGCACGTTGGTGTAGATGTGTTTACTTATTTAGGCTTAAATTTCTGCTTCAAAAATCTCAAATTTCCTCGAGGAGGTTTGCTCATGGGTCTGTGGATGTTAGAAGTTTCTGACGGAGTTAAAATGATCTGCGCAACGCTAAGAGAAGTTTCTCCAACAAAAAGCCTACAAGACTGAACCGGAATCACTTTGTAATATACGCCCCCATAAGGGTCTGACAATATATTTAATAAACGTGTTTATATGATCATGTGAACGTTTATTCATTTAAATCCGGTTTTAATGCATATTTTATGACTTGGTCTCATTCCTGACTGCAAAACTATTCTGTTGGACAAAACAAATATGATCGTGGTGCATTTTTAATCAGATAAAAAGGTATCGTAGGGGTGTTAGCACACTCAGACATAAATGACAGACATAGGTTAGTCTGGTGGATGCTGATGTTAGTCTCTTTATGAGAAACAGGTCTACCTGCGGCTCAGCCTGTTGACTGGGAATAATCACCTGTGAGCTTCCACAACCCACTTTGACCGGGGTAAACAATTCCTCAAACTGAGGGACATTAAAGACTGCCCTCATTAATCAGGATAAAAAAATGCAAAACCATCCAAACAAATATTTCTTTATTCAAAAGTATGTCAAGAAAAAGCAGAAATGGTCATTGATTCTGAGTACTGGTATAAAAATCACTCAATAAATAGTATTGGAAATAGAAGTGTTGGAAAAGCCTGAACTGAACTCCTCCAGCACAGAATGTGACCTGCTTGGCGAGGGCTCTCAGTGTAAATAAATCAATCAATCCAATACTGTAGTGTTCTTAGCTTTCACTGTGGCATTAAGAAATTCTAACCCTGCTCCATAAATAGCACAGTGCTGATGGAAAAGAATCCGGACATTAGCAAAGCATCTCTTTTGATCCCTTTGTCACCTTGAGCAAAGAACGAAAATACTAAAAAGCTCAATGGAAAACAATATAACGGACATTTAAATGCATGAAAACACATTTTAAATATGAATAACCCAGTATTAGAGTCAAGTGGTTTTTTTTTTATTGTAATCTTTCCTAATTTTGTTTTCTGTTCCTTCTCTGAACCTTTTCCACTCTCTAACAGGAGGATTGGCTTCCACAATACATGCTGGCGTCATCCTTTTGTTGCTATAGAAGCACCCTATCGGCGCCCCTAGGTGCGTCCCTCCTGTCTGCTGTGGCTCTGCTCCGACCGTCCAACATAACACATTCATACATGAGCAGACACACCTGAACACGGTGGGAGGGAAGCGATCAGTAATTATAAAATTGCTTGAAAATGTCAACAGTAAAAACACAATCAAATAAATAAAACATAAAATAAATAAATAAATGAATTAATTAAAATAAATAAATAAATAAATTACTGGGAAACAAAAAATACAAAGAATAAAAGAAATAAAACTGAGAAATGAATAAAAAAAATTAAATACTATGGAGCCCTTCAAGGAACACGGATTATAGTTTTATTTTGCGTTAGCATGCAATAGTTTTGAATTACCTCACAAAAAGGGATGTTAAAGCCGTTTTGCTGAGTTTCTTCTAAGTGTTTCTAGTCTGCATCTGTCCCTCTCAGCATCAAGTCAACATAACGCGCACACCTGACAATGACATTATGTCCACGTTAACAGAGGAAGTGTGTTGTTGTAACGTAGCTTTAACGCATTAATTACAAGTGCAGACAAAGAGGTTTGCTGTAATCTGAAATGGTATCAAGCATCTTGATGCTTTACCGTTTTGGCTGCTTGTGTTTAGACTGTAAAGTGAGATTTATTTGATTTATTGGTAATTCATTAAATAAACTCCAACTGCCATTCATTTTCATGACTGAATTATTAACTGCTACAGCTTATTAGGGGGAAGTTGGGCTAATTATGTAAAAATACGTGATGCTGGCTTCTCTTGAGGATCTTCTGGCTTAAAAAGGATAATTTAATCTTGTTTATTCTTCTCATGCATTCTGCCTCAGAAGCGTCATCTGGGCGCTGCAATGTGTCATTCATCAGCTGACGGACCTGACATCCGTCTGGTTACTCGCCGCCCGGTGGTCTCTGTGTGAGAGCGCAAATGCTTCCTCATCACTGTTTATGGTGTTTTGGGTAGGCTTTCTGATTTTTATTACCTCCTTCATTCATCTTTTGTGTTGGTCTCTTCCCCAATTACTTTAGCATTACAGTTTGTCTCGCTTGGTAGATCCGACATGGATAGCAGCTGATAAACTACACGTAACAGCGGTCAGATCACACTGCTGCTGTGGAGTGCAGACAAATAGTCTGTATTTAAAGAACCTATATTAAATTAGCCCATTTGAGCCAGGAGAGCCAAAAAGAAGCCAGCATTTAACTAAGTCATATAATTATCAGTCTACTGAGCAGTTAAATAGACTAATTCACAGTCATGAAAATGAACTTTCCTGCTTTTCTGTTTCGGAGAAGAGACTACAACCAAGCAAGTGGAGCTATTGTTTTTTGTTTCTTACCCCTTATTTCAGCTCCTTTATTACTTATTTTATTTTAAATTTTGAATTCCTAATTGAACTGTTTTGTTTATTTTTAAATGTTGTTTAATCAAGGTAGTCAAGCTATTGTTTTGGTTTTTTATTGGGTTTTTAACTCCTACTGACACTGACTGAACCAGGAAAAGTTTTGTTTTATTTTTACATGTTTGACCAAGCTTGTGAAAGTTATTTAAGAGTGTTAAAATTTATTTTAAATGGCTGTACTGGTGCACAATTGTTAAATAA
The DNA here is from genome assembly GCA_037177495.1 of Rhadinocentrus ornatus. Taxonomy (NCBI): domain Eukaryota; kingdom Metazoa; phylum Chordata; class Actinopteri; order Atheriniformes; family Melanotaeniidae; genus Rhadinocentrus; species Rhadinocentrus ornatus. The sequence continues at coordinate 22,354,644 of JBAMHW010000024.1, read as the reverse complement.
ATAATAATTTAGTACATTTATATGTTTTTAAAAAATAGCAAAGATATTGTTAAGTCAAGTCTGATGTTGTCTTGCACAGAAGAAAGATCTCAGTCTTTTCCACAAGTGAAAATTTGTTGGGTAAATCAGTGTTGTACTTCTGAATTTGATATCGGTCGATACTAAATCTCAGACATCGGTATCAGAAGTGAAAGAAGTGGATCGTGCATCCCTAGTTCTAAAGTTGGAAACTTATGTAGCGTTAATTTAAAGAATTTACAAAAAGAAGATCATATTGGCTGCTGGTTATTAAACAATAAACAGTCCCTGAATAAATACTTTGGTTATCAAAAGTCAAAAGTTGTTCCCAACTTATGCAATATCATTATGATGCTGTACTAGTATAAAAACTACAATGAATACTTATTAGATGATCATTAATATTCATGAAGGAGCCTTGCTGGAGGCTTGGTCTCCAATGGCAACAATGTGAAGACAATGTGTCCTTTCCACCCTCCCATGAGGTTAAAGGCAGGCCCCAGAATGGTACCACTTCCCCTGCTTCCTGGGCTCCAAGCCATCACATCACACACACGCGCTTACAAGCTGCTAAAAATTCAGGACACACTGAACAATCCACTCTCTCTAAAGAGAAATGTACTCTCTCTTTTGAGTTTGCTGGCAGGAGGTGTTTGCATTCTTTATTCATAACCTCTAAAGTGAACAGGGGGTGATGTCACCAGCCTGATGCGTGGGAAGACCAGTGACTTCACACTTTCTACCTGCTAAGTATTAGATTAAAACCAGGACTTAATGGTAAGATCATACCTTGAGGCTGGTGTTGGAACGTGGATGGCTGAGGTTGTTGAATCTCCATGGTTCTGATGGGTCAACAGGTTCTCTATGGAATTCAGGGGTCATACCATCAGTCCCAGGGAGCTGGAATATACCCATGGAAATGGGACGCTCCTTCCTGGAGATGGAGAAAAACAAGAGAAAGGATAATTCTTCAGTTAAGAAAATGAATAAAAACTTAAAAACAGAACTGAAATCACAAGCATCTTTCATTGAAGCTACGCGGGGAGCTGAGCAGAGTCAGTTTGTAAAAAACATTCAATGAAAATACAGATTTTAATCAAGTGTATTATTTGCTACTGTAAATTCGCCACCTAAGCTTAGAACATTAGGATTCTAAAAGGGGTGGTAGAAAAAGTTGTTCAGAGATCCACTGCAATGACTACGTTGATGATCCTATGTACAAGTATTAAAAACATAGATTTTGACCATGTTAGAACATTTTAACTGTATTGATAACACAATGTTGAGAAACGCAAAAGGCGAAACTTGAAATTACGAAAGTGTAGCCCCCAGACCGTCAGTGGCACATGACAGACACGATGAGCATGAAATCCCACCGCTACCTTTTTTATTAAAGCACTTTGGAACTTTCCGACCTTAAAACTCTGGTTTGATGGCATAAAGACATTTAGATTTGCATTTCTGGAGCCATCGCTGCCCATAGCTGCAGCTTAGCTGTGCTTTACGTACCACGTCACACACTAGCGAGCGGACATAAACACTCGGGCCGCTTTGAAGACGATCTGTGATTGAATCAGCAAGGACAGGATATTATTGGAGGACGTGAGAAAAAGAAAGAACAGAACGATAAGACAGAAGTCAACATAAGACTTTTAATGGCTGGAGAGAGCTCACAGTACAGGTAGGATGCAAGATGGATGCTGGATTAGACGTCAGTAGGGGGTGCATCACTGAGAAAATGTGCAAAGGTTGGTGCATCTTTAAAAGCTAGCAAGTACCTCGGTTACTATGGGTGGCTTCATTTGCTCGGAAAGTCTGGTTTGTGTGTGTAGAAATAGAAGTTGACCTTTAACAAATAGATGAAGTTATCTTCCTCGTTTGCATCTGAATCATAAGCTAATTAAATGGTGATATACCTAAAGATTCTCACCAATCAGCGATAAACACAACGTATGACTGAAGTAGGCCTGTCGCGACAAGCAATAAGTCAATTAATTTGTACGGTAAGAAAAAATGGGGGCGATAAGTTTGCCGGGCGTGATAATTATTTTTTTTTTTCCTATCTTACTTTACCATAGACTGTGTTTGGAGGTTTCACTATGGAGGATCTCGACTGAACGCTCTGGTTTCTTGCGAAGTGATCTCTCTAGTCTAGTGTCGTACTTGACAGCATCATGTTGCAGCACGAGACCGTGGTGAAGCACCTGTGCGAGCCGATATGCCGCTTTTGTTTTACAGGGCTGCCAACTCTCACGCATCGGCCGTGAGACTCGCACATTTGAGTGGCTTCTCACGCTAAACCTCTGATTCTCACGCTGAATCATGTAAATAATTCTAATGTAGAAAAATAGCTGCGAGCACTTTCTAGTTTATTGTATCGCTGCTCCCCACATGTAGGCAGAACACACATGTAGCCTACAACGTCAGTACAAAGCCCCCCACTTCCTGGTCTACCCTAATAACCTTGATAATGCGCAGGCATATTACACAAATAGAGTCAGCCTATAAACTACCGTATATGACTAAATACACATCAAGAGCAATGTCGGCTAGTCGAGAGGTTCGGGAGGATTCCCAGTGGGCCGCGTTACTTTTGGGCCGGTGTCCCGGCATATGTGGAAAAGCGTCACAACACAGCAGCGGTTCATAGATCAGTCTGACACACAGTGATGAGGGGAGATGTTTCAGCTTCACAAACCATGCGCAGTAGATTATTTTCTAGTTTTTTATTAATGGTTTTTCCTGTCTAACCCATATGTTAAATAGGTTTTTTTTATAGGGCAACAAAGACTTTATTATCCATCATACTTATTGTATTAGGTTGTGTTTGGTTTTCATTCATTATTAATGAGACTGAGAGTCCGTTTTATTTATTGTTTTAGTTTTATTTAAAATTTCTTCCAATTCCAGTGTAAAATGTTCTTTAGAAATTAAAGTTTATTGATCTTTGAAAGGGTGTACTTGCATTATTATGGCATTATCATTATATTAGTTGAAAATGGTCTCAAAAAGACAACATTATCGCTTTGTGCAATATTATCGCTTATCGAGATAATTTGAGAAAATTTATCGCACAGTAAAATTTGTTATCACGACAGGCCTAGACTGAATTAAATGAAAATTTTATTTAGCATTTATCAGGTTGTTAAACTAGAACTTATACTAAAATATTACGGTGAAGATTCACAAGCAACCACAAAGTGCAAAAGAGGTTCTTGAATATGTGAACCAAACTTCACAGTTATCCATTTATTGGTCGTCAGTTCATTTTACAGAAAACTACACAAAAAATGTTGGTAGCAGCACAGGAAAAGTCAAGTCATCCTCTGAGGAAGATTTAATAAAAATCAACCTTATAGAAATTAACAGTGACAAAGATAATAATTAAAGTTAATAAGATAAATTTATAGAGCATATATAGAGAATTTATTGAGACACTTTTCTATGTTTACAGCAACAAATAGTAAGAAGACATCTTCTGGTGGCAAAAGGAGTAAGATGCAAAGACTTAATTTATAGCCTGCAATACGGAGAAAGTTGCTGCACAAAGCATGTATGACATCTTTCATTAGTTTGAATGCTTTTAGCATCACTCCCCATGTGATCAAATCACACCCGAGAGATTAAACAGCTACTGTATTTAACTATTCCTGTGGATGCTCATATAAATAATTTATTCTGCTTCGGCTAAATTAAATGGGCATTACATTGTCCATTTTCCAGGTCAGTAGAAGCAGATCAGCTCAATGTAATCAGACAAAACAACCTGTTGGTGACAAGACAGAGGAGACTACCTAGGAAGTGAAATAATGGGAGGAAAAATAAAACTGGCTGCTTCATAAACTTTTTGTAGCAGCCTATATGACATTGAGGCATACTTTTAACAACTGGATGAACTGAAAGACCAATAATGTCCAATAACCCACTATAATACACGTATGCTATGGCTCTTACTGTAGCTGAGTAATCACACAACGGCAGCTTTTAGGTGTGAGAACATATTGAACCGAGGGAACAGAACAATGGCTGCCATGGGGAACATTGCAGCCGGCACAGAGGGATGACAAGCAACAGCCCAAATACAATGGCCACACCACCATATTGACAGAAACGGGTCAAATGAAAGCTGCTGATAGTGACCACGATGGTAACCGTGATTATCCAACTTAGCAGAGGGAAAATATTTTAAAGAAATCACATATTATGCTTAACAATATCAGCTTGAGTTTGAACATATATATTTAAATTTATTAAAATAATATTAAACAATGACAAGTTTGGATTAAATTCAATCATCTAAAGGGGTTGTGGTCAAGAAATGACTCATGTCAGCTGTACCTCTCTCTCTTTTGACCTACTTTCAGTGTGTAGCCTTATCATATTCAACAATACCACAACCACACGGCAGCAACGAGGAGACTGCGTGGCTACAACCTGGCTGGGGCAACCCACAGCAGCAAAGATTAACCGATTAAGTTATGCACACTTAAAATAACACACATATAGAGTTTGTACCTGCTTTGTCTGGGCAAGGAGGGGAAGGAAGGCAGGGCAGGTAAGCCTCCGGTAGAAACGGAGTAGTGAACCAGCAGCAGCACTGACAGAGAGACCAGCACAGCAGAGTTGATGACCACTGCTCCCCCAACAAAGCCAAAAACAAACAGCAGCATACACCCGGGGCTCATGGCCCCCACTGGATCATGACCCAGTGCCTCCCGGCAGACCAAGAGGTTTAAGGGCGCTGTTGATGAAAGCAGGGAAGAGAAAGGATCAGCTGTCTTGGTTGTACTGCTGTCAGTACATCTACAGCAGAGATGGGTTGTCCCTGCGGCTTGAACACTGCAGCTCAGTGCAGAGGCAGAAAGAGTTGGAGCTCAATGTGTCAGCAGCAGCCACAACAACAGTAATCCTGATGGCTTCAGCAGCAGCAGGGGGCGATCCACAAAGAGCCGGTGGCAGCTCCTCCTCTGTACTCCCCTGGCAGTAGATTCTGCTTCCCTTCCTCCTTTACTATGCCTATGATCTGGTGAGATGCGACGTCGCATCCGCTGTGCGGTCTAGAACACTCTTCAGCGCTCCCCTCTCGCTGTCATAGCACCCAGCACCCCTCCCGCTCCCTTTTGGATGCTGAGGCAACTTGTTCCATATGCTGCTTCTCAGGCTGCATGGAGCCAGACCAAAAGGTGTTTCCACATGAGGGTGCTATACAGAATGTGGAAGACAAAATGTCCAAAATGCATCAAAAAGTTACACTACTAGCGACCATTATATTGAAAAGTTTCCAGGCTGCTTTCACCTTTAAACAGATTTTGAGTCAATTTAATTGATTTAATGGTTTATGGTGACACAAAATAAATACCACCAACTTTCTAGAGAGAATTTAATTAATCCTCAAAGGGTAGCAGCATCTACAACCCGAATCCCTAAAAATTAGGAAACTGTGTAAAATGTTAATAAAAACAATGATTTGTAAATCCGATATATTAATCCCAATAAAACATAAACATCATATCAAGTGTTGAAACATGGAAATTTCACCATTTCATGGAGAATGTGAGCTCATTTGTTAATTTGATGGCAGTGTCCTTCCCCAAATTTTCTCTATAGGATTTAAATCAGAGGAACATGCAAAACGGTCTAAAAGAGGGATGCCCGCTGCTTCACGCCTTTGCGCAACCTGAAGCTCCATTGTTCCACTGAAGGAAAAGACCGTGGTGGAGCCTCCTCATCTGTGCCATGTCGAAAAACATCCCCAGTGGGATCTCGTCCTGCCAGTAATGTTGGAAGCCATCAACACCATCCAGGTAAATTTTTTTTCTCATGAGAATAAAACTTTATTACACCTTTCAGTGTCTCATTTTGGTGCTTCCTTGGAAAAAGGGGAAAGTTTGTGGTGTGGAAGGAGACGTGGCCTTTAAAGACGTTTTTTGTTTTGTTTTAAAAGCCCTTTTCGTGCAGATGCCATCTTTTGGTTATTGGGCTGCAGACAGCGTCAATAAGAGCCTTAAAGGTACAGTGTGCAGCTTTCTTGTTTTTCTGTTAGCAAAAATCAAGAATTGCTTTCATAAATACGTATTTTACCAAAGTCAAATCACAAGCCCATCCAAATGAAAGCGTTGTAGCTTAGAATGAGATGTTTATAAATACATAGGTGGCGGTGCACCCAACTGGAGGCTGCCATGTTGCATCGTTTAAGTCGGATCATTTACTGTTACTTGCTTTATAAAATGCCAGAAACAGCTAATGTGTTAGCTAGCCTGCAGTAGAAAAGCTACGTAGCAACAGTTTGCAGTTGTTACTCTTCACAGAATCATACCAGCAGGCGACCGTGCACTTCTTTCAGACGTATTTTCCCAGAGTTTTCCCTCCTGTTTCATGTTTTATTTCAGCTTATTTGTCAGCAGGATTGGGGAAATTGTCCTCCTATTAGTCAGACTAAATAGACCAAAGTAAAACCAGTTTCTTGTCGTAATTTAATCACCAGAACCGCAGCATTCTAATGCAAAAATATCTCTCAGATTATAATTATTTTCTATCAATACGTGGCCCACCTCCCTGGATAAATCAGCTGAAATACATGTT
>JBAMHW010000024.1:22319111-22339190 GCA_037177495.1 Rhadinocentrus ornatus | reverse complement strand
CCTCCCCCCCCCCCCCCCCCCCCCCCCTCCCCCCCATCTCGTAGGGGCATGATAACGTCACGCTTTTATTTGTGCTTTACTATGCTGCAAGGGTAAATAGGAGCCTATTCCCCCGTTAACCATTTTATCCCTGTAACGGTTTAACAATCAGGTGCCAAATACAAATATAAGCATAAGCACAGAATAAAAAGTTCCATTTTAAATCTACTGGTTTTACTGCAGTTTCTTCCTGAAATCCGCCTTGTAATCTTGCCCTCTGTTGGGAGCAGGATAATCCTGTTTTTTTGGATCAAAATCATCCGGATTCTCCTCAAAAGTTTTAAACAACCCAAACTGATGGTTTTATCCAGATTGGATTACGTGATCCAAGCACATTTTGGAATCTGGATCTGATTTGATTTGTTTCTATCCGATAACATAAATTCGATCGGATTACGTTTAAACAACCGGCCCAGTACAATATTTTTGATCCAACAGACCTCAGGGAGAATTTCTTTTAAAGCGTGCACAGCTTGTGTTGACCTTGTACTTTTTTTTAAACACGGCCAATCGGACTCTCAACTGCTTTTTGGTTCAGGATATTTGTAAACTGCTGCGTCATTAGCAATGTGAGTCAGGAGTGAGTTTTCCATTTTTTTTAATGTTTGAATGTCTCGATGCATAAACCTCTCAGTAATTTATCTATCGACTCTACTGTGTCTAGGACACCATGTATAATAGACATACAATGGCTGCAACAGGCACAGGCGCAGATAGAACTCTCTTTAGGACCCAGGGGAGTGAGAGTTTGTCCTGTGGTGTGTTCAATTGGACATGGTGTGTCGGAAGTGGGAGCTCAGGTCAACATAATCCGAAGGTTCAGTGTTCCTAGCACTTCCCAGCCTTACAGACGTACAACAAAACATGGAAATACTGTTACCATAAGCAGCAGATAGCATGAATTCTATATTGGGTTAGTGAGATAAATTTGACTTTCTGATTTGGAGATGTGACTGGTTCTCAATGCGCGCTGCGAAGACGTTTTACCACATGCTGGGTAAGTGGGGGGGAACGGATCGGTGTCACTCTGAATCTAGGGGGGACATATCCCCCCCGTCCTTAGTGCCATCTGCACTCTTGGGAATTAGTGTTTACATCAGGGTTCTCCAATTCGGTCCTACGAGGGCTCCAATCCAGCAGGTTTTCCATGTATCCCTGCTTCAACACACCTGCATCAAATTAAATGGATCTAACAGCCAATCAAGTTCTGCAGAATGACTCATTAATTTGAGTCAGGTGTGTTGAAGTAGGGATGCCTGACATGGTTATTTTTCCCCCACTGATCCAACCATGAAAAGGTTTAAACCACCCTCTCAATTGGATTGAAAAATCTTTCTGATCGAGGCCAAATGGATCAGCTGACATGTTTGAATGAAACACTTTTATTCTGATTGGATGTTCAATGGGATTAAAAGTGCTCCATGTAAACATTGCTAGTGACCACTTCTGTGAGGTGCATTTAAAAGCCTTGGATGAGTATGTGAACAACAGGACATTTAGTGGCGTGATTAGATGTGATAGAGCATGTGTGTCGAACTCAAGGCCCGCGGGTCACATCCGACCCGTAATAGAATTATCTTTGGCCCGCATCATTATTAGAGCTGGCCTGCTGATAGAGCACCATAAGACTACAAGTCCCACGATGCACTGCCAGTGCGTTGGTGCGTCAATCACGGGCCCACGACGGCGTACCTTGCTTGTTGTCTAGCACCCTGACAAAGCTACTTATCTTTAAGGACACCTCTCCTAAAAAAAATGGCTAAACAGAATATACTTAGAAGCAAAGCACCACAACAGATCAAACATCTGCACAGGAAAAAAAAGGTAGAAGAGTTATTAACCCTTTAGGTGCCGGAGTTTTTAAGGAAAGTGAGAAAAAATCTTGAATATGAATCAGAATATGATGGCAGTAAAATTACTCATCTAATTTCATCTTGTGGCATCACAAGTTGGCAGCCGTATTAGATTCTATAACTGTCACAAAGATAGATAGCTAGATAGGTGGGTGGGTCAGTCGGTGGGTCGAAAACTGACCTTAAATGCAGTTTCATTTGTTGCATTTTTTTCTTGCTATTACAGGGCCTTCGTTTTTTCAAAGGAGGAAATTAGTAATGTCGTAGCACTTTTTGTTGCAGCGACAAATAAAGTTCTATTCTATTATTTTTGCCTGTTATGTAAAAAAATATTTTCACTTGAACTGACTCTGAAAAAAATGCATACAGAGCCATAAGAAATAAATGCAACAGACTTGAACACATTTTAAAAAATGTATGTAATGATCAATGTTTTTATAGACAATAACCAATAGGCTCTGTTAGTTCCAGCTTCAATATGTGTAATAAGGTCATTTTTAATAAGTTTTTTGTAAGCACTGAAGCAGTCCGGACGTTTTCTCTTTTTGGCCCACTGTGTACTGGAGTTTGACGCCCCTGTGATAGAGGGAGGGGGACCCCATGAGAGGCTGGGAAATTCTGGTCACAATATAGTGGTCAGGGTTGTTATTTATTTCATTCTTGGTTGACTTGACTTCTCCAGAGTGATGCATTATTTCCTCTTTGTCAGAGCAGATCTGTGGTTCCGGCATCCAGATCAGACTGAAGATATTATTGATCTGATTAATTTTGTGGAGCTGACAAAAATAAGATTCTTAACTCAGAGTTTACTCTTTTTAGATATTAAATTAAAAAAAATTTGATGCCGTAAATCTTTGTTGTACTTGTTTTGGTCAGGAATTAATAAGGGAATCGATACAGAACCGGATAGATAGACAGAACTGATATCAATAAATTCTCATCATTTCCCATGCCTAGTTTCAGATACTTTGCTCCAGGCTTTGCGTCTGTGTGCATACAAACACACACACACACACACAATTCCCGAATGAAGAAAGTATCCTTGTCCTGGTTGTTTTATCAATCTTCACAGTACCAGCTGTGACTAACCTCAGTCCGTATTTTTTCAATGGGTACTGAAATATCAATTGAGAGAAAACATTCAAAACACCATTGATAACTATTTGATTACTGATATAATCTGATTACTTCATTAATCCCAGCAAGGTAACTGAAAATCAAATAGAAACTGAAAGGCCAGCTGGAGCAGGTCCTCAAACACTCTCTAGCCATCAGCCAACAAATCTAATCTATTCCCCAGCTCAACCACTGCTCCCCGACGGCTTTTCACACTTTGTTTTAAGAGTAGATTAAATTAATCTACTTTTAAGTAAATGAGTTCTGCAGGGAAACTGAAACTGTGGAGGAACAAATTATAATAGAAGTGACATACCAAAATACTACTCTAGCCCATAAATGAGTTGACATATTTAATTTGAATTGTGGAGATAGTACCAGGGTGTACATCTACTACCTTACGTCAAGTTTCCTCTTTTACAGCTGTGCTGTATTTTACAATAATATCCTCTTGCATTGATTACTAGTGTATTTATGTTGATACATGCCTAATAATTAGCTGGGAATTTCTGCCAATAGACTGTGATGTTTTCCATTTTTACAGATAATCCTGAGTAGACAAAATCTTCAGGTTTACATTAAGTAGTTATCCGACCCATATCCAAAACTCAGTTTGGAGGTTAATGCAGTTATTTTTGAGCAACTTAACATGAGGAAGAGGCTTTACATGGGTGAGTAAAGTGTGCAACCAAAAAGTGTCTCATACTTTCTGGAGCCTCGAGGTCTTTTAAACGCACTGTCTACAGGTCTACAAGTTAAGATACTTAGCGGAGCTTTCAGGGAGCAACTATAGCTTTAGACCTTCCTCCCTTCCCTCCTGCCTGCCTTCCATCCATCCATCCATCTTCTGCTGCTTATTTAAAGTTGGGTCACAAGGGCAGCAGCTTAAACCGAGAAGTACTCATCATCATTCCTGCTCCCAGGCCTGGTGACCCCATCCGGGCGAAGGAGAGCGAAATCTATTGTTCTTATTATAGGAGGCCTTTTTAAACCAATCTGTCTGTTCCCTCACCTAGGACCAAGGAGTTGCTCTCTCAACGCTCTGTAGGAGTGAGTGTGAGTGGTTGGTTGTTTCTATGAAGGTGACTTGTCCAGCCACCCCTAACCCTGCATTGGAATAAACATGTATAGATATTAATGGAATTGTAAGCCAATGTTCAATGACCAGTGTGAAACATGAGCTAGCTATCACAACCAAAATACTAAAGCAAACAGTTTCATTGGAAACTGTAAAACTGCCCCAAAATAATTTCACAGCCTAAGACCATGTTCATTATGATGGTGGGCTACTGTGCTATTTAAAAAAAATAGAAATGACTGCATTATAGTACTGTGTATATGAGCACGTCCCTTAAGTTAATTTAGAAGGATACTGTCAATAAAGGAATGAAACTCAAAAGAGACACGCTTCATTTCATGATGCTGCTGACAAAAACACTATCTAATGCAGACCAGTCCCTTCACGGCTAGTTCACAGCACAGACGCTATCCAGTCAACCAAATCAATCCCTTTAAAAAAGTCCACTATCCATAACGATTTGCTGCTTGTGGGACAGAAGACGCTAAGGTTTCTGCATCCACACTGAGGAAACCATCTCCTGGTTTTCTTTTTTTCTGCATCACCATTCAAGTTGTTCCGACCTGCAAATAGTTGTATCTTTAAATGCTAATAACTAGCATCATATGAGTCAATGCCACCTCCTTATTTGGTTGGTTTGTATTGACACCGGAGCTGATCAGCTGAGTCAGGCGTCTAAAGCAGCGCCTGTAAACATGCGGTCTTGTGATGTGGGTGCTCTCTGGGGAGGAAAGGCCCAGCAGTCTGTGCCACAGCTATCTGCAAAGAGATGAGGGTCACCTGGGCATCAGATCACAAAAGCTCCTTCGTCATATACACGTCACAGTGAGGCTAGAGGCTTCTAACAAACGTGTTTCATTAAGACGCTTTTGTGAGTCTTTTAAAAAACAAGTCATTCATTCATAAACTGCCTCTCGCTTCCTGAGGGAACAAACTATTTCAGTACAGGACACTTTAGTTACCATCTTTGAATCTTCTTTTCTGGCTTCAAAACAAAGTCAAGCATTTTGTATTGATAGAAATTTTGGTGAGTTTGTGCTAAAGGCTTCGAAATGCACTTCTTGTAAATAACCTAATATTTAAACCAGGTTGCTGAGAGATGTATGTAAAGCAGAGACGGTCAGAGAGTTACTTAAGAGCCAGTCATTAGGTTTACAAGGAAAATGTTGTATTTCTAAGAGCATTAACATAGCACGTGGCTAGACTACAGATAGACGGGTTTATGGGAAAGGGGGTGAAACTCTAATCTGTAAATGTATATAAGTCTAACACAGAGTCAGGCAAGTTAAGGTCATTTCTAAAGTTTAAACGTCTTCTATTTCTTAATGAGACCTTCAGCAATTCAGAAAGAAATACATTTTCACTAAATGACACACAAACTGAAGCCTATGAAATGTCTGCTCCCTACATACACACATTTATTAGGACAGCTCCCACATCTTTCTCTCAAGCCACGCTGCTCCTCATATGACCCAGGAAAAAGGCTTGTGCATATGACAACGCTCCAGAGAATAAGTGTTCTGCCATTTTAACATGCTCTTTTCCCCGACGCTGCATGTATAATGCGGCCTTTGTCCACTGAGCACAAACCTACACTAATACACACAAGTGAGCACACTCCCACACAGACAGGGCTCCACTGTATTGGAACTCAATTGACAGTAAAATAAGCTCCTTTTAGTGGATTTGGCCTCAGGATGCTGCTTGGGCACGTATGATAGTTGGGCTGTTGGAGGCCTTGGCCATCTGATACAATGAACTGCTGCACAAATCAAAGGTTACAGACTCAACCATCTTAATATTTGCAATTAGTGAGGTGCTCCGCATATTTATCAGCTGGTTTTGAAGGAGTCAAAGAATTAAAACTTGTGTCTTCCTCAGAGCTGCAATAGCATGACCATCAGATTAGGTGATTAAAAGAAAATTACTGTCTATTATTTAGACAATCCATTCATCTTAATCCAATATTTCCAAAGCAATGCAGTAAAAATTTGATTGCTCTGCGCCCCGTAACACAAGAATTACATTACAGCTAATTGATTATTACAGTTAATAAAAGTTAATGACTAGATGAAGTCTCAGTGAGGCTGTATTTACTGGAGAGATGCTGCAGAACTTTGAGTATTGGAATATTAAGACGTCCACATCCTAAATTATATAAAATTACAGCTTAAACAAAATGATAAACTCCAATTTATCCTGAAGGGAATGTGAACGCTGTCACCAAATTTCAAATAAAGTCATTCAATAGATGAAGACCTTTTACTCTCAGGACTCGTGATGAAAGTCAACCAGCTTCATTATCTGCGACCATGAACGTCTGTACAAACCGAATTATCTGGATTATTTAAGTCATAAGGAATCTAAATCACTGAAGCTTTCCCAGAGATCATTCATGGTGGCCCAAGAGGAAAAGCCACAAGGGTCCCCACATTCTTTTAAAATGATTAACACTGAAAACTAAAGGCCGATACATACTCTGCAACAACAGAGAAGTTCTGTCTTGTTCTGGTAGCTGCAAGAACAAAATGACATAATTTTGTTCTTGCAGCTTGTTCTCACATCATCTGGGCATATGTTTTTTCTTGTGTTAGATTACGTATGCTTTAAGACAGAGGTCCCCAACCCCAGTCCTCAAGACCCACTATCCTGCAGATCTTAGATGTCTCCCTGCTGCAACACACCTGATTCAAATTAATGGCTCATTATCAAACTTGTTCAGAGCTTGTCAGAGAGCCATTTAATTTGAATCAGGTGTGTGGCAGCAGGGAAACATCTAAGATCGGCAGGATAGTGGCCTTGAGGACCAGAGTTGGGGACCTTTGCTTTAAGAGAAGCAAATTCAGGAAGCAGAATACAACCAAAACATGCGTCCATGTAGGATGATAGTTGGGATAAATGGCTCGCAGTCAGGCATGGAAGAACTCTGTAGAAGTTCTGAGAAAATTATGATCAAATCTGGCCGGTTGTTCAAGCGTAATCCGATAGGATTTCAGTTATCGTATAGGATCAACTCTTGAAAATGGATTGCTCTAAACGGAAATCCAGATTACGAAATCCACTTGGATTATGTAATCCAATCCTGGTTGTTATCCGAATAAAACCCTCAGCTTGGGTTGTTCAAAACTTTTGAGCAAAATCCGGATAACTTTGACCCATAAAAAACAGGATTATCCTGATCCCAACAGAGGGCGGGGTTACAAGGCGGATTTCAGGAAGAAACTGCGGTTCAACCTAACAGCTGATCAAATAATAGAAATTTTTATTCTGTGCATATGCTTATATTTGTATTTTGCACCTGACTTGTTAAACCGTTACAGTGATAAAGTGGTTAACGTAGGTGGGCTACCTATTAAGCCTTTTGGCATAGTAAAAAACGGTAAATAAAAAACTAAAAAACACAAATAGAAACATGACATCATGTCCCCACGAAATAAACCCCCAAACAAATCCAATAACAAACACAAATAAAATATCAAATTTTCCTGTTATTCATCAAGGCATAATCTGACGATTGCGTCCTTCACTACACAGAATGACAGAGGTTGGTCGGTACATCCACACGATGCTCAGGTGCGCCATCAACATGTCAGAGAGGGACAGTCCGCCCGGTCGCAATGTTATGCAGGACAAGACATGCACGTATGATGCTACATGCTCCCGGTGGTTCCACTCGCAAAGCCTGCAGACCGTCTCTTCAACCTGCTGTTCTCCACATGGCCGGCAGCGCACACTGATCTACATGCTGGAAATCCAGATTTCGTGATCCTGAAAAACAAGATTTTGGATCAGGGTGATCCAATCCTATTTTCCTTTGAACAACCGGGGTCAAAGTAAGCAAGATTATGTGATCCGCCGTCTCGAAAAAAAAGGATTACCAAATCCGGATAGCTCTTATCCGGATTAAATTTTTTAAACAACCGGTCCCCCATGATGGCTAGGATTTAGACACTATTCAAAAGGTCCAGTTCATTTGACTTAGTGCAGTGTGAAAGCAAACTTGGACCAAAAGAATGTTGCAACCCAAGATCGTACCAAGTCTAATGGACTAATAGGTGTAAATAATAACTAATAAATTATTAATAATAATAATAATGTATTCCGATTCTGAATGCACACCGAGATTGTGCATATTGTAAGGTAACATTTAGTGAAATATTTTATTCTGGATCAGACAACTCTTTTATGGAGCAAAGCCACTAATATGGATAAAAACCTCAGTCATGGTTCTATCATTCTTACCCTCAGACTGCAGTCAAATGAGTAATGATTACACTTTAAACCACTGAGCTCGCGATCTAGTATCTCTTAGTAGGCGTTACTGACGCATGGTGACCAACTCAGCTGTAGTCCTTCGAGGGTCTGCAACTCTGACAAAAGACCTGAGGGAAGTTCTGTTTTTCCCAAAGAATTTCCTGCCATGCCTTTTCCTCTCCTCTACTGGGAGAAGCCAGTAAAGAAAAACATTTTCTCTGGGCTCAGAGCAGAGAAAGAAAACTTGGCTCATAAACGGTGTTTGGTAAGATTAATCTGCTTCTAGTGACTTATTGTCTAAATGAGCAGCTTAGCAACTGGATCTGTGCCACGGTGGTCATTAGCCTGCTTTGAATGGGCCGTGGCCTTAGTGTTGTAGGACACACAGTGTTTAAACAGACTGAGTGTGTTATAAAATTGCTCTTTTGTGGCAACAGTTCTTACAGCAACATAAACTAAACAAGTGAAATGTGGAAGGACTGTGTCTGTGTCTTTCCATAGAAATCATGGTTATCAGTGCATTAGTATACCTCATAGGGTAGTGCAGGTGTATGTCTGCATTAATAAATAGAAACACCACCATCAGTGGTCCTACTCACTGTACTGATGATCAAATGTCCATTTTGCATTCATCTATGACTAACAAAACTGATCATTTTTTCTTTTTTCTCCAAGCAATTCTCTTGAAGTTCTTTGATGGGTGAGGTTTTATGGCTCAGATGGGGAAAATCTTTTTAAAAAGAAACAGAAGAAGAAGTGAGCAGAGGAAACAATCAGTTTTGTTTCTGGTGGTATCTACATACACTCAAATTTCAAATATCCGCAGAAGGTTTACATTACTTACATGTAAGAAAGTCAACATTGCTGAACCAAGTGTAACTACAACTGATTTAACCTACTAGATTATATCCAATATATAGAAATGGTGATATTTATATTTCAGGAAATAGACTTTTTGGCTAAACATTCTACAGATCCTACAGCTCTGTGCCAGTTCTTTATATTTTGCCTTCAATAAGCCAGCGTTTCCTTAATCTTTTCTGGATTTTGTCATGTTGTTTAATCCCTTTAACACAGACCTATGAAGAATTCAAGCACGAATATACAGCTAACTCAGGGGATGAAACAGTGTATTTACATGTAACTTCAAAAAGAAACCCTTTGAAATGGTTTTGTTTGGCACTTTGCTTAAAGTAGCCTACCACAAAGAAACATTTGCAATTGCTTTCACAGCATCTAAAACAAAAAGCAAAGACAACACAATTTGACAGACAAAATAGTATTTTTACACCAACAAGACGATTTCCAACGAGCCATTAGATGAAAAGATCTTGGCATATCTCAGCTTGTGTCCTTAAAAAAACAAAGATAAAACTGGACAAAAGAAGCAATGTCCTACTTTAAAAACTGTCTGCAGCACATGAGCAGTGTCTGATGTTTATGTATTAAAAAATAAATAAATAAAATCTAGTAAAGACCTGTGCGATAAATTTTCTCAGAAATTATCTCGATAAGCGATAATATTGCACAAAACGAAAATGTCATTTTGAGACCATTTTCTACTAATATAATGATAATGCCATAATAATGCAAGTACACCCTTTCAAAGACCAATAAACTTTAATTTCTAAAGAACATTTTACACTGGAACTGGAAGTAATTTTAAATAAAAACAATAAATAGAATGAAAGTCTCAATAAAAAAAACACAATAAGTATGATGGATACTAAAGTCTTTGTTCTGTAAACAAAATTGCCCTTTAAAAAAATATATTAAAAAACATGGGGCTCAGACAGAAAAAACCATTGTATTAATAAAAAACTAGAAAATAATCTACTGCGCATGGTTTGTGAAGCTGAAACATCTCCCCTCATCACTGCGTGTCAGACTGATCTATGAACCGCTGCTGCGTCATGACGCTTTTCCACATCTGCCGGGACACCGGCCCAAAAGTAATGCGGCCCACTGGGAATCCTCCCGAACCTCTCGACTAGCCGGCATTGCTCTTGATGTGTATTTAGTCATATACGGTAGTTTATAGGCTGACTATTTGTGTAATGTGCCTGCGCATTACAGGGGTCTCACGGCCGATGCGTGAGAGTTGTCAACCCTGTAAAACAAATGCAGCACGTCGACTCGCACAGGTGCTTCACCACGGTCTCGTGCTGCAACATGATGCTGTCAAGTACGACACTAGACTAGAGAGATCACTTCGCAAGAAACCAGAGCTTCAGTCGAGATCCTCCATAGTGAAACCTGCTGTCATACAAAGTCTATAGTAAAGTAAAATAGAGAAAGAAAAAAAAAGTAATGACAATTATCGCGGCCCGCAAACTTATTTTTCTTACCGTGCAATTAATTGACTAATTGCTTATCGCAACAGGCCTACTAATGACAACATGCTAATGACAAAGTATACAGCATTTCTTGTTTGCTTTGACACCTTGTGTTGACATAACGACTGTTCAGCATGCGTACGCCTCTACCACCAGCTCCGAGAGCACTGATAACCAGTAGGAGTAAACTCCAAAACATTTCTGGTTTAACAGGAGAGCCAACTTTCTAATCAAGATAAGATCATCTTTATTGTCTGTTACAGGTGACAGAAATTTCTCTTTGACAGGCTCCAGATAAAAACATCAACACAAACAACAACAAAAAATAACTGTGCTGAAGATATAAAGAAGTTTTCAGTTATCAGCCTTCAGCTACAGATTCAACAACTTGTAATAGTCGTATTTGTACTATTCTGCAGAGAAGTCAGCCGTTAGTGTGATGACCAGCCAGGGCTGGGTCCCCCGATGGTTCTTTCACATAACCAAAGAGGCAACCATGAGTCATTGAAGTATTCAGCCTCAATTCAACATGAGAGGAAGAAGTAGCACACTTTTTTTTTTTTTTTTAACTTTGACTCAACCTGATTGAAGGACAAGAAATTAAATTAATGACGCTGCTAATGCAGTGAGCATTTAAGCATTTGAGAAGTTATCATTTAAGAGCATGATTAATATAAAACCTTGACGTTAGTTTTATGCTATACTTGTGCATTCTTTACAACATCCCCCGCCCTGGCCTTAGCAAATGCCAAAAACTGATCCCTGTACTGAGGAAAGATTGAATTGTGCAAGTGTATGATGTCAATCGCTTTAAAGAAGAAAAAAGGCTGAAACTGCTACATCCTAAAACAAGAACGAGACCCAAGATATCATCTCGACTGACGATCACGCCAGCATGGCTAACGGATAATCCATGTGTTGGAAAATCCTTTGTGCTCAGGTCTTTTTGAAAAGCTACAGCAACATGTTATAACATGACATAAATTATTAACGCAATGCTCTGTGACCTGTTGAGCTTGTCATTCAAAAATAAACCGTCATGGCAAAAGTCAAAGCAAAAAACGCACATGAACAGCAATGTTCCTGAATGCATCCCAAATAAAGAAATTTATTTTTATATTGCTTTTGTCAAAATGGGGAAAAATATAAACATTTATAGACATTCTTATTCTAAACCTGGTGAGTCATGACTTTGTTCTGTGGAGATCATGAACATAAAGGTGGAAAAATAAGGCAGACTACAAGTAAACCCTTGCAATCGAGCAATGTTGTTTTAGATGTGTGACCAGGGGACTGCTATGAGCACTAGGAAGGACAATGAGGAAGTTTCAACTTTAAATTAGTCATGGTTATGTAGCTTTCAATGTTTTAGTTTTCTAGAAATCAGTAGTTTACCTTGGATTTAATGTTTGCTTTTTTAACTTTATTTGCAACTAAAATGTAAATTTAAAAGAAACAATCCAACAATGAAATGAAAGGCTCGTTAACAAGGTTGCAAAGAACTTGACGAGGAAGTTCGTTGATCTAAATCAGGTGTGTTCGAGTAGGAATCCAAAATGTGCAGGGTGGATCCTGAGGACCGGGGTTGAGAACTACTGATATAAAAAAAAAACATTGCACGTGACAAAAAGGAAGAATACATGTCTTATATCAATTTTAACCTTAGTGAGCTATAATCAAGTGACATGGTGGCAAGTTGTGGCAGTAAAATCAACTCCTAGCTTCCCCAGTCTCACCTACCAAATTATCCTTAGGCAAGATGCTGACATCCTGAGTCGCTCCCTTAATGTGACTAAAAAGAATCTGCTAAATAAACGCAAATAAATTATTTTGCTAACAGCAACTGTACCATACTGAGACCTAGGGCTGGACAATAACTCAATATCGATATATATCACAATACACTTTTATTCAATAACGGTGATTTGAGTTTTAAACATTTCTGATATTTCGATATACATACAATATAAGATTACAGCGTTTTACTGATTGCCGTTCAAGCCCGACCAAGCCCAGCAGCAGTTGGCTGTGCTCAGCGCGAGTTAGAAGGCTAGGCTAGGCTAAGCTCCACCGCTGCTAGCTTTAGCTTAAAAAATGAGTGCTCCTGACCGTAATGCAAACGTGACTGAACAAGCTTCTACAAGTGAAGAGAAAGCAGACGACATAGTTGATAAAAGAGGAAAAACCAACTTGGTGGTACGCAAGTGGTTTGTCTCAAGTGTCGCCAACTTAGCGACTTTGTCGCTATATTTAGCGAGTTTTCACTCCTCTCTGGCTACTTTTCTTTTTTTTCAAGCGACTAGCGACAGATCTAGTGACTTTCTGGTGTTATTGGAGACTTTTGGAGACTGACGTGAATGAATGCATCAGAGCAGGAGATCAGTTCTGTTTTAGGCTGGAAATGAAACATACAAAGCTGCCGCTGGCTTACTGTCAGATATCAGATGTCTTTTAATGAAAAGTCTGGACAAAAATATTTAAAAAGTTAAGTGTTTAGCCTCCTGACTCCTCATCTGAAGCATTTCCACTCAGATAATGTCGAGTCAGAAGATGAAGCACCAATTGTTGCTCACTCTTTTTTAATGTAGCAATTCTGAGCACTTTTATTTTTAAGCCTAGTTGAAGCACCTTTGTTTAAATCTATAAGAATAACATAATAAGCCTAAGTTGTAGTTTAAAGTTAAAGCTGTTAAGATTGAGAAAGGTAAAAAGTTTTATTTGACCTTTGATGGTGATTTCAAATTTCTTTGTTTCTTTGCATTTGTTGTGGGCATTTTTGGCTGTTTTCTGTTTTTTTATTGTTTATATCGATATCAAAATAACATCGTATCGACCGAAACTAAGAAATATATTGTGATACAAGTTTTGGCCATATCGTCCAGCCTTCCTGAACCATAACAAACTAGTTATCTGAATAAGCAGCATTTTCCGTCTGAATGACAAAGTAGTAAACATGATTCAGTGTCCTGATATACTGCCAGGACTAAAGGAAAAATAAATAAATGAAATACATGAGGTTTGTAAAATTCTATCAACTGATGTCTCAACATCTGCCAAATTCTTGAGTCACATCTTGTTTCTTCATCCGTCCATCAGACCTGTTGTCACAGAGTTTTTGGTTAGGAATTTGTGCCCATTTTGGCTGTTTTTGAATACTTTAATAATTTTGCCTTTCTATTGCACATTAAAAATCTTTACCATACTCATGCATGGGGTCTTTTTTCTTTTATTCAAAGATTATACATAATTATTAAATCTCAATTAAAAAATTTTTACACTAGGTTAAATATTTTGTACCATCAATTTGAACTTTTATCTTCAGTTTTACATGGTCTTTCAACATCAAACAAAACCTGGGATAACATTTTAAATCTGTTTACAGGTGTGGCCTAAGTGACTCGTTTGCTTTGTTTTGTTGTATTTTGTTAATTTCGGGGGAGGGTTTTTGTGTTTGTGCTTTAAAAACACTACATGATCTGATGCTCTGTCATGCTCATCAACCTCTGAGGTTTAAAAAGGGCTCGACGGCCATCCTGCCATGGAGACGTTTCTTATGAGGCTTTGGTAACATGTAGACGGATCAGCTGAAGGTCCAGATGATTTCCTGGTTGTTTTTCCCTTTTTCTAAAAGTCAGATCCTGTTCATTAGGTGCACATAGTTATTTAGACCTGACACTTGTTTATTTTACCCTCCACTTCTCTAAAGGAGAAACTGCACACTATCAAGAGATATACCAAAATTTTTACTAAAAACCTCCTTTTTGGTTCAAAAACACCATTTCATGTCTGTCAGACTGTTTTCTTTTGGATTTATTGTACATGCAACTAAAGAAATTGTCTTTACAACAGGCTCTACTAATAAAGAAAAATGTTTAAATTGTCTGTTGTGTGGGGTCACAACAATGGTTACTCCCCTGATGCCTAAATGCTTCAAAAGTCAATATTAGGTGCCTTAAACTAAAAACATTTCTCTGAAAATGACCAGGTGCAATTAACTGGACTGAAAATCACTTAAATTAGCAGCCAGAGAAAAACTTCTTTAAAAAGACCTTCAGAAAGCTTGAAGAACTATTACTCAAGATCACATTAAAGATTACAGGAAAGTCTGGATCCTTGGATGAAAATATAAAGAAATGAGGGCTAGAACAAGACTTGTGCTCAAGCTGCAAAATTCCCAAATTCAAGGATTGTGATTTGATAGTGATCTTTAAATCACAGCTGTCACCGATCAGTGTCTGATAAGTTTTTGACTTGTGAACATCTTTTATTATAAGGTTTGGAAACCTCATAATATGCCCTTTTTTCTCCTAATAGTTGCATCTTTCCAGGTCATGTTGCTGGTGTGACATTTCTAATCTCTTGTCTTGGTTTATGGCACAGATGTGGAAAAGTGAGACAGCTTTCTGCATAAATGTACCACTTTGCCTGTGCATGGCAAACATGGGCTATCAAGCCACAAAGCTTAAAGTGATCACTGAGATTAAAACTTGTATTTGTTAAACGTAAAAATATACACTTGGTAAACAAATGCTGGTTTAATCTGAGGCTTGACTGATTTATGAGCCTCAAGAGATGCATCCAAAGTGACTAACTTCACTCGGTCTACTCTAACAGAAAGGACTATTTTCTTTGAATCTGCAGACTTGTCATTTAGGAAAAGAATCAAACTAGTGCAGCTGTAATTGTTTACACAACACTATCCAATCAAAGTCAATTTTACCGCTTATTTCTTCAATTTTACGCCAAATTGCCCCTACAGAGGAGACTTCTAAGTGCCTATAATAAGTTTAAAAGTGTAATTCTTCCTCAGAAATATACTTTGTGGAAGCATTTGAGTATGACGATCTAAACAATAGTTCATAAAAAGTTAAAGAAATTATGATGAGATTTTATGTGTACTTGTGCAAAGTGAAAAGCCAGGTTTTTCCAAATGAGATCAGCATTTAATCTTTTTATTTTAAGTACATAATGCCAGTCTTCAATCTATAATCCGAGACATAAATTGGTTTTGCGGTGGTACAGAGAGACCCACCTCTTCTGCGTGTTTTTTCAGCGCTTTCTCCCGTTCATACTGGGTGACCAGTTGCTCGTTGTCCTCCTTCAGCAGCTCCAGCTCCACTTCGCGCTCCTGGTTGACAGCGAACACCGAGTCCAGGTTCTCCAACACGGCAACGACCAGCGGCATCAGCTCTTTCACTACGTCCTCGTCGTACTTTTCGATGAGCCGCTCAAACTCTCGGTATATCGAGCTGGCTAGACCCGAGACCCGCTCGGACATCATGGTAGAGTTGCCCGAGTCGTCCTGATACAGGACTACGTCGTCCAGCTCCATTTTCTTGCTTCCACTTGCACTTCTTTTCCCAGCTAACGTTAATGAGCTAGCCACAAGCTTTGGCTGGCCGGAGGCTGTTCGCTTTATACTTACAGCGCAACGGCAAAACTGCTCCTAAAACATAGCTGGAGCGTTGTTTTTTTCTACATAGGATATTCTGTATGTCATAAACAAAGTCCGTACTCCTCTGTCGCTTGGAGCTCTGACTTTAAACCGTGCGAGCCTAATAGCTAGCAGTATTGAAAAGTCTTTACTTGGCTCCTGATTAGTTTCCCTGTCCAACAGATGAGCTTCTGCTGCTGCGTTCAGGTGCTGTCGGAAATATTGCTATAGACGCAGTTTAAGATTCAGCGTAGTAACTCAGCAGAAATACTCTTAAAATAGTAAAAACAGGCAGGAGATCGTAGTGTTGCTGATGAGTAGCAACTAATATAGTTTTAACCGGTGAAGCCAAAAACTATTCTTGCTGTTTATCATTTATAGTTACATTAAGATGACGTTTAGAGGTGGTGAAAAGGGGAAAACGCATTGGAGGGGGAGATGAGAGGCGGGTGGGTGACTTCAAGAAATAGCAGCTTTTTCTGTCTGTTCAGGCATAAGCTGGCTTGTTTCTTTTCACTTCATGCTCAACTTTAACTTGATACATTCCATTACGTGGACTTTTCTTTTAACATTCAAATACTTCACATTTTCTTTTTTGAGTTTTAGAGCAAATAGAAGAGTTATTTAGGTCCGAATTTTCAGTTAATTTATGGTTCACGTACACGCGTTTGCCTTGAGTCAACATTGAAACTTCAGAGTATCACCGCACTGTAATTTACTATGTCAGTTTTGAATCAAGTCTTACGAGCATCACTTGAATATGTCATGTCTTGGTGACGGGATGTCGTGTTGACGTAATATGCTAAAGGCGGCTGGGAGGGACAGAAAGTTACAACCAGCTACAACTTTCTCCAGAAACATGTCATAGTCATCCCCTCCCTGTACTGGCTCATTAACCCTATTAATCATTTTATTTTATTTATTTTTTACTTTAACAAGTCACTGAGGTTATGTATTTGGGATTTTATTAGGCTAACAACCTCAATTCCAAAGGGATGCCGTTTAAAATGTAAATTAAAAAATCACAAATCCATTTTTTAATTATTCTCAATAGAACATAAACATTTTTACCATTTTATGGAAAATATTTGATCATTATGAATTTATTAGCAGTAAATCATTGTGTTTTGTTTTTATTTATATTTCACACAGCATCCCAACTTTTGGGGAATTGGGTTGTAGAAGAAAAAAAAAAAAGTACTTACTTCACAAATGGTTTTATTTGCATGAAGAAGTCAACTATTCCTTTGAGGTTGTGAAATAGTTATGCAGGCATCAGCCGACGTAAATTTAGCATCACAGATCACCTGAAAAACGGATGCAATATCCATGGCAAGTAAACAGATAATCACAAAATGTTTAAGAACAATCATTTTATCGCCTGTGACCATCACGTTTGTGCTGTAATAACATCATGCACTTTTCAAATGAAACTTCCCGTAAACACACCACCTTTCTGTAAAATAATATTGTAGGCTTGCTTTTCCCTAAATGCATAGGCACTGTTCACCCTGATGTCTCAAGACAATAACCACAAGACACATTAACTACAATTACTACACAACATTTTGAAGAAAAACCTTATTTGTTTTCTTATAATGTTTTCCAATCACTATTATTAAGTTACCCTCAAAAACAAACTTAGTCTTAGAGTAACATGGGCAGCTTTTACCAGTCATACACCACTCATACAAATACATTACACGACACACATTCCCATATCACAGCATGGAACTTTCTATAATAACTATGAGTCAAAATGAGCTTCTTTTTTTGCATTAAATAATAAAAAGTGAACATGTGCTCTTTTGTGTTTACAAATCAGGATCAATCTCACAAAACCACAACAGGCAGACATCCACACACTTTTCATGTCTTCCAGCATTATTACAATCAATTATAGATGTAGGAGAAGCAGAATAATCAGGCATGTCAGGAAATGTTGGGATGTCAGGCAAAGTGAAGTAGCTGAAGCTGTCCTGGATCAGACGTTAAGACGGAAACAGAATTTGGTTTGAGATGCTGTCGAGTCCGTAAGGAGTGTCATAAGAGCGCATCTTAGATTGCGTTATGCTGGCTGCTGTTTGAAGATGATGGGCAGAGGGAGAAGGGCCTGTCAGCGGTCAGGCTGTTGAGAGCTCGGAGCACAGCGTCGGGCATGTGATCTGCGAGCATCCTGGGGCTGATCAAAATACTCCTGAACGCCATTTCAGTGGTCCATTCTGCACGGTACCGAACCTGGGAGAAACAGGATCTAAGGATGGAAAATAAGAAACAGAGACAAAGAACGTTGGTTTTCCATCGAGATATACAGACACTGTACTGATAAATAAAACTAAAAGCAAAAAATACATTAACAAAATGACTAAATAAAATAGAATGAAAATAACATTTAATATAATTTAAAAAAAGTAAAAACTAAAGAGAAACTAAACAAAATAAATTAAACAATTTATTTAACTTAATTTAAAACAGAATTGTGAAGAACAAAAGTGTTGGTGACTAATTCATCCAGTTTATAGATGAAGATGAAGTCTGGAGAGAAGTTGGTACATTTCATGCAAATTAAGTGAGTGTCTCCTGTAGTGTGAGAGTTTTAAAGCAGTTTAAATCATGTCAGATGGAGCAGATTTTCTCAGGCGGAAGGAGACAGCTAACGTGTCAGCTGAGAAGAAAAAGATTCCACTTGAAATGTCAGCTGATGTGTACAGTAAAGTACATGAGGCAGACCAGCTCCCACGGACTGCCTGTCTCAACACTGGGAGAGGGAACCTGAGGCAACATGTCAACACCAATTATTTCCAGTTCTGTAATTCATATTGTTAGTTTAAAATAATAATTACAAAAAGGGGAAACACATTTTAGTCTTTTTCTCTGCGAGGCACCACAATGATTCCTTCTTCTTTTCTGCTGAACTGTTGCTGTAACATACAATCATTTAAATATGAGGGAGGACAACCTCAGATGAACATCACGGCATATTAACTTTCAAAATTTGTTTTGTCATTTGTCAAAATGTGGAAGCAAGTTCACTCGCACTAGAGATGTGGCGTTCATTAACGAATCAATTCTTTTGAATGGCTCTTTTAAATGAATGATGAGAACTGAATTGCAACTGTGAGTCCTTCATTTGTGAGCCATTCTTTTTATGTACAAATTATCCATGCTGCCTTCACATGACACATGTGCCATAATAGGAATCTGATGTCCAACAAGCTCTATTCACATAATGCATCTATGGGCAAAAAGTATTGTTCGGAAACAAATACTTTTTATATTTAAACTGTTTAGTAAAATGACGCTCAGGTTTTTTGGGTTTTTTTTTTATTTATATATTTTTTTATTTCTATATAGGTCCACATTTTAATTATTTAGTATTCTTATAATTGCAAGTTTCTTGCATTACTAAAGTGTCCATATGTGGAAAATATGTATGAAAGTTAATTGCAGCTTGCTTAGTTTTCATTTTCCAAGCTTTTTGGCCAGGAAAATTCCAAACTAGTGATCTCATTTTGAACGCACGAAGAAATGGAGCCAGCTTATGAAATTATTACAATGTAAACACAACTCAAAGGAAATTATGACCAATATTCCTGCCAACAGAGTATTTGTGAGGTGTCTTAGTTTGAATTATTCTGATCCAGATCTTACCTTATAACTGTTACCAGTGAATATTTCTTTGATAAAAATGAGTTACCCCTTATTGAATTTTTAATAATGAAAAAAAAAAAAAAAAAGAACAAATCAGTCTTTTAAAAGACTCTTTGAAAGGAATGGCTCCTCAAGATCCGGTTCCCTTCAAAGAGCCATAAATCCCATCTCTAACTCTCACTGCCTCCAGAAGAACTAAGTAGGGATGCACGATATATCGGCATTAATATCAGTATCGGCCGATGTTAGTCATTTTTTAACATATCGGTATCGGTCCGATAAGCAAAACTGGGCCGATATTAACAGCCGATATTTATT
>JBAMHW010000024.1:22305266-22319011 GCA_037177495.1 Rhadinocentrus ornatus | reverse complement strand
GGTAAATATCGGTTATCGGTCATAACGACAATATTAATATCGAATATCGGTATCGGCCAAAATTTTCATATCAGTCCCGCCCTAGAACTAAGGGTTGGTATCAGGCATATTCTGATCAAAGGCATTTGATTAACTGATTATCACCAGAGTGAGCTCCTCTATGTAAGCAGAAGTTTGGCAGATTGTTGGTTAGAGCATTCAGTCATGTGTTAACATGTTGCAGAGGAGAGAAGCAACTGTTGCTGTCCATCAATCTGGGAAGGGGTAGAAAGTCATTTCCAAATAATTTGGAGTTCATCATTCTACACAAATAAAAGTTATTCACAAGTGAAAAACATTCGAGACAGCTGCCAGTCTTTCCAGGAGTGAACGTCACGGAAAGTTCACAAAAAAGGTCAGGTCGTGCAATTCTCAGAGAAACTGCAGAAACCCAGGAGCTACATCTCAGACTCTCCAGGCCCCAGTTAGCAGGTTAAAGGTTAAAGTTTATTACAGTACAACTACTAAAAGACTAAACAAACATAACTTGTTTAGAGGGGTTGCAGGAGACATACTCTTCTCTTTAAAAAGAACATGGCAGCACAGTTCAGGTTTGCAGCTGCATCTGAACAAACTACAAGGCTTTTAGAACAACAAGCGTCATTCTTACGAACTTTTTACAAAAATTGTGGCATTCAGAGAAATATTTGATTCGCTCTTAGCTGAGAAGAAATCCTACGAACACTCAGGAGTGCTCTTACGAACGTTTGATTGCTGACATGTTCGAACAAAGTCAGCGTTTGTGCGGTTTTCTGCTGCTCGATTCATTAAAATACAATAATGAAACTACAGTAATGTTTTTGTAAGATTTTTTAAATAACTTTATGTCATTTATAAAACATTTTGGTATTTCAAAATAGTGAGACATTACAGATGGTGTCCCAAAGTTATAATTTCCTTCAGGGTAACTTTTTATTCATTTCACTCCTTCAAGAAAAAAAAACGCAGTCAAGGTGGGTTTTAATTCAATTGCTGGTCTTCCTAAAACCCTCAGCGCAAGAGCCTCTACACAAGTACGCATTAAAGCATTCTCTGATCTGTTCCCACAACCACAAGAATATCGCTCCATAATTATCTAAGTCACCCGAGATTCCCAGATCCACCTGCTTATTGTGGTCTTTAATAAATAAAACTTGGTTTTTATTATAATAATTTTGAGGGTGTTTTTTGTTGTTGTTTTTTTACTTAGGAAATCAAGGTTATGTCCTGGGGCCTTATTTATCAAGCTTACGTAGTAACAAAAACCTGCGTGCGCTAAATATTGTCACGTTTTGGGATTGATAAAAACCAGACTTAATGGGAAAATGTTCCTACCTTCACGGCAACTCTGACCCAGGTGTACGCACATAATCTAGAGAAACGGCGACACCACCGGTACAGAATAAAATCAAGGAAATGATGTGAAATGTGAGACATTTGTGCACAATCCACTATTACCTTTCGCACCACATCTTAGAGATTAAAGCTGTTTGCAGAAATGAATAAAGACGCACATTTGATAATAATTCTCCAAAGAGCCACGCTCGGGGGGGAAAACAGGATTTTCAGGAAAAAGGGAGATGATGTTAATAAGAACCTCAACCACTAAAATATGTTCTGTCATTGTGAAACAAAACTTCCATATTATAAAACCCATCCAGCTAAATAAGGTGCCAGCATGTAGCATCACTAGAAAAGTAGCTTTGGTTCATTCCCGCAGAGCGGGATGCAGACTGGAGGTCTAGAAGTGATGCAACGCTAATGAAACACAATGTTTTTTAATTGTTGTCCCAATTTCTGTCCAGACGGTCTTTATTTCCCACAACTCCTTGTCCACCTGGTTAATAGCGGTGATTGTGTCCCTCTGCATCGCCCACCCGAGCACCAGCAACTAGAAAGATTTATTATTTAACACTAAATAAACTGCTACCAATCTCAGATTTATCTGTACATATTTATTTTATAAATTAAAACAAAGTACCGGCATCAGTACTGTCATTGAGCAGACACTTTTAACCAAACTAATTTCCCCCTGTGGGATTCGTACTTCGGTCTCCGGCATGGTAGACGGATGCTCTACTGACTGATGTAAACAGCTGGATGTTCCGATGCCTCTGGCGTGTCTTGTGTTCTGACACTGCGATGACAGCATCTCCACCGGCTGCCACTATTCTGTCTTTCTGACACATGTAATGCCCACGCCGTGCCCACCAATTAAACATTTTTACGTTTGTCAACGTGGTCCATCAGGATCTCTGTCTCACACCCCGAAAAAAATCTGCCTCTTCCCTCCATTTCCCTCCCGAGCCATCGTGGAAATGATGTGATGAATGTGTATCATAGACGTCCACCTGACCATTTATAGCCACCATGAGGGCGTGGGAAGGCGTTCCCTCACGCGCGTCTGCTTTAGAGTTGATTCTGATTTATGAACGGAAACAGGTGTAGGACATGCATGCGCATTCTTTTTTAAATCTAAAGTTGAAGTGTGCGGCATTTCAACTTTAGAAAAAATGCCACCTGTAGTTTGCTTTGCTACACAGTTTGATAAATGAGGCCCCGGGACACCTGGGAGTAACACAGTCGACCAACTATCAGACTCACCTGCAGGTGTTATTCCATCGACTCACCACATCCTAAAAGATGCCTTGGCAGGTGATTTTCTTTACAAAGTGTAGAAGGTCCAGTAGGCTAATGAAAATGTATCCTACTGTGTACCACTTTTCCCTTCAGCCACTACACTACCAGTCCTCCTGAAGCATTCATGTGACCAGACTGCAGGCTGCTGTCCAAGTTCAGGAGCCATTTGTACATAAAACTGCTTTTATATGATTTAGTTCTGACTGTTTTATTATTTATGCTCAAGTAATGAGGACAAACAGGTTTTCTTTTGTACAAAAACTGCTACATAAATAAAGTCTATTTGATTGACGATCACAAAGTTAAAAACCCTCTTTAGACGTGAATTCAGAAGTCAAGCATCTTCAGACTGACCTCCGTGACGGCCCGTCTTCTGTGATGTGCAGGACACGTCCAGGCAGGAAGAGAGGAAGGTGTGCAGCTGTGTGGGCGGGTGAGTCATCTGATGCCAGGCTCTGATAGGACGATGAGTGGCGAATCATCAGGGACTCCTCCCCCAGCAGCGGCTGGCTGAGCTGCTCCTCCCTCCTGTTTTCCATCTCGGTGGGGAAATCGTCCGGGTCTCCTCCGAACAGCTCATACCAACAGCCCTGCAGCAGGATGCGGTACTGCCACACAGAAGCAATGACAAACATCACCTACAGAGAAGTCTAAGTGTCAAAGTTAACCTACATATGAGCACTGAATGGTCTTTACTTTCGGCTTGTTGCAGTTTGAAACCATTTTAAGTATCCGTCTTTTCAGATCCTCCATGTTGGGCATGCTCAGTCTGTAAAACAAGCAGCAGGTAGGATGCAAGATGGATGCTGATTTAGTCGCTGATAGAAGTTCTGTAGTGCATCTTTATTGATCCATCGAGAATAATAATAAAGATAAACAGTAGATACACTGTTGGTTCTTACCTGGGAACCAGATCCTTTCCCAGAACCACCGACACCACAAAGTTCTTGGAGTAATCAGCTAAAGCTTTACTGTACGTAACAAAGAGGGGGATCATTTCATTGTTAACATGGAAACAATATGAAAAGGAAAACATGGATCCATCCTGCCTTGGATCAACGCTTCAGGCTGCTACTGCTGGTGAAATGGTTTGGGGGGGTATTTTCTTGTCCCACTTTGGACCCCTTACTACCAACATGGCCTGGTTTAACCAGCACAGCCTACCTGAGTATTGTTGCTGACCATGTCCATCCCTTTATGGCCACAACTTGTTGCTTTTGTTTATTACAATGATAGTGACAATATTTATAAACATACCTCTTTTCTCCAACAGTTTTAATGTGGTTAACACTTTTCTTGTTATTAAAACGGTCTAAGCTTTTAATTTCTTCATGGATTATTGACACTGAACATGCTTGAAATTTGAAAGTGTTTCTTTAGTTACAAATGTCAATAAATCAGGCCCTGATGGCACATTGTTGTTTTTAACCAAAAAGCCTTACATTTGTAAGGGGCCGGGGTACTTGGTTGAAAGATTTTTCACATGGGGTACAATGCTGAAAAAAGCTTGAGAACCACTGTTATAGAACATACAGCACAGTTTTCTTACCTCAGGAGTCCCCCTGGTGGAGAGAAGGAGTAGCACTGCAGGGTGGGGAAGGAATTTCGCAAGAGGATAGCCAACAGCGAAGCTGTGCCAGCCCCCAAACTGTGGCCAGTAATGACAAGTTTGTACTCCTACAAACACAAGCATGATGCACATTTAGAAAGTTAGCCACAATGTGTCAGCATTGAAAATTAACAGCCGAATTATGGGAAGTCAGATGGTTTTTTCTTCCTGATGTTTTTCATTCTATTGATATTTTTATACTTACACTCAGTTAAGAGACAGTAACTAGGGATTGGAGTTCATGTTTGTACAGAATGGGGTATGGGTGGGAGGGGTGTGCATGCGCTTTGCATGTGTGTGAGATTGTGAAAGAGACTACTTTGAGGTGTGTTTTAATTTCCTGTTATATGCTCTGGTGTGTGAAGGCTTTTAAATTTTGTTTTTAATATGCAGAATTTGTTTATATAATGTAAAGCACTTTGTGTCGCTTCGTGCATGAAAAGCACTCTATAAATATAATTTAGATGGATTGATTCCACACACAGATTTATTACTGATTCTGTTTGTTTATTTACACCTCTTTCTGTAAAGTCCTCTGAGACAACTTTGTTGTGATATAGGGCTATACAAATAAACTTGATTTGATTTGATTTGATTCATGCTATAAAATGAAACTCTAGGCAGGTTTATGGAGGAGAAAGTCAGATCAGAGGTTATCTTTTGAATCTCCGACAGAATAAGATGAGATGCAGCTTTAATTTTTACCGGTGCAATGGAGAATGCCTGGTTCAAGATGCCATCGTTGACCAGCTTCTTGTAGATGTAGCCTGCTGCCTGGCACATACCCTGCAGTAGACAAAGTCGTCTGTTAGGAAAAAACACACCTAAATCTGGATCAAACCATGAGAAGGACAGGTTTCCTGCCTCACCTTATGAGCGTAGGAGGCTCCAGAAACTCCATCTACAGGCAGATTCTCACATTCAGCAGACAGGTCTGTCAGGGCATCCTGCAGGACACACACGGCGTGAGACAAACAACTATCTTCAAGGCACAGGTCAGAGATTTGGTCATGGTTAGCATGAAAGTAGCCACAACGGTTTCAGACGTTTGGATAAACATGAAAAAATAAGCCAACAAATATTTATAATAACTGTCACATTTTTTCCTCTGAGTATTTCATAAAGGAGTCACATGACATTGGAGTATGGAGGGATTGGCCATAATATTATGGCCACTGGCCCAATATTGAGTGGATCCTCTTGCATGAACTACAGCAGACCTCTAAAGATGTGCTGAGGTATCTGCTACCAAGCGGTTAGTAACAAATCCTTCAAGTCCTCCAAGGTGAGGCCTCCTTGGATCGGATTTGTGTGTCCGTTCATCCCGAACATGCTCGATCGGACTGATTTATGAAGGATTTGGAAATCAGGTCAGCATCTCAAACTCGCTGAACCGTTTTTGCAGTGTGACAGGGTGAATTATGCCAGTGAGCCAGCAGGGAATCAAAACGCTGAACAGACGCACTTAGCAGCGGTATTTAGGTAGATGGGACGTATCCACATGGATGACAAGATGAGACGTTTCACAGCAAGCCCAAGGCTTCATGCTTTCTAGGGCCCCAGGTAAATGATGCCCAATGACCTGATTATCTAAATACTGTGAAAGAAAACAGAATTGATCAAACCAGAACGTCTTCCATTGCTTCATGGTCCAGCTTGTGCTTGTATTGGGGCACATGGGTCAGAATGGGCACTGATGGATGTGCACTTTGTGTTCTGACACACACTGGGTGCCCTCGCTGTGTTCTGAGATGCTTTCCTTCAACCTGGCTGCACAAATCCTCATCCTTTCCCAATTTTCCTGCTTCCAACACATTGACTTTAAGGACAGACGGTTCACTTGCTGCCTACAATAACAGCACCTGGTAGTGGGTGGGATATAAATAAACAATGTCTCAATCAGTCAGAGGTCAAACTGGTGTATGTTTCTCTTCTTTCAGGTGCAGAATTATCAGTCCAATCTCATCATTAAGAGGAAACGAAGAGAAACAGGGAGCAGTATAAATACACAGCAGCTATTAGGCTGCACAATATATAGAAAATTTACCATCATGGCAATTCTAGCCTTACAACATATCGCAACAACTGTCTAAACTGATGGCTGAACAAAACGGCACGTTGGGTATTTTGAACTACGAGACATGTCAAAAACTTGTGTAAAACACCAGAGAACATGTTTAATCTCCACAGCCACCTACAGTACAACTACAAGGAGCTGTAGACAAATCCCCTTGACGTATTGTGTGTTGTGGCGCTGCCTTTACCCTAATTACCTCATATCTGCCGACTAGGACGCTGTGGATATCTGGACTGACGAGACAGTGGTCCACCGTTCTGATGAGGACATCTTATCTGGCGTTATCAAAGTTATTCTGTTTTCCAGATTAGTCATCGGTCCATTTATGTCTAAAACTCTGCTTCATCTGACAGAAATGGCTTTTGACAATTAACACGAATATAAAAAAAATCTTCTTATAATTGATCAAAAGTTGGTAAAGAAACATCTTTAAACTTTTACAAAGGCTGTCAATTTTCTATTTTATTTCTCGTCTTTAGGCTAAAGGACACCATAGTGCATGATTGTGCTGCTGCCCAAATCATTTTTTATAAAGAAGTAGAGAATCTAGCGTTAGCTAAAACAGGCTACTAGCGTTATTATAGCACTAGCTACAAAGTTCAGCAGACGTATGTGCCTGAGAGTTTTGCAGTGCAGCTTCATGTGAGGAAACATCAAAGCAGCAACTTTATTTATTTTATTTATCGCAGGTCATATCGTCATCGCAAGTTTCAACAGTGTTATCGCATCTTTTACTGATATCGTGCAGCCCTAGCAGCTATATAGAGAAAATACTCATGAGCTCAGAAAACTGGATATTTTAGTAAAAGCCTGAACAGGACAGTTTCCCAGAGATTAAGGCTACTCTGGAATTTAAATGACCTTTTAATGCAAACTAAGAGGAATTGCCTTACTCAGTCATGTTGTAAATAGTCCTGAAAAAACTAAGCTTTTCCAGGTTTAACGTAAACCTCCCAGGATGCAGATTTGACTCAGGTAACATACATGATGGTGCTGTTTACAGCTGTTTCCAGTAAATTACACTTTCCTTCACACAAAATGCTGCCTCAACCTACTGAAACAGCACACATGTTCAGATGTCCTTGGGCAAGACATTTCACCCTCCTTGCCTCCAGTGTCGACATCGCTGGTGTATGCGTTTGCATGAATGAATTTCTGTCAGTCTGCCACTGGACGGCTGTGGCTACACATGCAGCTTAACATCACAAAGTATGAATGAGGAGTGGACGAACAATGGATCCAACGTAAAGTGCTTTGAGTGCCTGGAACAGTGCTACATGAATCTAATTCATTATTATTTGTGCTTTGTAGTATCAGAGACCATCTTCGTCTTCGTTTTCATTTCTTGCTTTTTAATATACGCTGCCCAAACCGAAACAAAGTCATAAGTTGAATTTAACTCTCACTGGATAATTACTGTTGGAAAAGACATCCTGTGGTGGTGGAAAAGATGGAAATCTGTTTCAGAAGGGTCAAACTATTGGCATCAAGCAAAGAAAGCATCTAAGGAGATGCAGAAACTACTAAAACTGGGTTAAGAACTGACCAAACTTATTAAAAACTGGAAGGTTAGTGGAAGAAGACGAAATGTGGCCGGGGTATCCTTAATGAACTCTTCATATTTCTCTATCTCAGCTTCTGTAACAGTTTTTGTGGGTTTTTTTTACTGTTTATTTCTATACTTTTCCACAAAATCTGTATGAAATTCAAACTTTAGTGTCCACCCATTCATTTCAGGAACCAGTAAAACAGCTAGTAAACACTACAAGGCAACTTTGTTTTGAGTTATTGTTTTGATCAATTAGACAAATGCTGTCGAAACAAAAAAACGAGTCTCTTCACCCAAAACTAAAATCCATCTGAAAAGCTCAGCACAAACAAATTCAATTTCTAAAGCTTTAACAATCAATCGCCGTCCACTATGCAGGAGCGATGCCACCCTGGTGAACTGTGTGTCAAGGGTACACCCAGCCGCCCTGACGGGTGGTTTCTCCACGGTGTTTATGGGCGCGGAGTCTGCAAGCGACCAATCCGGACATCGGAGGGAGGAGACTTGTTGCGAAGCTGGCAGCCGATCGTTGAGTCGCTCAGCAGCATTAGCAACAACAGCCACAGGCGAGCAGGCCTGGCGCCGTAACACTTATTTTTTTTTGTGTTGAATTCATCGCAGGTGCTTTTCCACCTCTTCTTGGACTCCACAGCAGATGTTTGATGATTATCTTTAGTGATTTGTCACCATGAGCCTTTTGCCTTTGCATGTTCTGTAAAGTTTTACGATGGAAGCTTCTTTTCGGTGGTCAATGTTTTCCTTCATTTGATTTTAGAACCCTTGTCCTGCTAATCCGGACTAACATTACTGGTTTTAAATTAAGTCCCAGACCTCACAAGCCAAGTTCTGAGAATTTTTACTTAATCAATGTTTAAGCTTGGGCTAACTGTTCACTATAAAAGTGAGAGTTGGGAGTCCCAACTTACCTTCAGTGAAAGTGTTCCTCTGACAGCTACAAGAACAGCCTCTCTCTTGTGATCCAGAGCCACAAAAAATGGGATCTCATATATCTGTAACACAACATGCATGCTTAGACAATCCTCATTGAGATGTATAAAAAAGTACGACGATGGGACTAACGGCTGAAACTCCTACCTGGTTGTGGAAGCTGACATAGATAAAGTCTCTGTACTGCAAACCAGTGCTCTGCAGAATGGACGAGAAGTGGCAGCCAAGGTGGTCGCCCCCGACGATGTCATACTCAGCAGCCCGACTCCTGCAGCTAAAACACACAGATTCATGATTGGACTGAACTTTGCTCAGATGAAGGCAACACAAAGCAGTTTTTATGTCATCAGAAGATCATTTTACTGCACTGACTCCAAAAAAAAATAAAGAAAGAATAACTTCTTACCAGTCTCCGCTGAGCTTGCAGGGTCCCGTGAGGGGGTTGGAGTAAATGTACAATGGCCAGCCGTATGCTGCTGCAGCAAACTGCATGCAGTGGGCCGCTTTCTCCAACTCAGTCTCCAGATCTGGTCCCTTCAAACAGAAAATTATATTGGAAGAATAAAAAACATGCTGTTGTTTCTGCGTTCGGCTTCTTCTTTATAACTGGTGACTTACAATTGGAGAAGAAGGGCTGTGAGTAATAATGACGTCTGGGTCTCTGCTCAGCTCCATCTTATCCTGCTCCTGATGTAGCAGAGCCAAACCAGCTGCTATGTCACTGGGAACCAGGTCTGTATCCTGCAGCAAACATGTCAGAACACAAATTATCTCACAATATGTTTCTTGTCAGTTTAACATCTTCTTGGCTATTTTTTTTTCCATCTGTCTGAAATGACAAACCCAAAATAAATAATGTATTCCTTCACAACTGCAAGGACTGTATGTTTAATCTTGGTCTCTACAGAAAGCTGAGACTACAGAGGTGTCAGGATCAAGATATGTAATACTTTGTTAGGGTAAACACAGGAGAAAATGTAAATGGTTTTCTCCTCCTAAGAGAAAACAGATTACTTTCAGTGGGAACCAGAGGATGGCAGGCCAGTTCATCTAGGACTTAGTACGGTCATGTCTGATGAGGAACTGTGCTACAGTAGAAGGTAAAAAAGTGAACCTGAGCAGTTTTCAAGGTGT
Source organism: Rhadinocentrus ornatus (assembly GCA_037177495.1). Taxonomy (NCBI): domain Eukaryota; kingdom Metazoa; phylum Chordata; class Actinopteri; order Atheriniformes; family Melanotaeniidae; genus Rhadinocentrus; species Rhadinocentrus ornatus. The sequence continues at coordinate 22,309,036 of JBAMHW010000024.1, read as the reverse complement.
TCAAATAGAGGTGTTACACAGGTAAATATCTCAGGAAGCAATCAGCTGATGTTGATAATGGACACCTCTATCAACGGTCAGAGTTAGGAGAATCCAGGGACAGCCCCCACATTCCAGAAAGAGGTGAAGCCCAAGATAGTCTATGATAGGAAGAGTGAATCTTTCACTATAAAACCTCCTTCGTCTCCATGGAAACTAGCAGGACTTAAATACCAGGAGTCATTTAGTTTTTAGAGCAGGAATCAAACTTTCCACCACAAAACAGCAAAAGCAAGACATGATTTCTGATTCTGGCTGCTAGCTCCAGAGTTTCTGTCCCACAGTGATGAGACGGACGTCTCTGCAATCAGCAGAGTCGCTGCTTTCGTGTGACTCCTTGTTTGTGTGGTTTTGCTTAAAGTGGAGAAATTAGCAAAGTGGACAGTGCTGTTCTCATGTTTTTGTTTTGTTCCAATATATTTGCTTGGGGTTTGAATTGTGTTTCGTTCAGATGTCAATGCTTGGTCGAATCTTTTAGCCGAGTTTCTCCCCATCATGCTGCTAAGTTACATGTTAGGATTGCTGCTTCCTAGTGTGTGGAAAGATCTTCTGTTCTGCAAATATCTCGTGCTGCCCCTTGTACAGTGATAAGCACAATGCGTCCCTTACAGAGAAGAAGTTGCTGAATAGCTGCGAGATGCTGGAGAAGGCAGCTCGGTGGCTCTCATCCTGCGGCAGACAGCAGCACAGCAGCCGGAGGCGGCTCTCCCACACCTTCACAGCCAGGGAGCGGGCAGTGGACAGGAACTGGGTGCCCTCGCTGCTCTCCATGTCTCGCACTCCCAGCGGCTCCATGGCAGCCTGCTGAGGACGGGCGCTACCCAACGGATCGAAGACAAAAACTACACCCAAGCCCGTGAACAGCAGGATAATCCAGCTTTTGAAACAAGAAGAGAAAGTTGCTAGACCAAAACTAAACTTAAATTCTATTTATTTATTTTTTTAAAACAAAAAGAAAAAAAAAGCTACCTGGAAACTACCGCAGCAATGACAGAACCCACTGTGGCGGGATCACAACCCCGACTGTCATCAGACACCCAGACAGCTCCCAGACAAGCCCAAACCAGCTCAGGGATGTAAAGAAGAGCTCGCAGGTAGACCAGCGCAGGCATGGAGCGCCGCGGGCCGGGGTTCGTAATGGTACCTGAGGGCAAAAAAATAAAATTTATATATTTGTCAAATGCACCAAAGAAAATTTTAAATAAAATCATAATAACATTTTTCGCAGCTACATTCTTTCAATTTAATTGTTGTATAAATGATGTGAAGAGAGAAAATTCTAAGAAAGTGTGAATTTACAGGCTGCACACAAAGGCACTTGGTGATGTCACGCTCCCCAATCGAGCAGCGTAATAAAACCTCAGATGGGCAATTTGTTTGGCTTGAGACTTATTTACCAAGTCTTTATTTGGCAGTTTCCTCCACTCATAGCACCACTCCTCTGAGCAGAATGAGGCAGACTAAAAACAGAGCCTCAGACTTGCTGCACAAAACACTATTAAGTCAGGCAGTCAGTCATTAACTGTACCACTTATTCCATTACGGGTCGCGGAGTAAACTGGAGCCCATCCCAGGAATTATTATAGGAAATATCCAAAATCTGGGCGTACTCTGCATTGTGGGGTCATATGAGAGAAAACCATAAGGCCTGTCACAAAGACCACCAGGCTGGTGAAAGAACATAAAAGTGCCTAATTACTCCATAAATGATAAGACGCAGGTCTATCATCATCTTTAATGCCATTTCTTAAAACTATTTTTAAGACTCTAGGTCAGTGGTCACCAATCACAGGAGTAGGGTAAGCTTCAATACAACTACAACTTTCCTTTCCTCCGTGGACCCTTGGAACAGCTAGTATACACTCAGAGCTTGGGCTGTTTTAGTTATACTGGACAGGTGCAACCCTTTCAGTCTCAACTCCTTGATGCCTGTTGTCAGAATTGTATGACAAACAACTTCTGGCCTTTGTTTATTTTATTTCTTTAAATTTCTTTAATATTTAATAGTATTTTATCTTAGTCCAGTCCTTTTGGTTTTTTTTCTGATTTTGTTCCTGTATTTATTTTGTTTGTATATCATTGTAAATAAATTCAGGCGTTAATAGGAAGGTACATACAATCTATTATCAAACACTAAATATTATAATGATTCTTTTGAGACATAGCAAAGACATTTAAGTTGAAAGAACAGGAAAATGTCCACATTTCAATGTAAAACTGTATCACAATGTTGATGCATGTGTAACCTGATGGCAAAAAAATTCCAGTGTTTCATCAGAGCATCTTCACAAAAAAGAATTACACAGTCAAAAGATGTTTATGCAATTGGCACCGTATAATTTACAATATATAAAACAAACAGAGCCACTTTATAATTCCGGGTTCTTGTACTGGGGAGAAAAAGCTTGAATAAAGCTTGAAATACTTCACATAAAGAATAGCACTTACGCAGTTCCCTCACCCGTTTCCTAAATCTGTGTAGCCAAGCACCAGTCTTGCACACGTCCTGTATTGCATATTACACAATTCCCTGGTTTTTTTACATCCTTGTTTTTTGACATTTCTACCCTCAAAATGTGGTTCACATCAACTCATCAGTGCAGATTGATGACACAAAGTCTTAAAAATGAAGACCTGACAGCTTAGTTACCTTGGGCACTGACATAGACGATGGCACACAGTGACAGGATGATGAGTGCCAGAACAACCAGCAGTCCAACCAGGTAGGTGTGTAGGACCCCTCTTCCATTACAATCAAAATTACCTTTGTGATAAGTGAACAACATCATGGTGCCACACCACCTGGAGAGAAAGGACAGCAGAGATCACATCAGAACTAAATCATAGTGAAAAGCGTGTGCCTGGTTAGCTAAGATTGTGGGATGTTCACAATTAGGAAAGGAAAAAACCTACCAAACTACACGGAGCCACAGTTCAAAGGAGCCGGGGAAAACAAGGTCGTCACTGGCGATCCCCCACCGCCGACCGAACACCACCATTCCAGGCATTTTGCAGCTAAACACACCAAAATCCCTCACTGACTGTAACTGGCGCCTTTTGCTACTATGGCATGGGATAGAGTTCTCTTGAGCAAGAGACGCATAACGTCAGGGATGACTTCACCAACTGAGCGGCATCTAGTCCAACTAGCAACGATCTTCGCCCCTTACTGTCACATTATACTTCCTCGGTGACATATTTAAACGGAATATCGACAAAAATGGGTGTGTTCGCAAACGTTGACTGATTTAACGCAAGCCAACAAAGCCCATTTAAAAATTGCAATATAATATTGAGGTTAATCACCTATTGATACACAACTTTCTGGTATTGCCAATAGGGTTACAAGAAGTAGCAGAACATATATCGCCGCGTTAATGATTAGCTTCCAACCTTAGCAATGGTGCTAAAAAAATACACTCCAATGCTAACTCGATCAATTGATTCCTAATTTTGCGAGACAAACGTGACTATTGTTTTATTAGTAGCATATTAACGCAGCCTTTAACACATCTCGTTGCCTACTACTGTCAAATGTTAGGATAACACGTAATAACAAGTAATGGCTTTGTTTTATTTTGTTGACCAAGAGCAGGCGCTGAGTCCGACTTAAAATGTTGTCCAACTGAAACAGAGAATAAAACAACAGTTCCGGTGTTATTGCGCTTTTTCGGTATGTTATGATGATTTGGCGGGGGGGAGGGGGGGGGGGGGGGGGGGGGGGGGGGGGG
>JBAMHW010000024.1:22291358-22303047 GCA_037177495.1 Rhadinocentrus ornatus | reverse complement strand
CAGAGGTTAGTGCTTAGTGCGCACTACGCACTACTTTCCAGTGCACTCACGTAAGTGCGCGGTTTGAGACACGGCCATAGTTACCTAACCATGGTGTTGCCACATTTCTGGTCCTTACACTGCCCCTTTAATAATTTGAGGAGGTAAAAGAAAAATGAAGCATCACTAGACATGTCTGTGGCCAATAAATAGTGGGGTTGAAGTGCATGTGACACATAAGCTACAGTCTATGACTGGGAGTGGAGTATACCTTTTGGGGAGCAGAGTCACCCTGCTACTATTTGGCAAGACTTTTAAACACGTTTATATATTTGTGGTAGATTGAAATTAAAATATTCTCATGTGCATGAGCATGTAAAGAAGTGGTTTTGATCATTTTAAAATTATTTTTGTATTGTATATGAAAACTCTGTTTTTGTTGTTACTTTCATAAATTTGTCCATGTTTTGCTGGCAGTGTAAAACTATAAGTTTTATTAATCCTTGCTGTCTCCCCCCTTTCATGGCTCTGGGCCCGCCCCCCAGTTCGGGGAACCACTGACTTAGCCCATGTATGTATGATACAATGCAATAAAACAATGAGTCAATCAAAGTCACTATTAAAATTGTGAGGAAAGCTGTGATATGTTTTTAATTGTGAAAGTATTCAGGAACACGTTAGAGGTTCCATGGTGTAATGGTTAGCACTCTGGACTCTGAATCCAGCGATCCGAGTTCAAATCTCGGTGGAACCTGTGTTTTCTATTATTTTTGTTTTTAGATAAAATATATACTTTTTCGTTTGTTTTTTCCCTGCTATTATCATGTGCCACACTGGTACCGTAAACAGACCAACAGTCTGTAACAGCAAATCTTATTAACCTTTTTTATTTAGCAATCACCTAAACAACTGGAGGCGTTACAAAGCAGCAAAACCTGAACGTAGCTTCACTCGTTTTCACTACGTCAATCCAACATGGCGGCACGCATTGCACGGTGTTCTTATTTACTTTTCAGCACAGCATGTAGGAACGTCATTCCGCGGCGTGTTGAACGCAGGAGCGTTGCAGCAGGATTAATTTACTACACTGTCTCCTCGAGAGTTGGTTATGGGACACGAGGAAAAGACACAGAGGTCAGTGAAGTAAACGCCAACAAATTACCCCAGCGTTGATGTTGCGGTGTCTCACTTACTCACTTACCACATTTTATGTTCTTAAGCCTTCACAAATTGAGCTATTGATCAGTCTATTTAATTGTCATGTTGGTGTAGCCTGGCTTGTGAGTGGAATATATAATCGAAACACAGATGAGATGCGATAAATATATCACGAAAATTATAGAACGATATAATTTTTTTATTTCTCTTGTTCTTGCTTCCTCAGGATACTCAAGTGTGTATTCCAATTGGTAAATATACTCTCAGATATATTTTAGAGGTGAAACGGAAAATAAATTCTGTCAAACATCTTTTGACGTGTATAAATGTTCATTTTCTCAGACCGTCTGACAGTGTCCTACAGCAGAAGCAGTGGTCCCGGAGGTCAACACGTCAATAAAGGTGATGGTTGGTCAATTTTCCTGTATCCTTATTTTTCCTCCATTTTTAGTTGTCACTATCTCAAGAATTACACCAAATGCCCTTCTTGGTGACATTTTACCTTTAAGTACTTTAATTTAGCTTCCTGGGCTTGAAGATGACCTGGAACACTCAGGGACTGAAATGCTGTTCTATTGTAGTATACATAATATATATAACACAAATTGTGTTTTGTACTTTAACTGTAATAAACATACACCATGACACAAAGGGCAAAGAGAGGATGACACTGAGGAAGTGAGATGAAAAGTGAAAGAAATCAGAGAAAACAGAGTAAACATTTTACCAGCCTTAAGCTGCTGGATTAACATACACTTCCCTTTTTTATTTGTTAAAATTTTAGAAATAATTTATTTTAATGTCTTCATTTAACATCCATAGTCAGCACAAAAGCAAAAGTTCGATTCCATGTGCACACAGCAGACTGGATCCCAGAGGATGTCCGGAAAAAAATATTTCAAAAGGTTTGTCTGACTTTTTCTTTTTTTTACAACTGGCCACATGTTTACTCATTCCTTGAAGTCCCGATGCATGTATTTTATTAAATTTGAAACAAATGCTACAGAACCAAAACCGCATCAATAAAGCTGGAGAGCTGCTGGTAACATCAGAGATGAGCAGGAGTCAGCAGAGGAACCTCTCAGACTGCATACAAAAGATCTCCACCATCATCGCTGAGGCCAGTGAGAAGCCCCATGAACCCACAGCTGAAGACGTCGCTCTGAGGGCAGCCAGGTATAATTCTCTAGTAAAATCCAGCTTCATTTATAAGTCTGACATTAAAGTTTGATGTGAAATTTGTTGTGCAGGTTAGAAAAGAGGAACAAGGAGCGACTCAAACAGAAGAAAAATCACTCAGCGATCAAGAGCAGTAGACGAGTAGATTTTAATTGATTGATTATAATGTTTTTACGCCAAATAATTTTATTTTCCTTAACATTTATATGTACATATTATTTATTAAGTATTGTCTTTAATATTTCTGTTCAATAAAATTAAGCTGAACACAATTTTTTAAGATACACGCTTATAATCCGTATAATTATGTGAAACCAATTTAATCACATGAAACTCACATATTACCATGTATATTCTCATGTGTAACCCTTATAATCACATGTGAAATGCCGCTATGTGTCCACACACACAGATGACCATGCATGTTGATTTTCTGTGAATTTGGATCTGTTTATATTATTAAAATTCCCAATGTTTACTCATAAACAACATAATGTGTATAACAATGCAGACTGATAGCTACATCATTCACCCGAAATTAACTGTGGTAAAACAAGATCTTGTTTATCAACACTTGGCTTTTTGTTTGCTTTTTAGTTCATTTTTACATAAGGCAGGATGTTGTGGAAGAATGCCTTGTTGACACTGTAACAGCGGTAACAATGTAACGTGACCTAGTATTGAGAAAAGATGAAATAAGCATTTGCTATAAGCAAAATAGCAGAGGATGGTTTCGATCCATCGACCTCTGGGTTATGGGCCCAGCACGCTTCCGCTGCGCCACTCTGCTACGCAAGTACGTGTATCGTCGACCTACAGATACAGGTACAGTGATCCCGGCCAGACTTGTGTGTACAGATAATAAAGAAAATGGACAAATTATCAGCAACGTTGGCTTAAAAACCAAGTGAATTGCGATTAAGATGGCAAGATGCATGTTATTTAGTTACTTGTGTGCAAAAAGAACATTTGTAATGAATACGCTGTGGACCGAAAGAGATTTTTATTATTAAAGGGGGGTTAAAGAAAATAGCTCGACTAAAATGCGACCACGAAGGGACTCGAACCCTCAATCTTCTGATCCGAAGTCAGACGCCTTATCCATTAGGCCACGCGGTCACAATATGGCCGATAAAGCCCTACGTACTACAAATATGTGCACAGCACACGGTGGCTGGCATATCACGGTGTGTAAAGGCTTTCATTTTTTCAAGAACTTCACTTATCGTACACATTCCGCCATTTTTCCTTCTCAGCGCGTTTACATACACAATAAATACTGCACACACATTCCATTATATGAATGCTTTATTAACATGGTAAAGTACGTCTTTGTCCAGTCATGATATCAACTTAATAACAGACCAGACTAAACTTTAATGAAATTATTAGTTCATTTGAACTAAAAACTAATAGCTCAGAATTAAGAATTATTAGCCCCTATTAACTAATAGTGTACACATTTAAACTGGGTAATAAAAGCAATGCAAATTAAACAGGTTTATTCTAACAATATGTTATTGACATTCACATTTAGGCACTGAACATGTTAAAAAGAAAGTAAACATTCACACGGATGAAAATACACAGGTACTGTTTCCAACTAGCTATTCTAAATATGCAAAAGATAAGACCTTTTCAAGTGCATTATTAGATGCTACAGTACAGAAACCCTATATGAGCCTTTAAAAAGATAACAGGCTCTGGTTTGGTGTTGTTTTGTCTATACTAACCTATATTTAGTCTTTCCTTAGGCTTAAACCATTACAAAGACACAAGCAATAAGCTCACAATAACCACAGTTTTCCCGTGTAATTAAATTGCTCCAACTGTAACCGAACTTTTTATCTGCAACACAGTTGATCTTTTATTTTGAGTGGATCACTTGGTTGTCACCTATAAATGGTCAACTTGGTCAATGTTACTGAAGAACTGGGTATAAAATATCAGCTGTAATAACATTTATTATAAGAAAGCTTTATATATAGGAGGTTACCCTGAAAAAAAGGCATGGTTATTGTAGATTGTGAAAAAAGGTGCAATAAGTTCTGTAAGACTGCTAGGAGTTAGACAAAGCCCTGGACTGAAGCGTTACTGGTTACTGGTTGCCTGCAAAGTGTGTCTGATAAACTTTGATTAAAGAAAAGTTGTATTAAAAAAGCTCTACAGTATATTTTAAAAAAGTTCAACAAGCAATCTTTTTGTTTTTCAAACTGTACCACCATTGACAATAACGTCTTTCATACTGTCTTCCTCATCATTTTAGCTGTTAGTTGGTGAAAGAAAACTGGTTCCTCAAACTCCGAAATGCTTCCACAGGAACATTCACACGCTTTTTCACGATGAGTGTTTATAATGCCCAGAAACTGTGAAAACAACTATCAGCAGAGATTGTCCTATGCAACTGGTCTCTATGACAGCAGCTTTGCAGCATTTACTGGGATAATCATAATTAATGATTAGATCATTCAGAACCCATCAAACTATTTCTTTACAATAAACATGTGAAATGCTTAAATCTCAAATAAGTATACAAAGGGAGTTAATTTCCTTAAATTTAACAGTAAAGGACAATTTCACTTGACCCTCAAAAGATCTACACACTGTGAATACAAGTGAAATGAATCAATAAATTGTTGTTTGTGTAACAATCTTACAGTTTAAACACTAAATATGACCAGCCAGTGTAAGATTGGAGAAGCAGTATCCTCAACTTTCCGTCCAGCCAACATGATTTTGGGCCTGATTTGTTGCTAATGTTGAATCTGCGTTAAGTCAAATATAGTTTGTGATTCCCCGCCAGATGAATGTAAACTATTTTTAAAATAATGAATTTATTTTGATTTTACAGTACTGAGCTAAAGATTTAAGGTAACCATCTTAATATCATCATATCATATCATCTTAACATTTAGCCTAAAAGAAGCCAGACCTAATATATTAAAATGGTCTTGAGCAACAGTTTTTAGGTTTTTTCAGTCTTTTAAATGGGTTTTCGGGTCCTGTGCTGACATACAGCACTGTGCAACACCACTGACATTACTAGCTGAGAACTGTACACTAGTAAGGCTTCATTTTAGTAATGCACTTATACAAGTAATATTACACAGTGTACTTTGTGGCATTTGTTTTACCATTTCCCAAGTATGAAATGGACTGTACAGGCTCTCCAGCTCTCCCTGAAGAAAAGTCCTCCATCCAGAGGAACCAATAATGAACTGTTGGTTTTGTAGCGTGTTTGTTATAGAGAAATTTTATTAGAAGTTTCTTTTTCAGACATGTCCTCAGCAGTAAAAGGGCAGAAGGTTTCAAAGGCAAGACACGGTTTGCTTGGTTTAGGCACCTTGCATACCATCTACAACGCCGCTGCTGTAACCTTTATATCCATGATATTAAAATTAATCAAATGCTAACTTCCTCTATTGTCACCTTGTTTATTATTTTGTTTACAGCCGATGAATTCAGCAACTGTATTTGCTCTAGTTCTTGATGCGTCCACTAGGGTAATCCTCCGGCAACAAGCGTGGCATTCAAGTATGACGATTATGCTAATGATGGAGCTGCCTGTCTACAAGAAAGTGAGGTAAAAGAGCAGCCACATTCTCAGCCTTACAATAGTGCAAGGTTATTTATGTAGTCCCTACACATGTTCGCACTGCAATGAGTTCACTAGTTTCTCAACACAGCTAGTACCAGGAGAACCTCAGAGAAAAATGTCATTGTCATGATAGATTCTAGTCCAGAAGAACCTTTAAAAGCAGTTTTACTATTGAATCTGTTTAGATTTAAACAATTTGAAACGTCAATGTTGATTTTAAGCATCCATCCATCCAAGTAAGGATAATAAGAAATCATTAGAACATGGAAAGATCATGAGCTAACATTAGCATTAGTTTTCAACAAAACATGTAGACAGTTTTTTCTTGGCTTTGAAAGGTATGTCTGTGTGTTGCATTTTGCAGGAATTTGTTTAGTTCATGATGAAGGGTTATATGAATGAACACGGAAAAAGAAAAGCGCAAAAGCTTGTTTAAAACACGATTGTGTAACTAGTGTTTGGTCCAAATAGCATTTCTTTTATAGCCCACATTCAGTTGTGAAAGAATATGCTCACTTAGATTTGTATTTCACGAAAAATTTTTACCACATATATACCAGATCCTGACAAAAGGGCTTCATTAAATTATTAGCAGTGCCTATGTCCTTAGTGTTTTTAGTAGCGGAAAGAGAACTGTTAGCATCTTGAGGTTATTATAAAAACACAAAAAGCACTGTAGGTTAACATGCGAGAGATCAACCTATGTAACACTGTGATTAAAGAAATGTTATTAAAATCCTATAATATGATCAAAACAGGTATACTTTGTGTTAACATTAAATTTGGTTTTGATGCCTCAGAAAGGAGATTTTCTAATGTTTAAAGTAGGGGTGGGACTTTAATTACGCATTAATTACGATTAATGCATTTAGCAGTTTCCTGATACATAGATTACACTGACGCACACATCAGAGCTCGGATGACGCAGTGTTGCCAACTTAAGGATTGTATTTTTTTTAAAAACTATAAATCAAGAGACTTTATCTGGTGATATTGGAGACTTTTGGAGACTGATGTGAAAATGTTGCATCTATTTTTCTCAATGAGCAGCAAATGCTGCCACAGGCCCCTCCCCCGTCCAAAAGCACTCACAAGAGGCTCGGTTTTCACGCATGATCAGTCCCAGTATCGATGTCTTTGCTCCATGACCAGACTCAAGGTTGCTGGCTGATCATTCTCTGGCTTGCAGTCAGATATTAATGCCTAGTAATAAAGAGTGTGGACGAAAACATTTAAAAAGTTAAAAGTGCTGAACATGTTGTAGACTTTTAATTAGAGAACAGCTGGAGCTGCTAGTTGAAGTACTTAAAATGACACTTAAACTTTAGGTTTGTTCTTTTTTGGACAGGAATATATTCTATTTCTTTTTCTACTATTTTTCCTAGACATAATTAGAGCTTGAGTTTACAATATAAAAGGTCCCATATTATACATTTTTTCAACAATTTATATGGTGTCAGAGGTCCAAAAACATTGTTTTTAAAAGTGTATTACTCCAAATTCAGCATTGGTCTTTAATTTCAGCCATTCCAAAAGTAGCTCTAGGGAGCTCTACTGAGAACGGGCTGTTTCTGTGTCTGAACCTTTAAATGTTCATTAGTATTGCCTGTCCACGCCCTCTCTGGGAGAGGATCTGGCTTTCGCTGGTGCCCGCTTGGTAATTTTAAAGTAAAGCTCCCATATGATGCAAAATTCACTTCCTAAAGGTTTTATAACAGTCATGTGTCTTCATAGCCTGTGTATGAGGCCCAAAAATGAGAAAATTCTGTCTCCTCTCTCGCTTGCTTGCTACACTTGTGTGCTTAAACAGGTGAGCTCAATATCATTCCCCTTGTGACCTCACAAAGGAAAATATCCACTACCGGGGGTAGTGGATACTATCATTAACCCGCCCCCCGGTCAGCTGGGTTTGCCCTCTAAAATCATCGAACGGGCGCCAGCGAAAGCCAGATCCTCTCCCAGAGAGGGCGTGGACAGGCACCACTCATGAACATTTGAAGGTTCAGACACAGAAACAGCCCGTTCTCAGTAGAGCTCACTTGAGCTACTTTTCGAATGGCTGAAATAAAAGAGCAAGGCTGAACTTGGGGTAATACACTTTGAAAACAATGTTGTTGGACCTCTGACACCCTGTGATGGCTGCATTTACAGCCACACATGAGTGGTAACCTGCAGTGGACAGTACTACACACACACTTATATATTGTTTTCACATTGGATTTAATTTACAGACACTATATGATTTGTTTGACATTAGTTCATAATTCAAATCACATATATTCTAAAACTGGCGTGCATTTTGGGTTATATTGTGGTGTTATAATTTGTTTTCTCTTGAGTTGTTCAGTGGCTCCAGTTCCTTGGCTTGGAAACCAGCAGGTGGCCACAGGGTGGAGCCAACTAATTGGACCAGACTAGACACCAGAATCAACCGGGGGGGGGGGGTATTTAAGTCTACCCTTGTGCCTCATTTGTTAGGTCAGTTTGTTTTATTTGTTTGTCTGAGTTATTTATGCCACCAGTTATTTAAGGAGAGTACTGTTTTGTTTACCTCTTTTATGGGCCCAATTACTCCTTTATTTTGTAAATTGCTTTGGATTAAATGGTAAAATGGTCTGTATTTATACAGCGCTTTTATCCGAAGCGCTGTACATCATACATCACATTCACACACTGATGGCGGAAGCTGCCATGCAATACACTCACCACGACCCATCAGGAGCAACTAGGGGTTTGGTGTCTTGCCCAAGGACACCTCCACATGAACTGGACTTGGCTGAGGATTGAACCAGCAACCCTAGACGACCGCTCAACCTTGCTGAGCCATGCCGCCGGATTACGTTTTTGGGGTTAAAGAAAACAACCTTTTTTGAAACTTTAAGATATGTGCCAGACTGTCTATAAAATTAAGTTCAATTAAAAACTACTGTCATATGATTAAAATTTGGTTAATTGAGATAAATTAATTACAAAGATAATTTTTTAATCGAGTCCCACCCCTAGTTTTTAGTGATAATTTAACGTTTACTGTGAGGTTCAGCAGAGGCATACTGCTCCAGCTGTGTTAATGCAACAGTGTATGCTAAGAATGAATTGGAAAAATATGTTGGATTCTGATTATTAGTGTGACTGTTTTACTTTTGGATAAAAAGCGGACATCCTGATCTGACCTCAGGTTACCTGATCTGCACTGTAATTTAGCTTTTTTTGAGTAGCACCCTCTATTAAAGTGTTTTCACCAGCAGCCCACGTTTACAAACTTAAGCACTTCCATAACTCATCTTCTATCGAGCTGATTTAGTGTTTACTGGATTTACTAGATTTGCCAGATTTGCTAGCTTTAACAGCTTTGGTAGCTTTGATCTCCATCTTTGTCTTCTGGATGCGAGAGAAGATCTCTTTAAAGAGGGCTTTGTACTCTGGAGTGTTCTGCCCCAGGCGCTTATCTACCGCCTCCACGTGCTTGCTTATGCTCTCAATAGCTTCAGGGGTGGAGGGTGACTGGGTGGGTGTGGGGGGAGGCACTGGAGTTGGGCCCATTGCACAGTCCTTCATGGATGGATCTCTAGAGACAGGCCGGGAAGTCTGGACACCGGCATGACACAGGCTCTCCTCATGGCGCCTGCATTTCCCCAGCAACTCTTCGTATTTCCCCAGTAAGGTGTGGTACTGCTCGTCTACCTCCCTGAGGATGGACATCCCTCTCTTCCTCACACTGTTAGCATGGATAGCGTAGCTGCCCCTCCTACGGCCTGACGCATCCCTTGCCACGATGGCGTTGAGAGCCGTGTCACTGCAGCTCTTCCTCACAGGGCTAGAATCAGGTAACGTCTCACCTCCAACACCTCCTCCGCCTTCACTCTCCTCCCTCACACCTCCTCCAGTCTCCCCCAGCTCTACCTCCAGGAACGTGTCGGTTTCTGGTGTAATGCTGAGGACAGTCTGGGTGAGGGCCACGCCGTCGTCCTCGCTACTCAGCAGGAAAGTCCGAGCACGACGTAGTTGCTGCAGCTCCTGCAGCTCCACCTCCAGCTCCAGTACTCTTGCCTGGCAGCTCTCAGCATCCTGTGAGCAAAAAACCATTTCCAGTATCAGCTTACAGTAAATTTCCAAAGATCTATCAGTCAATCTTCCCAGGACAAGAAGTCCTGGTAAATTCATCCTGAGATCAGACAGTGTAATGCTTAGAGAACTCTAGAAAGTCTCAGTTAGCATGCTAAATGCTAATGTTTACAGTACAATCAGAAAAACAAACAAAGCCTCTTCTCTGTGAAAAAACCCAGTTATAGTTTGCAAAATCTCATCTGATTAAACCTCAAGAAATCTGAAAAATATTCTTTGGACAGATGAGACCAAAACAGAGATGTTTGCCCAAAATAGACCTCCTACCAACGGTCAAGCACGATGGTGGAGGAATGATGATTTGGGCTTGTTCTGCAGCTATGCGACCTGCAGCAGGACAGGTCCTTTCAGTGTGACTATTATAATTTTACTGTGAACATAAAATCCAGTGCACCAACTGCAATAAGTTTATAGAGTAGGCCATTTAATTTTTTAATCAACTTTTTAAAACAAGAGTGCAATTCTTTATTTTTTTTACTTTTAATGACATATAAGGTGTATATATATTTATTAACTCATTTTGACTTATTAAGTCATTAATTTTCTTTTCTCTTTCCTTGGTCAGCGGATGGCGGTATGTATGGGATTAAAGGGGCTAAAGTGACTCATGAGCAAGTATGCCATCATCACCCATGCATATGCTATGGCAATGGTTCCCAGCCTGGGGTCCCCAAAGAGCAAAGGAGGTCCGCAATGCTTTGACTATTCAAACTAAGGCCATGTCCACATGAAGATGAGTTGAGGTGTATCCACTTAAGATTTTTTATCATTTAGATATTACATTTACATGTTACCAGAGGTCTGGGAACCTAAAAATGCAAACTTTTAAAACCAGGTCCCAGAATGAAAAAACAAGGATTATCAAAATCAACAATACAACAATATTTTAAAACATATATCTTTGGTCAAAAATTTAGAAGCTACTTAGTAGGCTACATTATAAAAAAATCCAATCAATCTTTACTCGTATACTGCGGTTTAGTGAGGTCAGAGAGCTGGTGGAGCTACAGAAGTGGAGTGGTTCACAGCTAAGGTCGTTGCATTAGGGGGGTCTTCAAGAAAAATTGGTTGGGAACCACTGTATAAGAAAACAACTTTTAATTAGGTGTCCACTGTAGTGACCACTATGCATAAAAGATATAAAGATTCCTTTAAAGATTAGATGTTTTAGATGCTGCAACACGATACTGGATTGTAGCTTAATCTCTGGCCTAATATATCGTATTTGATACAAGAGTTTGGCTACATTCACACTGCAGGTCTGAATGCTTATATCCAATTTTTTAATCAGATTTTTTGCGTGGTCGTTCACATTATCATTTCAGTACAACCTTTATCGTGCTGAAGTGTGAACGGTATGTGGCACGCATCATTACTAAACCCAACCCGTTGATATCTTCCAGTGAAATCTGAACCAGACACGACGATGTAGACCCACGACCAACCCACTCGTTAACATATTAAGTAACTGTAAATACACCTCTGTCCCTCCATTCACTGAATTACTTTGCTTAATTCATTTATATATTTAAAGTGGTAGTGTTGTTTTCTCGTCGTTTTCATTTACAATAAAAAAGGGGTGTACCCTGCCTTTCACCTGAAACACTGCTGGGATAGGCTCCAGCTCACCCCGCGACCCCTAATGGGAACAAG
>JBAMHW010000024.1:22261192-22274521 GCA_037177495.1 Rhadinocentrus ornatus | reverse complement strand
TCTCTCATTTTGTATGTGCCTTTATTCTATTTTATTTTGCTTTATTTATTTTTTAAATTCTATCCTGCACTGTTTTGATGATGGCTTAATCTCGTTGTACCGTTGTATAATGACATTAAAGGCATTCTATTCTATTCTATTCTATTCTATTAGCAACTAATAACCAGGTGTGACAGGAGCAGGAAGTAAGCATACACAAGGTAGTGAACTCTGCAAAACAGGAAGCAAGACTTACCAAAATGTGAACTGAAACTAAAATCTTTAGATAAAATGCAACCATAACCTGAACTAAATAAAAGCCTGACAGAAAACCAAGGAACCAACTAAAGAAATAAAACAAGAGTAGAAACCAAAATCGAACAAAGAAATAATTCTAAAACAGGCGCAGAATGTTTAAGTCTTTCTAGTAACATGTTACGGTCAGTTATATCCAATGTGACGCTTAAAACTCACTTTATTAATTTTCTGTGAAGTTCTAATAAGCTCTGGTGTTTTCACTTACACATCCTTACCTTTTCAGCATTCATGCACTGAATTGTTATTTTGGTCACTGCCGAAGTCTTGAAATTAGTCTTAGTTATTTGAACTGGTAACAGAAAACTATGCTTGTTTTAGAAATAGTAAAATGAGCTTATTATGATTGCACCTATCTGTATGAAATCTGCTTAAATGACCCCCCCTTCCCCATTTGTATAACATTACAATATGTGTCAAGATATCCAGAAGGAGAAGCCTAACACAAACGCAGGTTAGATGAATCCAAGTTTTAATTAAGCACAACTCTGACCGGTGTGGGTCTGAAGACGGGTTGAGAATACTACACAATGTGGTAGTCTGTGAAGGAGGTATGTATGGGTAGAGAACCAGGTGTAGTCACTGATTATGATGATGATGGTATACAGGTGTGGTCCAAGATGGCTTGAATAGATGGTTTCTGGGTATTGTAGTTCAGTCCTTGGTGCTTAGTACTCCGGAGAGGTGGAGCGCACCCGAGAGGCAGGAGCAGGCATGACAGCAGGTCTGACTCATGCGGAAATAGTTGCCTTATCCAGATCAGACTGGCAATTACAAATGGGACATATTTAGGACAGTGGAGGAAGATTTGACCTGCAGCCGCGTCAACAGTAATCTGCTATGACAGCATGCAAGCATGAGACTTTTCAGAGGTGTCACCAGCCTCTCCATATTAATCACTTCGTTGCACAAGGACATGAGCAATCACCAAGCTTCGGTTACACTAATCAGGAAAAGTTTGACTGGGCTTGAAAAGAGAGAAGTTTGATTCAAAACACACCTCTGCTCGGAATTCAGAGCAGCTTTGTCTTTGTTGAAAGCAGCAGGAAAATTTCCAGCTTTCCAATTCGTAAAGAATGTTTTGTATTGTGGAAGCAATATGTGGTTTTTACCCCTCATAAAAATATTACCCATGTGACTTTGTGAGTTAATGGATGTGTCTTTTTTTCTGCTAATGGCACAGCTGTGGTGAAGGAATATGTGTTGTGAAACTTAGTGGAAGTGCCTACAAGATGAGAAAGATCACTGCAAATGGATTTACATTCTCTAAACCATGTTGCTAACTCAGAGTTTTCTTTCCCCCTTTAAAATGGAGAGGAGACATATAACATAAAACATAGAACTTCACACTTGTCTTTCTCACATACCCTGCCCTCTTCTAGGTTCACCACATGTCAGACATGCATACCAAAAATAGATTTGTGCAACTGCAAAAAAACAAAGAAAAAGAACAGCACTTCTAAGCTTTGCTGATCAAATGAGGCAAACAAACACATGAGATCAATAAACTTTCCAGATCAAAATGAAGGAAAAGAGAAAAATCATATACTTAAATTTATCTAAAAAGTTAAAGATAATTGGCCCAATGACATCTGTTGTGGAAATTACTTCTATGTACATCGCATGCTGTAAGGCATTTCTAAGTAGTCTATAGGTGATGCAGTGCGGTTAAAGAATTATTCATCAATTCAATTCAGTTCAATTTAGTTCACAACAAAGTCAACTCAATTCACTTTTACAGTCCAATTCACTTTACTATTGTTGTCCATTTATAACCCAATTTAAACAAATTCATTATATGATCCACATTAGTCCAATTTTAAATAACTCTGTTCATAGAAACCAGATCATAAAATAATAAACTAGCTATAAAAAAACAACTAAGTATGTTCTCTTTGATGGTGACCTGTCCAGGGTGTACCCTGCCTCTCACCTGAAACAATGCTGGGATGGGCTCCAGCTTACCCCGCGACCCCTAATGGAATAAGCGGTACAGATATTGACTGACTGACTGACTGTTCTCTTTGAGTCACTCTCCCATCCTGAGCTGCAGGAGGAGACAGTGGAGAGGAAAACTTTCCTTGTAATCCTAGTTAACCTTCCTTGTGTAGTCATCTTCCTCAACCAGTTGGAGGTGGAGAGGACAGGAAAGAGGGATCAACCAACACTAGACCTGATAACTGAAGGCTGTGCCTCCCATTCTACTTAAGCTCTAAGAGCACAAGTAAACCTGCAGTCTGAAGGCCCATTTATGCTTGACTCAGAAGACGGATACACAGACGGATGGACATTTTCGTCCATCTCCTGCGTCAGTTACACGCATAATTTGGTCTGTTTTCAGGGAGCTTAGCTATTCGTCGTTTGACAAAGAAGACGGAGCAAAACTACCGGAAATCGCGGGGCAGTGCTGAGCAGAATAGTGAACATGCAATCAGGGCAAGAAACAAACTAGAGAAGAAGAAGAGGATAAGGAAGGGAACATAAAAGCAGAAGAAGAATGAAGACGATGACACCTACAGAAATTATACGAGCTTCTGAAGAACGATATGCAAGTGTTTAGGGCATGTTGGGCAGTTGGAAAGAACTTCATACTTCAAACCTGCCAAAAGGTGTCTGAAACTCACATCGGTTCGCGAGAATGAACTCTGACCTTAGCACTGCCCGCTAGTGGAGGAATTGACTTAACCATGGCAGCGCAAAAGACGCATGGAAGTATGAGGACAGCAACGTATGACAACGTTTGAAACAGACGTCGCTATTTACGTATGTAAGGGAGGATAAATGGGCTATGAAAGTGAATTCACAACAGGATAGTTCAGGGCACTCAGTTCGATTGGGCGAGGAATGCTAAGAAATGTTGCACCTTCCTTTAGTTTGGTTTGCTTGCACGCTGCGCTTTACTTAAGCAGATCAAACCGCCTGGGCATCATTATGCAGCTACGACTGCTCGCTGGGGGCAAAAATCCCAGAAACAACAACTTAGCAAGGGGAAAAAAAGCAGCAAGAAACCTGGCTTTTTGATTGGACAGGACAGTAAAATGGCTCGTTGATCACAAGTAAATAATAGAGCAACACCAAGTTTTTCAGTCTTAGGGTTTCTGTTTTTACTTTGCTGTTCAAAACTAAAGCCTTTTCAGTAGAATCTGTCCAGTATGAGCAGCAGGAGCGACAGTGAGATATCCAGCATGTTGCTCTGCAACTCTGCGGTTCACTCGATGGTCCATTTTTATCCAAAACCAGCAACCAAGTAGAGATCAGTGGTCTTAATGTCACAGAGATAACATGCCCTGTTATAAAAAAATGTTTTAATTAATCTCTGCCCTTTACCCACCTTTGTGACTGGTTGATTGTTCCCCCTCTGTCGTGTCCACCTCAGCCCTTCGTCTGTTGGTCCGTTACATAGTCTGATTTTCCTGTGTTTTTGACCTGCCTTAGCTTATTTCCAAGCATTTAGTATCATGTTTGTCATGTGTGCTGTTATTTTAGTTCTTTTCCTTTGACTGTGTGCCAACATTCAGTAAGAGACTATTGATTCTAAAATTGCAATAAAATAAAAAATAAAAAATAAATTATTCGCCAACTTGGGTCTTAACCTTTGGTCCAACTATCCTACAGCATGTCAAACGTGAACTTGATCCTTTCACCATTAATCAGTCTACTGAAAACAAAGCCTAAATGAAACCTCTCTCTTCACAAGACCATAAATTTATTGGATAAAAAAGTATCACAAAAGAGTCAGTAAGAATAATTGTTCACCCTGCTTACTCCTGAACCACTGACCCATTTTTCTGCAGTGTTTAGGACTGGGATGATAGTGAATTTACACAGAGGATTCCTTAGTGACAGGAGTTTCCTGGTTTGTATGGTGGAATTTAAACCTTCACCTCTGAAAGAGCTTTGGAAGGCTGTACTTGGCGACGTGGACTCTGCAGTGCCAGACACCACTGTGTCCAAACACCAGTGGGTCAGAGCTGCTTCAACAACAAAAAGGTGACTAACTCAACAGAGTACAACTGTATGGATATTGTACAGGTTGTGTCTTTTTTAAACTGTAGGTGTAAACATAGAAATGGTCTGAATTAGTTATTCTACCTATCTAATTGCTTTATTGTAGTCTGTCTTAAGCTGCTAATTTCTTTTATTGTGCTTTAATCTTTTAATTGCTTTGGTGTACTTTAGTCTTTTAATTTCTTTTAGTGTATTTAATAGTTTTTCGATTTCTTTGGTTTGTTTCAGATATATTAGAGTATTTTGTTTCTCAAGTGAGTGGAATTTCTCTGTGTTTCAACTATTATATCTGACATGTACACCACATTGGCAACCATGTGTTTTAAAATGTGCTTTATAAATAAAGTGCATTGGATTGAATTAGAACTCGGTTTTATCTTGCACTGTCGAGGGTTGAATTCTGCGCAATGCTCTAAGTAATTGAAAAGAAAACACACACAAAAAAACACAAGAGCACCATTTCAGACTCTCCAGGCCTCATTATGCAGGTTAAATGTTAAAGTTTATGACGGCAAAATTAGAAAAACACTTTGGAAAGGTTGGAGGAGAAAGTCTCATTTTTCTGACAAAGGACATGGTAACATAGCTCAGGTTTGCAAAATTACAACTAAACAAACTGCAAGACTTCTGAAATAATGTCCTTTGGACAGATCGGACCAGTGGGGAGATTTTTGGACATAAAACAATAGAACTTTATTGTCACTGCAACAAAAGTGCAACGAAATTACTAATGCAAAATTAAAATACTAATGCAGAAAACCAAACACAGCTTCACAAATACCTCATACCAACTGTCAAGCACGGTGGTGGAGGGATGATGATTTGCATTTGTTCTGCAGCCACAGGACGTGAAAACTTTGCAGTCATTGAGTGGACCATGAACTCTTCTGTATACCTAAGTATTATAGAGTTAAATGTGAGTCCATCTGTCTAACAGCTTAAGATGTGCTGAATTTGGGTCATTCAACGAGACAATGATCCCAAAAACACATCAGCAGATTTGCAGCAGAATGACTGAAAAGGAAAAGAATCAATATGTTGCAATGGTCCAGACAAAGTCCAGACCGCAACATGATGAAATACTGTGGTGGGACCTTAAGAGAACTTTGCAAAAACAAATACAAACACCAATTAACTAAAGGAATGTTGTAAAGCACCAGCCTCCGTGCTGATGCATGCTTTTATTTGTAGTATATTAGATTACTGTTTAACCCTCCTCCCCAAAAGGTCTAATTCAAACTTCAGAACAGTTTTAAAATCACTGCATTGGTTTCCTGTGTGTTTCAGGGTTGATTATAAAGTTCTTTTAGTGGTTTATAATTGTCTTAATGGTCTTGGGCCTTCCTATTTATCTGACTAGCTTTCAAATCATGAGTCCTTTCGGACCCTGAGGTCCTCTGGTACCAGCCTTGTAGTTGTTCCAAGAGTTAGGACCAAAACATACGACAAGGCCTCTTTCCATGATTATGGCCCTCGTCTGTGGAACAGCCTGCCAGAGATCCTCAGGGCTGCAGGGAATGTTGATGTTTTTAAATTGAGGCTCAAGACCTACCTTTTTAGCTTAGCTAATAGCTTAATTTTATTTGATCTTAATATAGTTTATATAATTTTGCTTTTAACTTTAACTCTAACTTTATTACTTTTTAGCAAATAATTTTATGAAGTCCTTTATGTTTATTTTTATTATTTCAGCTTAGGGAGTCATGTTTGTGCATGGGGGAGGGCTTTGTTTGTGAGTGTATGCATGTGTGCGCATGTAACTGTGTGTGAAAGGCATTTAGTGTTGCCCTCGGCATGAAAAGCGCTTTATAAATAAAGTTTGATTTGATTTGACCAAGAAAAGTGGACAAAAAGTCTTCCACAACAAATTAGGAGATTAATAAAATTAAATTAAACAAAATAAAACAATGACTTCAAATTATTGCTACTAAATGTGGTTCTGCAAGTTCATTTAATGAGCCTTTACGTCTCAATTTGTGTTCAGTATGAATTAAGATACTGAGTATGAATATTCAGTATGTGTAATATGTAATTTAAAAGTTGTATATTTGTATTTTTAAGAGTTATAACAAATTGATTTTACTATGTTCAGAAAGCTAAAAAGAATGTGTCTTTAAAAAGTCTCTTATATAAGATGCTGAAGTGGCAATAAATCATAAATTTATTATTTTCATCTGTTTGTGTTACTATGAGAGCACAGCCAAAAAACATTGTCTTGGCATACTTTTCCAAAACATTCCACTTTAACACACTTTCACTGCAGGAACTCTGTGCTATGCTCTGATAAAACTTTGGGAAATGAGTAATGGCCATTTGTGGATGAATCAACTAAGACTGGAATGCCGGAGTATCCTCCAATGGCGCACTCACTCAATGGACTCTGATCAAAGTTTCCCAAACTGGGCCCTTTTTTCATCAAAACACCCTGAAGAACACATTCCAGCCACGCTGCTATTTCACAAAATAAACAACAGTGAAGCTAAAGGAACAACCTCATTGTTCTATGTTTTCTGTCCTTTGTTTTCTATCTAAGAATGCTCCACCTCTGATATAGATGGAGGAGAAACTTGTTGCACCTCCCAAGTCTACAAAACAGCTCGTTTAATTTTCCATGTGTGCATAAAGAGGAAACGTTGACTTGTTCATAAGAAATATGGGAGTCAGCTGGCTAGACACCAGATGGATTCAACTATATATACACACACACTAACACACACCACCCCCTGCTTCTTTCAGAGGGTGACTTGTCTCCATGGTGACTGAGGACAAAAAAGAGGCCCTGGCACAGCTGGTCTGTAGCAACGAGAGAGAGAGGAAGGAAAAAAAAAAACAGTGAATGAGTGTTCAGATGTACAGACATGACAGAGGGTGGGGGGGAGTGAAAGATAGCATAAGCACCCATAAAAGACTTGATTTGGGAAGTAGTTGGAGGAGGAGGCAGAGAGAGAGGTATGGTGAAAGACCAGAAGGAGGTGGAGAAAAGGGAGGCGGTACACATACTCTCTGAGAACAGTTGCACTCATTCAGAAACGCTTGCTGATGTGCTCAAAGGGTCAAGTTACCTCCAAACATCCAGCTCTGCTCCATCCGTCAGTCTAAACCGGAGCAGGATAATTAGATGAAGAGCTTGAGACCAGCAGGCACCACAAACAAACTTCAGTGAAAAAAAAAAAAAAGGGAGGGGGTGTAAAATCAAGAAGGAACAGATCATCTGTGAAACATCGTGAGGTTGCTGAGTTTATATCTCCTTTCAGAGAAAAGTTGAGTGGAACTAGTCACGCTCTCACTGTCAACTTGCAGACATTTCCTGCTGAGGTAAGGGCCTGTTCTTCCTTGGTTGTTGTTTGTTTTGCATGATGTCAACACATATTGCACGTGTGCATGAAATTTAAAGTACTCCACATAAAAAAACCCTCTGTGGATTTCTTGAGAACCCAGCTCCATTACAGTGATACGTACTTTATAAACAGCTCCAATGGTGATGCTGTTTTTGGGTTTCTGCTGCTTATACAATATTATGTTGGGGTGGGGGCGCAGAGAAAGGACAAAAACGAAGAAGAGTGCAATGTGAAGAAGGCCAGAAGCAGAAGTCACACACTCTGGCAAGTGGTAGGGCTGGAGGGTCTTCAACAACACATCCAAGCCTATATTTTTTAGGCCTGTGAAACAGCTGAGTTCATGTACTGTGGTTGAAAGTTTTAGGAGGTATTAAGTGCAATGGAGTCAAGGTTTTAAAACACTTCATCCTGTGGAACACAGCATGCACAATAATAATGATGTCGGGAAAATTATTTCCTCCTGTGGGAGCTGCAAAATGATGTTTTTTGTTTTTTTGTGAACCAATAGGATAGGTATGACAACCACAAATACGGTAGGAAAAACTAAACAGATAAAAAACTCTATGCAAGGTGCCACTGTGTTGGTTTTTATGTACTTCCTGAATTTAGAAAGACATACAAAACATCAGTAGCAGGTTTATAAATCTAAAAAATTATTAATTATCCACGTGTGTCTTTTAGTCATGCATTTATGCTTGCAAATTCATCGAAGAACTGTAAACACCTTGTACTGACACTACCTGTAAGGAGTTATAAGACAATGTGTCAGTACTAGTCCATTAAACTAAAGAAACAATAAAAACAGAAATATTAACTTTTCCCAAATTTACAGATGTAATTTTAATCAAAGGGAGAACAAAAACACAGTACACAAAGATAAGAAAAAAAAAATATTTAACATGTAAGGACAACACAGTAACAGAAACGGATTTAGTAACTGTTGCCTAGCAACACGAGCACAAGAAAAATAAGGTACAGTAGGTAAATTGTGTAATGCTGATTTAAAACATAATTATACGTAGTTAACAAGCTTTATTATAAACTTTGAATGCAGTTAAAATAAGTTATAAATGCCCTAGGTAAAAGTAGTACAACATTAATCCTTGTTTTTAAACAAACATATCCGCATATTAGCTAGATGTGGTTACAGCTAGTGTTAGCTTCACACATGCTAGCGTTAGCTCTTTAAATGTAAAACTAATTATTATGTCAGTTCAACCCTAAAATATAAACACGTATTTAAATCAAGCTTCATGTTTTCCCCCAGATTTGCCATTATCCATTTTGTAATGAAAAGCATCGATACTTAGATCGTTATGTGTATAACTAAAACTTTATAAACTTCTGCTAATACAATACAATCAGAGTTGCAGAGTGGTAGTAACTGTACTTTAAAGTGGGGTTAACTCAACTTAAACTGGGGTTGCAAATGTAAACTACACAAAGTTAGATTTTGAAATTGTATATATATATATATATATATATATACAGACACACACAGAGAGTTAAAAAAATACCTCATGTCTGTAGCCCTTTAGAAATTTTTATTTTGAATGGTAAATCACTGACACCTACTAGTCCATTCAGAATTTATCTGTGCTGATGGTCTTCTTCAGTATCCTGTTTTGTCATCATTTCACAGCCTAGTGGCCCTATCTCCTGTACAGATTGTCTAGTATCAGCCTGTAAGATCTCACCCACACACAGCTGCTCCAGTGATGACAGGCTTCACGCTTCAAATGCCAGGCCTGAAATAGTTTGCCCTGTTTATAACAGAGCTCAGCGAGCAGCATGGCTTCTCTGGTCTGTCGATGCAAATATAACAAGGCTGATGCAGTGGATCACACAGTCTGCCTACAGACCCACATGCTGTAGACGTGTAGCCTGTCCATACATACCGCTACATTTACAGGAAGTTATTTGGTGGGCTAATTAGGGGTGCTATTCTAAAACGTCTTTAGAAACATTGAGTACATTTACTTACTAGGGTGGGTTGGTAATTGCAGGGTAGCCGTTTTAAATCACAGTCTTACAAGGTGGAGTTGGAGAGAAAAATCTATTTTACATTGAGTGAATAATTCATTCACTGTATTGTCTTTTTTAAAGGTATCAGGTTCTACAGAGGTCTTCCTTCTTGCCTGGAGAGAAGAGCAGAGCCATTTTTGCATCTTGCCTTGCACCACCCACATCCAGAGGCCAGCATGGACGGGAAAGAAGAGTTAATGGATATTATTCTGAAGGTGTGGAATAAGATTCAGGGTCTCCCAAATGCAAGTCCCTTGGAGCTGGGGACCTTCCTTATTCTCATCCTCTTTATCGGTGAGTTTTTTCCTGTCAGTTGTTTGATACAATTAAGTATTATTACCTCTACCAAGGTGCCGTAACGGAGGTCATGTTTTCGGCAGTGTTGGTTTGTCTGTCTGTTTGTCTGTTAGCAATATAACTCAAAAAGTTATGGATGGATTTTGATTAAATTTTCAGCAAATATTAGAAATGGAATAAGAAACAAGTGATTAGATTATAGGGATGGTCCGGATAACCACCTGGATTCAGGAATTTTTTTAAAGGATCTTTTACTTTGGGGAGATAGGGATAATTTTGCCATTTGAGCTTCTAGCAAAAAAAATAAAAAATGCCCACAGTCATAAGCAAAAAATAATAATAATAATAATTACAATGACTTGGCAGAGGTCTTCAGTCTCTGAGTACTTCTTGTTTAATAATGAGCTTCAAACTGGAATTTAAGCTAAACAGATACGTTCTCTCAAAAATATCACTGTTCTCAAGAGACAGTCACCACGACTTACAGATACTTTGACCAGAACTGTCTAATTTGGTCTTTATAGTCATTAAATATTTACCCTAAACTATCAATTTGCTTTTCTGCCTCTTATGGGGAATGAAACTAGATATAAACACACCACTCCATACTAACAGAATATGACTTTACGGCCAACGTAATGAGCCAAAAAATGAGTGTCAGAGTCATGCAGTAATTCTCTGTATATACAAAATCAACATCCATCTGCATTAGAACCAGTGTTCACATAAAATATAGCTGGCTGCAGCTTTAATAGGATGTATGCACTCTGTGATTTCTTTCTGCCTCCTGTTTGTCTTGCAGCCACCTTCCTCTTCATGATCCTGCTCTCCTGCATCCACTGCTGCTGTTGCGGAAAGCCCAAATACCAGGCCTCGAGAGTTCAACCTCTGCAGGTGGTCTGAAAATTAGGCAGAGACCTTGTTCCAACAACTAATAAAACCCCTCAGCCTACCTTCAGTCTGTCAAATGAACATTCACATGATGAAATACCTTTGATCAAAGCTACAAGTGAGCAAATGATTCTTTTCAGAGTCAATGATTTCTTTGAAGGGATCAAGTGAAGTGGGCATGAAATGTGACAAACAGAGGGAAAGATGGGAAGTCAGTGTGATGATCTTTTCAGTACTGGGTTAAGGATTGCATCAGCATCCAATGAGCCGCGCCACTGGAATCCTTATGAATCAGCAAAGCAACACAACTCATCAAGATTCATTGCAAAGCAGAACAATGAAACCTTGTGTGGCAGTGTTTCATGGATGAGAAGATATAGCAAAAAGCTGCTTTGTGGGCCAATGTAACAGACACTCTTTTATTACAGATGTAAATGTCCTGAATCCTGTCAAACGTTCATCAGGCGTGTGAAGAACAACATTCCAATATGTGTATATGTTGTGGACTTGAAGTTGCATGTGTTTGAGAGAGACCAGTCCTTTTTGTAAAGAGTTGGCGCCCTCTGCTGACTCAGTGTTGACACATTTGTTTTAAAAAGTGTGTCAGTGGAAAATGGAAGCTTTTGTTTGTCGTACAACTATTATAAATGTATTCTTGTGTAAATAGAGATGTTGCACAGTGGGAATGTCATGTTGCTTGTTGATATGTTTGATTGTTCTTATTCTATTTAAGGTTAATACATTTTATTATTATAAAAAAATAAATACCATCTTCATGATTAAAGCAGCAAAATATTATTGCATGGTTATAATATTTAATCAGCTTTCCAATAATTGAGCTTTGATCTAATGCCAATCAGAGAGACATGTCACCAGCACTGTGGGCATAACTTATCACCACATTTCCTCTTTGCCTTCAACTGCTAACATTTTGAGCTTAAACATTAACCAGGAGCACTTGTTTTTAGTTTGAATGTCCACCCAGAGACACTTATATTGTCCCTAAAGCAAAGTGGGAGCCATTTAGGATTTCAGAACGCTTCCTCTTGGCACCAAGCGATAGAAAACAGTAATATTTATGTTAATTAGATAGTTGCTCTGCTTTGTGTAAACCGGAACAGAAGCTGTATACTCACAGACTGATTTGAGCCACTGAGCCGTCACAGAATCATTTACCAGGACATGGCAGTGTTAAGGTGAGTTTTAAATAGGAATGTGGCGAGTTACAAATAGCCTGTAACAGCAGATTACTGTGGAGCTTTCTAATATAAAGCATTTTAACTTAAATGTTTGAATATCTGCATTATAATATATATTATCTTATACATTACATTATAAATGATAACAACAGTGTCATGTCAGGTGATTCTTAACGTTAGGCTTCTTCCTGCTTTCTGCACAGTGTGCCCCAGCACCAGAATCCCAATGGGTCACCAGTGGACTGGGTTGACTGGTTCCTGTATCGTCTGCAGCAAGAGCCATGGGCACTGGGCGGCTTTGTGGTCATGGGAATGTTTGTGTTGGGAATATTGTCTCTGGCACTGTTTGCCCTGCTATTTGGATGCTGCTGCAGCCGGCATGAAGAGATGCAAAAGAAGAAGAAACAGAAGAGTTTAAAGAATGCAGTGATTTAGATGTGTGCAGAGAACTTATTTATATAATTATTATAATAATGTTGGATTTTGCTTGAGCACCACTGGGTAATTATTATTATAATTTTTATTTTTAATTTTTTTTCAGTTGTGGAAGTTAAATGATTTTGGGAGTCTTTTCACAACAGTTTTTTATAACATCCATCTCTCAAATATAAATGAAAATTCAATTACAATGTTTGATTTCTTCAAAGTTGTCCATTTTCTGTGTTTGCACTGCTTGAATGGCAACAGAGGGATTTTGAGGACATCACAAAAAACAAAGTCATTCATTCAGTTTGGCTCTACAGCCTTCATACTGTAATTTAATTGAAAAGTTTAGCATCATCCATCCATCCATTCACTTTCATCCGGTACAGCCTGGACAGGTCACCAGTCTTTCGCAGGGCCAAGATTAGCCTCACTGTAAATCACATGACTATAAGAAGTGATATTTGAGAATGTCACCTAGTAATGCAAGCTATAATTGATTCCTTCTGTCAAATTTCTGACTATGTATTCCCACTTTCTTTAAAAAACGTTTGCAAAGTGATCCACTTTTTTTCTTTTTTGAAGAGAATCCATGAAAAATGGCTATTCATTAAAAAAGCTTGCAAATTCCCAATAGTGCAGGCAGTCTAAATCTAAGCACAAGAAACACTGTTAAACAGTCTATTATATACAATTCTGAAATGGAAATAAAGCACAAGTTTATCATTGGGTAGATCACCATGTACCCAAATCAGAACCCTGGATGAATAGGGATGTTCGTCTCCTACTAAAGGCCCGCAACACTGCCTTCAGATCAGGAGATTCACAAGCCTACAATACAGCCAGGGCTGAAC
>JBAMHW010000024.1:22233141-22248988 GCA_037177495.1 Rhadinocentrus ornatus | reverse complement strand
AATATCTCTGTGAATGTCTATTAGTGTATTGCACAGGGGGAGATTCACATTTTAGAGTTCAATATGGTTATTGCCCGCACCCTTAACATTCTTGCCTCGGAGCTTGTGTCATCTGTCTCGTCTGTCAGTAAATGTCACAGTGAGTCTGGCAAAAAGCCTCCCATCAGCAAGAAGACTGCTCTGTCTGTTTGCTGAAGCGATGCACGCTGCCTGCTTCCCCTCTCGGGGCACAGATTGTGACTTTCTGTCTGCTTTTTTGAGGACAGATGGTGATTTAGGAACCAAATCTATTTATTTTTTTTTTTGTCTCAATCTGACTATACAGGACTATTTACTAAAAAAGGCTGTTTATTAAAACTTCCACTGCAGATTTTATTCTAATGCTTCAATCACAGCTTGTTCAATGAGGTTATGGTTAAAGGTACATCTCAGGTTGCATGGAACGGCTTAGCCACGCTGTGTAATTGTCTGACAGAGCGAGCATGTCTGTGTTTGTTAGAAAGCTTAATAAAGTGCCAAGCTACCACCTAATACCTCTGAGTAATCAGACGTGTTGTATCAAGCTTTTTTCTTGTTGGAGGCTGAAGTATTGGCTGAGGTATTTTCTCCGTTTTATAAAACAGACTGGACAGACATATTTATGTATCTTATGTCTGTGTTTTTCACTCAAAATGAGCACGAACCCGCATACATATGCTTAGCATGATATTTTTCTTTAGGAGGCCACCAGCAACCATATCAGCTAAAGAGCAAAATAAAAAGGGAGACGCGGTTCCTCCTCTGAACTTTCCAGACATATGGGTGATCAAGTCTGTGGTTCCACATGATCAGCTGATCATAACTATTGAAGGGGTGCTGGAAAGTGTGTGTCTGCATACGACGGTGTCCTGTCTGAGTTCATCGTGGCACTGCTTTATATTTACAGCTCTGCAGAAGTCAGGAGCCGCACATCATTTTTTAAGATTTTGTTTCGAAGGAGCCAGACTTTAATCTTTTATCGTGGTCTGTTGCTAGCAGGATTTCTGCTGCTTTTTCGTCTTTCTTCAATTCGGTTTCTTATTTTAAATAGCATCTATCTTTTTTAAATAGCATTTCACTGTTTGCATCTATGTTGTACACGTGTGCATTGTTTTCATAAGAATTTGAGGAAACTGGAAAAGTGGAGGACAAAAGAAGTGTCATGACCGGGGAAAAAACCTACACAGCAGATTAATAGTACCCAAAAGTGATATGCACAGTGTGGGATCAGAGTAGCAAACAAAAGGCAGCCAACATCCAAAGAAAGTCTTTCTAGAACTCCAGAGAACTATTCCTAAAAACTCCTTGTAGCTATTTTCTGCCTTTTTGTTTTATTTTTATTATTTTAAACCATATTTGAAGCACTAAGGGGTGGCTGAAGACTTTAGTGCAGTGTTGTATCTATAGGTAAACTACATGAGATGCAGGCTTAGTGGTAAATAAACCAGCGTTAGCAACAGCATTTGCTACTGGCTATGTTTTAGGGCTGGGCAATTAATCGAAATCTACATTTAGAACCAATAATCGATGTAATCTTGCTTAAGTCAATTGTTTAAATTATTTCTTAAATATATTTTTTAAATATTAATTAAATGACCGTATGTATTAAAACTGTGTGGGATTCCTCTCACTTATTCTTCTCTTCGGTTATTTATTTTTGCCCAAAAAACTTTCAGTTAGCTATGAGGGCTTAAAATAAAACTATACTAAAATAATTGCTAATTAATTGAAATCAAGGTAACGTGTAATTAATCGAGACATTGATTTTTAGGTCATATCACCCAGCCCCACTATGTTCGCGCTCTCTGTCTGACAAATTTCAGGTCTTTTTAAACTGATATCGAAGCTGACTGATGGATCAAAGAAAGGGTAAAATGACAGATTTGTCTAGACAGCACTGGACCTGTTGCATTTTGAGGTTTTATATCCAAGTCTGGTTCAAAGTCTATTAAAATGCAAACAAGAAAATACTGAAAATTGCGCCTTGAAGTGAAAGCTTGAGGTTGGGATAATTGAAGGGTTTATGAGCTGGTGGAATTTCCCTCTAATGTGTTTTTTTTTTAAGACGAAGTCTTCAACATGACCAAGTCAGCACTTCAGAAAGGTATCTTCTCATGTCAGGTCAAGTTTTTACCAGCCTGCGTTCTTATCTGGAGTCAGCAGCCACAAGCTCCTGCATTTGCCAATTGCCTCACATGCACATCTTGCAACACTCATCCACGGCTTGACTGGCAAACCTGAGAGAAAGTAAAAATGGTCTGTCTGATTGAGTTGCAGCAGTGACGCTGAAGAATGCCTGAAAGACGAGGCAGAGGGGACGAGTCAGGCAGAGAGCAAAACAAGGGACGGGTTCAAAGGGAGGAAAGGGAGCCTCCCTTCTTCAATCCAAGCCCCGACAACAACCACACCCCAGCTGGGATGTACACTTTTTTTTCTTCTTTTTTTAGAACGCTCCAAACCTTCTCCTTCACAGTTAGATTGGGACCTGGATGTTCACGGGTTTCCCACAAGTGTTGGTGAAACACAGCAAAGCTTGGTTTCATCTCTTGCTCCTGAACATATGAATCCCCCTTACTTCTGCCCGGTGATCTATAAAAGCTGGTCCTCTTTTTTTTTCACCACCTTTGTATCACAGCTGTTTCTAAGTTTTACATGTGAAGACATGCAGAGCAGCAAGGGAGGGAATAAAAAGCTACAGAGGTTAAAATGTCTGAGTGCTCATGTTTACGTTTCTGTCTTGCCAGCTCTGTTCTCGGAGAAGGTGAGGAACATGTCACCTGATGAGATCAGGATTCCTCCAGAGCCTCCCGGACGCTGCTCCAGCCAGCTGCAGGTACGCACCCGTAATGTTAAGCATTTGTACAACCACAAACACTCAACATGAACTGTTTACTGGTCCTGAGCGGGGTTTTCCAGGTTCCATTTGTTTGTTTGTTTCCAAAATGACACCAGTTTCACTGAATCTGACTCAATGTTTTCCCCATGCATGACTGGGTGTCAGCCACATTTTTCACTGATTAAGAGAATTACTGCAGTTGGCTGGATAAGAATACCCTATTTACAATATCATGAGAATGGCATAAAAACAACATTTTAATGTCTACAGTGTCTTGATCACAGCCCTGAATTGATCTTTCTCTACAGAACTTATGAGAACCAGGTCTTTAGATGTATGGACTGTAGTAGCGTTTATCTCAAGCCTCTGCTTGCTTTTTTTTCTTTTTCTCCTAGACAGTATCTCTAGCAAACATGCCTGCATGTGACATCTGACTCCAGCTTTTTTTAGTTTTACCTGAGGTTGTGGAGGGCGATGATTTTAGTTTCATACTAGCGGTGTCGGAGCACCTCACATAGTCAACTACTGTTTTTAAGAGTTGACTTGTTTTTGTTTAAGCAGGAGGAGAGGTCTCTCACTACACAGTAGTGTTGTCTCTCAGATACTAATAGATTCTAAAATTTAATATGTAGATAGATATTAATTAGCACCGGTATCGATACTTAAATGCCACTTTTGGTGCTGGTTCACAAAAAAAACAACCCCTCCAAAAAAACAACTGTCGCTTTCCATTTTATACAGGCACCTACAGCTTCTCCTTGGAGGACCCATTGTTTGCAGTACTGTTGCCAACTTAGCAACTTGTCGCTATAATTAGCGAGTTTTTAGACCTCTTTAGCGGAACTTTAAAGAAAAAAGAGAGACTAGCAACCAATTTGAGACTTTCTCTGGTGTTATTGGAAACTTTGAGACTTTTGTGAAAACACTTACTAGTGCTGTGTCCGAATGTCCACCCTTCTCCCTAACCCGTTCTTCACTACATAGGGCTGCAGTATCTACACACTACATGGTTCACTCATTCTCTTGGTGATTCGGACACGAAGCTGCCTATTTTTTCCTCGCCGCAGACCACGTGACTACCAGCCGTCGCCACGGCAACCACAATGCGAGTCAAGATGTCATTCCAAATCCAATCCAAACTTGTGTGTAGATATTTTTATTTTAATTCCTTATGTTGCATTTTATTCTTTGTTGTATATCTATTCAATGAAAAATGTTTTTTTTGCCTCCTTGCGCCTTGTTGAGCTTCTGCCCGCAATGCATTGTGGTCTATATTGACCCGTCTAGTGACCGTCCATGCTCACTACTTTTGAAGATGCATTGTGGGTAATTTTGAGTGCCTTACTTTTTTTTTCTCTGGACATTCGGACAACGCTACAAAATGGCGTGACCCCGATATAGGGCACTATGTAGGGAGTCGGGTGCACATTCGGACACAGCCTTCGAGTGCAGATTCATCGGCTACATACGTCATTACTGTTCGTGAAGTATTGTCCCAATTCATAGGATTTGAAGGATCCTCTGAGTCCACCCTTCAAATCCGCACTAAATGAAGGCTGCTGGTGATGCATACTTCGCAGCCTATTTTCTCCCAGAATTCATTGGGCACAAGAAGGTGGCGACTCAGCAACCGAGATCAGAAGATTTTAATGTTTTGTAAAAAAAAAAAAAAAAAAAATTTTTTTTTTGAAGTGTAGTAAAAAAAAGACGAAAAAAAAGGTGGGTTTTTTTCGGGTTTTTTTTTTTTTTTTTTACTACACTTCAGTAGAAACGTTACAAAACCAAATACATTAAAAGCATGTTTGTTAAATGGTGACATTAAAAATTGGTGATCTATGATATTAGTGGATTTTTAAGATGTTAATGAAGTGTGTACCGGCTAAAAACAACAGAGCCTCAGGCCATGTTTATTGTTTTTATTTTTTGGTTTGTTTTATTTCGTTTTTTTGCTATCGGTGTTGCTGGTCGGTGTTCAGCGTTCACTGAAGTGTCCTGTGAGTAATTTCAGAGGTTTAACTGCTTCAGCGTCCTGTGTTGTTGGTTTAGGAAACTCTTGTTGGCTAGGTAGGCTGTCCCATTTCACAAACGTTTAGCGGACTTCGAAGTGTGTAGACTACAAAGCACTCTCTACGCATGTCTTTTCTCTCTATATAAATTTTTAAATCTATTTTTGTTGTAATGTTTTAAATTGATTTTTGTGGTGCTTTGATTTTGATTAAAAGAACACATTTCTTCTCTTCTATAGTATCGAAAACTTCTCAGAGAAAACTAATATTCCTGTTTCCACCAAGAGGTCCAGCTCAGGACAGGAGATGACTAGATATTTATTTTTTTTTTGCATTTCTCAGGAAAAATCTGGGAAGGGTGTGATAATATGTGATCAAAGCTGTCCTGCTTTTTTGGGACCCTTCATCAGGGTTTACCCTACCAAACCGCTCTGTCACAAGCCGGACCTCTTTGTAGGAAGAAGGCTAATGTTTCTGTTGGCGTTTGCACCAATAACCGGAACACAGCAGTATTTCACTCAACTGGACATCAAGGTCAACTGGATATTATGCAGAATGAACCAAGCTTACCTAAGTTCTACCTGCATGATGAGGACTCGCTTATTAACCTGCCACAAAAATGTTGCGCTTCAGGAGTAAAAAGACTAGATGGAAAGATGATGAAAAATTACTGGTTTAGTTGTAGCTGACCGCTCTTACGGGGGTTGGTTTAGCTCCCCTGGTAGAGCACACACGTCACAGACAGAGGCTACAACCTTCTCAACGTAGCTTGACTAGGTTTGAGTCCTGGACACCAAACCTTGGCTGCATGTCACCCCTTCTCTCTGACCCCCTTTCCTGTCTATCTACTGTACTATTACCACCACATCCCACAAAATCTTTAAAAAGTTTTTTTTAAATGTGTAGATAGAGCGCACACAATAATGATGACATCAAAATAATGTCAAAGCTAATGAAGCAACTGATTTTAATTGGCCTGATTAGTCGACTTTAAAAATCACCTAAAAGCCCACGCATAGGCAGACATTCTTGGTTCTTGCTTTGGTCGCATCCAACCTTTTAGAGCCAAACTATCTCCAGACACGAGATACGTCGTCATCTTCAGCTTCCATGTCTGCTACAGCTTCACTTTACGAACTTTCTCCGCCCATTTTTACTGTTCAGCATCTCCACAAACAGCTGCTCTGCTGCATGTTTAGTGGTGCAGCAGGGAAAGGGTTTCAGAACATTCTCAATGTTGTTTAGGCTGTTTTTGTGGTATTGGACAAATCATAGGAAAAATGAAAAAACGGTTTTTGGTATGAACCAGTTTAGCATCCAGCACTCTACTGTACTGCTGTGAGCAGGTCTAATATCTCCAGTGTTGAGGTTATTTTTCAGGTTAAATAAGCGGCAGTTTGGTTGGCTGCCACTGAAGGCGGATTTATGCTTGCGCGTTGTCGGCGTAACCGCCGTGGGCTCGGCGTACACCTCTTCCAGACCTGACGTGCACCCCTGCTACGCAGACGGTTGCGCGGAGGTTCTCCCTTGTTATTGGTCAGTTTGGGATCACTGTTGCCAGATATCTGGATCTTGTGGCTGGATTTGTGTGGTAACCACCGTTTCTAAAAACAATAACCAGAGGATCAAGTTGATGAGAAGCTGATCGAATTATTTATTCATTTTCTTTCACAAACTAATAACGACAGTGAACCATACTGGACGCCATTGTTGTTTTAAAACAGAAAATACCTGCCGAACTGAAGTTAATCATCAAAATAACTCCAACCTGGTGAGTTTACCGGCCGATACCACCCCCGCTGCCACCTTCAGGTTAGGAGGAGAAACTGCAACATGACACCAAAACGACGCACACCCCCTACGCTCGAGTGCGAAAGCAAACTCACCAGCGTCAGCTACACCGTAGCTGGCTGCACGCAAACACCGCGCAAACATAAATCCACCTTGACTCATGGAACTGTCCTAGCAGACTTTTTGTTTTTATGTGTGTGTCTGAGCTGGAAACTTGATGTTTAAACACTTTCTAGCCTTTAATTTTATCAAATTTACAGATTAAAATTCTGTCTTTTGCCACCAAAAGTACAAGTTTTAAATTTAGGAATCCGAGATCCAGATATTAAAATATGGAAAGCTGAAAGCTGCCTCATCTTTGCAGAAGTCATTTAATATGTTTGTGCTCTCAAAATATACAGATGTTTTTGCAAATGAATAGTTTAGCAGTTTCAGTCGCTCCCTTCAGGGTTGGGAATACATTTTGGTTGCTACGTAAATTCTGAGGCTTTCCCCTGTAATTACAGCAGCACACAGTGTCATCTCCTGTCTGCTTACCATCTTCACCGCTGCCCTCTTGCCTTTCTGCTGTTCATTTGGTTCTTTTTAACTTCACTAAGGTTTTTTTCTTGGGAGGAGCCAGGGCAGGTCAGGACACAGCTGAGTCAGTTTGCAGCAGTACACCCTGAGGGCCGGCACTCCCCCACCTGTCAGGAACGACTGATGGTTCACCAGAACAACCTTGATATCCCTGCCCTCAGGTCACAGAACAAGGAGTTCATGTACAATTAGAATGTGGTTTAATTGGATTTCTTAAATATCAGGTTTCACCATAAACTGGCTTTTTAACATGTTGCCATGTCACAGTTGCTGGAACGTGTCTGTTTCATGCTTTTTCCAAGTGTCACAATCAAGTTTTAGGAGAAAACTGAAGAAGGGACCATCAGAAAGAGCTGTGTAGAAGACCTCAGAGCCCTGGCTGGACCCTGCTGCTGCAGCAGCTCTGAAAAATACAAGTCAGCTAAACTGTTTAAGGCTTTAAAACAAGTATTTTTGTACTGAGTCCTAAAACGTAACAGGAAGCCAATGCAAAGTAGCAGCACAGGGGTGATGTGATCACATCGCCTTCTCCCTGTAAGCAACCGAGCAGCTGCATTTTGAGAGAGGGGCAATTGGTGCAAAGGTGACTGAACCACTGGACCCGACCCCTATGGGCCCTCCTGCAGGTGGTGACCCCACGGAAGGGGAGGCCCATGTCACCCTTTCGGGCTGAGCCCGACCGAGCCCCATGAGCAAAGGCCCGGCCACCAGGCGCTCTCCTCCGTGCCCCACCTCCAAGCCTGGCTCCAGAGAGGGGCCCCAGTGACCCATGTCTGGGAAAGGGAAACCTGGGCCTTTCTTTGTCATCATGATAGGGGTGATTTTGAGCCGCACTTCATCTGGTCCCTCCCCTAGACACCTGTTTGCCATGGGTGACCCTACCAGGGGCATGAAGCCCCCGACAACATAGCCACTAGGATTGTCAGGATGCACAAACTCCTCCACCACGGTAAGGTGGCGGCTCAGGGAGGAGGTCCTGTGTTGTTTCTATGGGAAATTCTTGTTGGCTAGGTAGGCTGTCCCATTTCTTGAATGTTAAGCAGACTTCCAAGTATGGATTCGTCTGCCACATACGTCATCGCGGGCTCAAACGAATGATGCTTTTCTAGGTCTTGCTTAGGCAGGTAGGGCTTTATCTTGCCAAGCAGTTTGAAATGAAAGAAAACGCTTTGAATTACTGAACTGACCTACCGGTTTAATGAAGTTTAATGCGCTATCCACGATCACACCAAGATTTTTCACATAGGTTTGACAGTGTAAAGTAAGCCGACCAGGAAACCTTCAGAAGCTCAGAACTTCCAAAGATAGCGATTTCAGTTTTCTTCTCATTTAAATGGAGAAAGTTTAAATTCATTAAATCTTCTTCACACACCCGTTTTCTGCATAAATGACACACAAAATAAATGAAGGATATCTTCACTACTACAAGGTCTGTGTGTATAATCTTGGTCTCAAACAAAAGCTGAGACATGTGAGATTACTACAGAAGTGTCAGAATCAAAATATGTGTTACTATGTCAGAGTAAATTCACCTGGAACACAGTAGAAAATGTTATTGATTAAAATAAAACTACATTACTTTTAATGAAAACTAGATGATAGCAGCCCAGCTCATCTAGGAATGAGGAAAGTAATGTCTAATAAGAAACTTTGAAGAAAATATAAGCTAAAAAATTTAATCTTAACAATTTTACAGGTGTTTTAATAGAGGTGTTAAACAGGTAAAAATCCCAGGAAGCCTTAGCGGATGTTGATGATGGACACCTCTATCAATGGTCAGTCAGGAGGATCCAGGGCTAGTCCCCACATTCACCTTAGAAACACCATGAGAAGTGAAGCCCATGATAGTCTATGATAGGAAGAGTGAATCCTTCACATTCATGATTCATGTCAAACAAAGGCAGAGTCATAGGAGAACCCAGCAGAGTTTTTAGAGCTGAAATAAAACTTTTCACCACAAACAGCAAAAGCAAGACATGATTTCTGATTCTGGCTGCTAGCTCCAGAGTTTCTGTCCCACAGTGAGACAGACGTCTCTGTAATCAGCAGAGTCGCTGCTTTCATGTGACTCCTTGTTTGTGTGGTTTTGCTTGAAGTGGAGAAATTAGCAGAAGCTCTAAATTGGACAGAGATGTTCTCATGTTTTGTGTTTGGTTTGGATGTCAATGTTTGGTCGAGTCTTTTAGCTGAGTTTCTCCCCATCATTTTGGTATGCTACATGTTAGGATGGCTGCTTCCTTGTGTGTGCAAACATCTTCTATACTGCACGTATCTCATGATCGCCCCTGTACACAGAGGTCTCCTGAAGAAGAGGCTGAGGGTTTGTGTCCTGCATTCAGAGCATCGGTTGTGCTCCTTCTCAGACATTAACACTACGTTTATGAAAGATGGAATATGGAGGGAGCCTGCAGGGATAAAAGTGATCTGACATCCAGCATCCTTGACTTAGTATGGAACGTAATCTGTAGTGACAAAATTGTCCTTGTTTACTGCATCTGAACATCCACTAAATAACATCACCTCCACCTTGAAGTTCCGTATGGTGTGGTGTTTCCCCAGTTTATCCTCTTGGAATAGCTATATGGTTAAGCCAACTACAGAGCAGATTGTTCACATTCAGCTGTTTTGGGCTGGAGTCTGGCAACAGAGGTCTGAGTTTTGACACAACAAAAGATGGAAGAAACAGGATGCTGCAGCAGCTCCACAGAACCATGTGTGAAGAAGGAAAGTTGTCCCATTGATGTACTGACTTAACTGTTTTGCTAAACCTTCCTTGTAAACAGTCGGAGAGTTTTCATTTCCATTTATGACGCAGCCCTTTAATTTAATTTGTTTCAGACGCCACGTTTAGACTGTCCTGATGTTTGCTTATTTTAAGGTTTGGACTATTTTGTCCTTCCAGTACTGGAACTAGAGTCAACATCGGAGAAAAAGCTGCATATATTTGTAAGGCAAAGTTAAAGAAGAGAGATTGGATGGAAATGATGAACACCAACAGAACTTTTTATTTATTTTTAAGGCGCATTCTTTTCCTCTGTCTTGATCCATGTTGTCCCTCCAGTGTTTCTGCTCTGGGTACATGTGCCAGCACCCTGTGGCCAAGTTGAACCTGGTTGTCAAATGTTTCTCGGAGGTATCAGAAATGTTCTACAGTAACTCCATTCACACTGACCCCAGCATGGCCAGAGCTGATCAAATATACCAGTTAAATCGATATGATAACTTTTACTGCCAGAGGTCGAGTGTGCTGGAAAGCAAGTGAAAACGGAGGTGCTCATTGATTTGTTTGTTTTGTAACAGGAGAAGATTTTCAAGCTGTATGAGAGGAAGCTCCATGGAGACTTTGACACAAACAGCCACATCCAGAAAAAGAAGGAATTTAGAAACCCGAGGTATTCAGTTTAGCTAAAAAATGCTGCCAAAGCACTTAGCATACACCAGCGCACACACAGGCTGTTATTTACACAATAGCTACATGTTTCTGGATAAACAATCAAAAGAAACTCCATCTGCATGTGTATTCAAGTGTCTCATCAAACTTTTGTTGTTTGCTTGTTTTAGTATTTATGAGAAGCTCATTCAGTTCTGTGGTATAGACGAGCTCGGAACCAACTACCCAAAAGATATGTTTGATCCCCATGGCTGGTCAGAGGACTCCTACTACGAGTCTCTCGGTAAGCCTGTTTCTGTTTATTCCCTCTTCTCGTGTTCATTGTGATCACGGCTCAGGACTCAATGTTGCTTGTTATCCTTCCAGCCAAAGCCCAGAAAGTGGAGATGGACAAGCTGGAAAAGGCCAAGAAGGAGCGGACCAAGGTGAGACCAACAACAAAGACAAGTGGATAACCATGCAGTCAGTCCTGGTTTGTGTCTCCACAAGCTGAATTTAAGTCTTTTATCAGGATCTAAGGCAGAGCCTGGCTACAGCTCAGCCACACCTGCTGGGGTTTTATAAACCTCTTTAGTAGAATTTCAAGTCAAAACCCAAGACTGAAACTATTGAAACAGTCTAAGGCTGCATTTACACTGGCACTATTTGGTCCACGGGTACGGTTTGTTTGAAGTAGTGTGAATGTGTATTCACACTCTTGTGTGGATCATGGAAGCAAACTTTGGTCCACTTGAAAACCGGGGGTCTTGGTTGGCTTGAACCTGGTGTGGTGCACATGCAATGTGAAAGCAAACAGACCATCCAGTGAACCAAGGAGAGGAAGCGATTTAGGAAACATTGTAGTGCAACATGTCAGATATCTGGCTGCCTCCTGCTGCTCATCCTGGACAGACTGCTGGAAACTGCATCAGGTTTTAACACCAAAGTAGTTGTTGCTCCGTTGTTTACTTGTGGTAGACTAACTGTTTTCGGTCCTGGCCAATTTTCTTCTTTCTTGTTGGTGAACGATCGTTTTGGGGAACATCGCCCCTAGAGAGCAGCTGTAACTCCACTACGTTGTTACGACTGTTTGGTCTACTCAAGGAAAGTGTGTGTAAAACCACACAAACAAAAAGGTGTCAAATTTATTGGAAGTCCCCCGGACTATCCAGGTGTGAATGAAACACACCAGAACACTAAATAAAGGATGTGATTACTGTGAACAAAGCAAAAACAGATAAAAAGAAGTTTAACTCCACCTGGAGCTAAATTATGTGTTAAACAGGAGACCGTAACAGCTTCCACGTTTAAAGTGACTTTTTCTGCCACTGAATATCTCTTAAAAGCCGATGTTTCAACATGTTTGTGTGTTCCTCAGATTGAGTTTGTCACTGGAACTAAGAAGGGCGCCAACCCCACCAGCACAACAGCCTCCACCACCAGCAGCAGCACCACCACCACAGCCACAGGTAAACGGCAACGCTGAAAACTTCCCCTTCATTCACGCATCAGCTTGATGTTGGAGGGTTTGCCACGCAGCAATAGCTCGTATTCACATAACCTGACGTCCGCCTTGTTAATTGTGCATGGCGTGAAATGTTTACTTAGTTAAACATTGTGGCATGCTTTCTAAAACATTGTGATAGTTTTAAGTCCATTAAGGAAGCAGGATAAATAATAAATAAAGATAAAGAAATAAAAAAAATATCCAAAGGCAACTTTTACAAATTCAGACTCATCCAAATTCACAATCCACGTTTAGTCATCTTCGTTGCTGGCTCTGCTGAGGTGTTCCAGCACATTCTGTTCTTCCCACCGTAGAGCAAGTAGTACCACCTAATGTTAGTCGCTGCCTGAAGCAAGCTGAATGTTTCAGATAAACAAAGGTTGGGATTTTAGTTTAGGTTGAAATTAGGCTATCCATGTTGCAGAAGTGGGCTTCTGATGTTTTTCTGCGTGTTCTTCAAGTGATTGAGTGTCTTTTAAGCTTTTTTTGGCTTATCAATACAATTTCATACTGACCAGTGGTGCAGAATTCTACATATTTGGAGGAACTCAGGGAGCCTGAAATACCAAATAAATATGTTATTAGAGCTGTATGTAACCAGCATAATATCCGTTTTAGGTTTATAACAAATAAGGAGAAAGGTTTCTGATCTACTAGGATTTTCACACACAACCATCTCTAGGTTTACAGAGATGGTCGGAAGAAGAGAAAATGTCCAGTGAGCAGCAGTTGTCTGGACCAAAATGTCTTGTTGATGTCAGAGGAGAATGGGCAGACTGGTTGGAGATGATGGAAAGACAACAGGAAGTCAGATAAGCACTGGTTCCTACCAAGGTCTGCAAACCAGCATCTCTGGACACAC
This sequence comes from Rhadinocentrus ornatus, assembly GCA_037177495.1. Lineage (NCBI taxonomy): Eukaryota > Metazoa > Chordata > Actinopteri > Atheriniformes > Melanotaeniidae > Rhadinocentrus > Rhadinocentrus ornatus. The sequence goes on along the minus strand of JBAMHW010000024.1, from coordinate 22,236,019 downwards.
AACACGTCCAACCTTGAAGCAGATGGGCTACATCAGCAGAAGACCACACCGGGTGCCTCCTGTCAGCTAAGAACAGGAAACTGAGGCTACAATTCACACGGACTCACCAACACTGGACAATAGAAGATGGAGAAACGTTGCTGGTCTGATGAGACTCCATTTCAGCTCCACATCCAGATGCTAGGCTCAGAATCTGATGGAAACATGAAAACATGGATCCATCCTGCCTTGGATCAATGCTTCAGGCTGCTGCTGGTGTGGGGGAGATTTTCATGGAACACTTTAGCCTCTTAGTACCTGTTGAGCATCCAAACACAGCCTACCCGAGTATCGTTGCTGACCATGTCCATCCCTTAATGACCACAGTGTAGCATCTTCTGATGCTACTTCCAGCATGTCACAAAGCTCAAATCATCTTCATCTGGTTTAGGGAGAAACCAAACGGGAGATTCTCATCATGGATGCAGCCGACAAACCTGCAGCAACTGTGTGATGCTGTCATGTCAATACGGAGCAAAACCTCTGAGGAACGTTTCCAACTATTTAATCTATGACACCAAGAATTAAGGCAGTGCTGAAGGGTAAACGGGCCTAACTAAAAAAAAACAATCACAAAGAACCTTTTTAACTTGGTTGTTATATATTTCGCAGCTTGCTGTTGTTCATTTTTGTTTTTGTTATATTTGTTGTGCTTGTTGCCACATTTCTAACTAACTGTTGATAAGTGGAACTGTGTCATGAAGGCCTCATGAACTCACCTCACCAACACTGTTTTTATTTACCAGCAGATGCCCAGAAGAGGAAAAGCAAGTGGGACTCGGCGATCCCTGCGACACTGGCCCAGCCGACTATCATCACCACCACAGCAACCCTTCCAAACGTCGTCTCCGTGACAACCACAGCTAGCGGCACCAAGACCACGGTCATCTCTGCAGTGGGCACCATCCTAAAGAAGGCAAAGCAGTGAAGAAGAGCGTGCAGAGGGAAGACCCTGCGTTTATACATGGAAAAATGTGCAGTGGACAAAGAAAGTGATGGACAGTGGGAGAACGCCTCTGCTACACACGGACTGATTAAGACTAAACTGCCTTTCATCTGTGGGATTGTATCCACACCACTGCATCATAAAGCCAAACATTTAGTGAAAATACCTGCAGGCCGTCTTCGCTTTGAAGCTGATGCGTGCAGATCTGTTTTTCATTAAGTTTTCTATTTTTTATATGTTGGCAACCCTTGTTAATTTAAAACAGGTAACATGGAAAGGTCCCAAACAGGCTGGTGGAAAGTCTGTTTATTTTTATATCCATAGTTCTGGTATATTCATGTCATTCTTTCTCTAACAGTTGTGTATAATAGTTGAACACGTCCATGTTTTCAGCTGTTTTTTTCTTTGTGGCAAATTAAACAACTCTGTGGGAAAGTTTATTTTACATTTGTATATATGTATTGATGGTAAAGTGAATAAATGAATCATATGTTGCCTTACCAGATGGATATGTATTTGATTATTTTTATCGTTATTATTAATTTTGCTATTTTTATCTTAATGAAGTCTTCATGGATTCAGAAAAAAGTTTTTTGAGAATCTCAAAACTTAACTTGAGAATCTCTCTTTAGATGACATCAGCAATCCACTTGGGGATTGAACAATCAGGGAAAGCATGTTTGCACCAGGTGCAGGTTTCTTTTTCATGGCAAAGTCCACAACAGACATCTGTCAAAGAGGGAGTATTGAGAGGTTGGTGAGTGAAGCAGTACAAGGTTAAAGTTGATGGTCTAAATTGGGAAGAAGAGAAGAAGAATAAAGGATTAGTTTAGTGTTCTCACTTGCACACTGATAATTCGAAGCTGGGTGTGTAACTTTCCTAATATAACATCAATTATATGTAAAGGCTAGTGTGTTGGTGTTGTGATTAATCCAACAGAGTCATTAAAGATGCATGATAGTTTAGTATTTGTTTTCCTGTAATACATCTTTAAAATGATAACTGAAGAAAGTGTCCCAAATCTAAAGGTAAATATTTATATGGTGCCCAACAGTTATACAAGGTTAAGACCATGGAGAATTCTTAGGCTTGACTTTTCTGACAGTGAGTTCAATCACACCCATCATACCCACTTTTGGCCTTGAACTCTCATGGTAGTCATATATTTGACTCAGTACATGCAGTTCATGTTCTGCTTGTATCGCAACGTGTTTTTGCAGAGCCTGGAATGTAACGCGAACACAAAACAAAACCGCCTGCTCCATCAGCCCCCAGGCTGTAATTTTCTGCTCAGGTGGGGCTCACACATAGATTCCTGCATCACCCGCCATGTTTGGATGATTGAGGGTGGAGAAATGGCTTTTTGGTTGCATTTAACCCATACTGAGATTTTTGGAGATTAGTTGAACCAGGGGAAATTTTGCTTGAAATTATTTATTGTTTTTGTACATAATTAATATTTTGCTTGACTCGGCAAAAACTGATTTTCAGCATCTTCAAAGAGAGTACAATCACACAATCTTAGAGGGAGAAAGCAGTGTTTGGAGGCTGTGGGGCCCACATCACTGGTCACAGCAGTAACTGTCCACCAAATGGCGGCTGTGAGCAGTTTTGCACCGCCCTGGTTATGTTGTAGTCCTGATGTGATGCAGAATGTTGTTCCAGGCTTTGGTCAGCACATAAAAGAAGAAAGATCTTTGTTTATAACATATTTATAACGTCTGTAACAGTTACTAAGTCTATTTTCTCTCCATAATATATCAATATATCTAAAACAGTGTGGATAAACGCAAAAGAATTAACTCACCTGTGGTGTATAATATAATATAATATAATATAATATAATATAATATAATATAATATAATATAATATAATATAATATAATATAATA
>JBAMHW010000024.1:22219508-22231775 GCA_037177495.1 Rhadinocentrus ornatus | reverse complement strand
TAATATAATATAATATAATATAATATAATATAATATAATATAATATAATATAATATAATATAATATAATATAATAATGTAATTCTTAGAAAAATAAAGTTTATATTTATTCTTATTTATTAATTTAAATTTTGTTTAATAGTCACATTATATTGAAGGGGGGGAGTAATTCAGAGACCTTTTTTTTTTCCTGCCTGTGGCCTTTATGATGATTCATTGTTATAAGAGCCTCATCACTGCAGGTGTGTAAATTATGTGCAGTCGCGTGCGCGCGTGCTCATGAGCCCACGAGCCGCACCCAACGTACAGCTTGTTCCCAGCAGGTTACAACTTTCCCTGGTAAAACTGCTGCCGTCAGTGTCTGAAAATATTCCTTCGCAAGACTTAATCCACAACTGGTTCAAAAATTCACCGCTTGAAGGTCTGTGTAAACAGAGTTACGGTGGCTTGGTAGGCCAACATGATGATAATAGTCATAATAAAAATAATCAATTAGTTTTAATAACAGTTTTTTCCATAATGTTATGTGTATATAGCCTAGCTTAGCAGATCTAATAGCAGTTCTTTTTTATGATTATACAAAAGAAATCAAAATTTTGTTTTTGCATTTATTTCCTTTCTATCTTGGTTTTCCTAAAATATAAAAAAATAATAAAACAATAATAAAAAAAATAAAATAATGCTTCAATGTTGCCTTTTGTCGACCTATTTTAAATTTTTTATGTATTACCGTTATTGGCGGTAAGCGCGAGGCTTTATGCTAAATTGTACAATCTTGTGTTGCTGATATTCCTCATGAACTCGTCTGCCTGTGGTGTGTGTGGTTTCCTCTCCAGCAGATTTCTGGTTGGGTGAAGAAAGTGGAGACTCCATCATTAGTATGAATGAACTCAGCGATCCAAAAAGCGCCGCTTTTGTCATGTAAATTGGCGAGGAGTTGGGCAGACCTTGGGGAGCTGTAGGTGGAGACTTTCTTGTAGAATTTCCTCTCTGAAACAAAAAAACATGCTGTTTTACATCTTTTTTTTTTTTAAATTTTGGATGGTGCTGGTGTCTCAACAGGCTGGCTGGTTGAACAGATGGGTCCATCCTAACACAACAGCATCTTACTCAAAGTAAGTCAGAATCTGCATGTTTGCTAAGAACACATAGTTGATGAAAATATTTTACATCCATTTACAGAATTTCTCCTGAGTTTGGTCAAATAGCTAAAATAGAACAAAAACAACTAGAAGTGTTAACTGTTGGTACAGCAAGATGTTCCTACATTCACAACTACCCTCTATGCTGATTCTTGACAAAAACAAATGTGGCAACTCCTTTCTTTATCTTCATTTGACTCAGTTAACTGTTAAGAGTCCATATTAGTGTTAATTTAAACCTTAAATATATGAAAATGTATGTTAAAAAATTTATTTCTTTACCATTCTTGTTCAAATTGAAATGTTTTTGTGGACGGGCCACACTCTCCCAGCCCTTTTTTCAGCACGTGAAAGGGTTGTTTAGACAGCCTCAGTCTTTAAGTGTCGGCCAAGATCTTCAGACAGGAGGGAGGAGTTGTGACTAAAGAAGTTTTGTCCCCCAGGACAGAGTGATCCATTGTGTCCAACCAGATCTGGTTGCTAGGAGCACAAGTGCCCGGTTTGGTATGTACAGTAAAGAAGAACAGATCTGGAGTTATTTAAACTCCTTCCAGTCTGGGATAGGTCCTGATCTGAGTCAGTGTGAATTCAATTATATGGTGGTGACAGGATGTGGTGAAAAGATAGTGAGTAACATTTAACACCTCATGTGTGGCTCATTTGGGGTGAGGTTCTTTAAGAAAAGTGCAAGCAAAGTTGTAACATGGGCAAGTATGCAAACAGCAAGAAATGTGTTTTAAAATAAAAACTCATTTATTTATATAAGGACACTGGAAAAAGGTGCAATGATTTACTGAACCAAGGGAAAATTGAATGGATGTACAACATGTGAGGCAAAAACAGAAGTTGGGCAGTTTTAATGAGATTGAAAATCAGTATTTGGTGAGAAACTTTATGCTTGACTGAACTTTGTAAGTCTTTTACAGTCTTCAGGCTTCTTGAAGGACATCTCAAGTCTTTTTATTTTTTATGTTCTGTTCTCTGTCCTGATGACTCCGCACTGCTTCAGTAATGTCGAGGTCCAGGCTCTGGGGAGGATTCTCCACTCCCTTAGACCTGTTGCTACTTAGCATGTTTACTTTAAATTTGAAAGAAAGATATAAAAAAATAACAAGAGAAAAACAAATAATTGTGTCACCCCAAAACCAGACTTGAAATACATGTCAAAATGGAATTAACCAAATCATTTACAGTCAAAGCTCTCTAAACAGGATGTACTCCTAGATAATGTAGTTGTGAGTCCAATTACTCCTGCATATATACGCTTAGCTAGACTCAAACTGCAGGGAAGCTTTTGTGCATGACCCTTATCGGACTTTGGCCAGGATATAAGAGAAGATGCCTTTACACAAAAAAAGCTAGTTATGAAAAGGGCTTTAGAAAAAAGTATATAACACTGACAAAAATGGTAAAGGTCCAATTCAAAACTCCACGCGGTAACAATTTGCCAACAGCTTGACTTTTGGTAGTTGTTTGGTAAAAAACAGGATGCTGTCAAATTTTAACAGGCTTAAAGTGGCCATGTCACTACCTTAAATGCAGCATCAGACATACTTAGGTCAATAATTCATTGACTTACTGTACGTATATTGGGACAAGGACAGTGGTCCAGTTAAACAAGACAAACTTAACTTTAACTCAGCACTGCATGTAAATGATGTAATGATTGATGTTCAGTGTAGTCAGCCTTTTCTCCTCATTTCCCTTCCTTAAGAATGGCTTCTTGATAGCCACCCTTCCATCGAGACCAATTCGGATGAGGCTTCGGCCAACATTAGATGGACCAACTGAATGTCCAGGTGCATCTCTTATGGTTCTTTTTTGTAACACAGAGCAGCACCGTCAGTCGAAGGGGGATAAGGCGAGGAAATGGACCCAAATGCAGAACAACACGGGAAACTAAGTGGTGTCGGGGGTTTTAATAATGGGACACATGAAGTTATTGATAATGCAAAAACTGAATGACATGAAAAATGATCCGACAATCTGGTCTCCCAGAATGCCAACCTTAGTGGAGTACTCTGGTTCAGGATCCAGCCCCAGTAGCCTGCCCACCAGTTCATTAGAGGTAATACTCCGGTGTTACAGCCTTCTGACGAGGAAACTCAAAAAGCAAGAGGGTCTCTCCTGTGTCGGCCCTCAGCTTGGGCCCTGAAAAAACCTGGCAGCTGTGGGCTGAGTTGTCTGCTGGGTCCTGTCTTGGTTGGATCATTCTGTCAGAGTCCAAAGCAGGATCAGGTGAAGAAATGGACCCAAATGCAGAACAACATCAGAGGAGGGAAAACCACGTGGTATCTGGGGTTTTAATAATGGAACACAAGAAGCTATAAAAACTGAATCACAGAACGACTTAAAAAATAATCCGACGTAAATACGTAGAACTAGTCACAAAATAAACAGGTGAGGCCTTCAGCAAAAGAAACCAGGTGTGACACTGAGAAACCAGAATCAGGGAGCAGGAAGTAAAGTGGACAGAAAAACAGGGGAATAAACTTAAATTAAAAGCAGGAAACGAGGAAGAACTCAAAATGACGAGAGTAGAAAGTAAAAAACAAAACCCACAGTTCATTAAAGCAAGGAACGCCTCGATGAAACTCGGTATGACTTCGTACGCTACAACTAGACAGTAGTAGACAGACAATTTCAAGAAATGCTCATATGAGTTGTTTTGACAGGTTGTGACAAACTGCATGGCTTGTGTTGTTGTTTAGGTCTCTGAACATTATCAGGTTGTTTGAACTTGTGGGCTGTGTGGGATCTTCTCAACACGAGTTTAATCCTGTGTACATACAGCCTTTGTGAGAAACTCTAGGAGCACAATTATACACAGAGCATTAGGGTTCAGTGTTCGGGTCACTGTGCCATGTTGTCTGTACTGGAATGCAAATACCCTCCTCACCGCTATCTCCTCCACTACATGGAAATCAAAGCTTCTCAGCAGTTTTAGTAGGAAAACACACTCATGGCAACTATAATATTAATATCAAATGTTTGCCAAGTAGAAAATATACCCATAACTATGAGCAATGACTGAGTAAACACAAGTCATAAAGCAGTTCCCATAGCCTGCAGGCAGTGTTCTTCACTTTGTGCCACTCCCAAGAGACTGGGAGGAGGCCACTAAAGGAGGGGCCTGACTCCAGAGTCTCAAGCCCACACAGGTGAACTCCTGTTGGGGAGGAATGCAGCAAGAAATGGGGCTTGACACACAGAGGTGTGGAACTTTTACCAGCCAACAGGGTGTGGAAGAGTTAGTGGAAGAGTTAACTCTCCGTCATAGCAACTCACCTGGATAGAAATAAGGGTGTGTGGGTGTGTGTGTGTAGGGGTGTGTATGTATGTGTGCGCAGGAACTAAAGGAGGGATCAAATCGCAGCACTCAGTCATATTCACCCAGTTGCTCTGAGTCTCACTGTGTCTCGTATCCCTCCACAGTGCAGACCTGAAAACTCTTGCACACACACTTAGACACACACCTGACTGAGCATAGTTTAGGGGTAAATAAGTCAATATTTGACCAGAAGGCACATGATAGGACAGAAGAAGCAAGAGACAGAGGAGAAAAAGTATTTTAATCTTTTTTGGGAAGGGGGTGGGACTTTGAACTTGGACAAGAAGACGAAAGTTTTTTTACTTTCTTTGTTGGCTTTTTTTCCCTCCCCCAAACAGGTGGATACCAGACAAAGAAGGAAATAACTTTTCTTATTTTTCCTTCTTATTGTTGGACTTTTGGACTTGGACTGAGCGAGAGCAGACTAAGAGGTTTGTTTGATCATAATCTCTTTATTTCCAGCCGTAAATTTCTTAAGAGCACCGTTGTTTTCCGTGCCCTTCACTTGAACGTTTTCAGCTGAGCGTAGCAGACTTGACTGGCTGTCATGCCACTTCATATCTGTGTAGCTTTTGTGCAAGGTGAATGGCTGTAAAGTTGGTTATGTAACTTTATATCAACCTGCGTGGTTACAGAACTGCATGCAAGCTTGACTCTTAGTTTCACACCAATTTACATTTTGAATCCCAAGTTTCATCCATTATGTATCACTTCCATCACAGAACAGATTATAATCCAGCAAAGATTAGATAAAATGGATCAGCACAAGTGATAATTGTATTTTTAAATAGACTAAATGAAATACAGATTTCGTTTTTATGGAGAATAACTGGAAATTGAGGATTTCCAGGTGTTTTTTGACCCAAACTTGTTACAAAAGAAGACCCTCCTCTCAACGATGGGTCCCATCCACGCCCAGCAGTGGTATGCTCACCTGGCAAGCATGTCTGCAGAGAAACATGTGCAGTTTTAAACTCAGGGAAACAACCACTTATTTTGTCAGTCTTTCAAAAACAAACAAAAACAACAACAAAGCAAAGCAGCACGAGTAACTGGAGGCTGTAATTTCACTGTCATCTTGAAAACCACCTGCATGCCTTTGATTTTGTCTGATGTGTGGAATTCAAAATGCTTGTATTGACTCACGATGAAGTCTGGAGAAGAAAGGCTGGTTTGTTTTTTGTTTTCTGCCCTGACCCACTCTGGTCAGGGATTTATGTGGCACCTGATATGCCCCCATCTCTCCCACTCAAGCACACACCTCTAAGCAGCTCAGGTTCACAGGGAAGCGCTAAGGTTCCTTTCCCAGGCTGTGTTTTTAACTTGGACGGGTCATTCTCTCGCCTGAGGGTGAAATTCTTTCTCAGAGTCATAAATCTTAAGGGCACAAATCATCAGTTTTTGTGCAGTCAAATTGCAGCTGCCCACTGAGATAGTTAGAGAAACGTTTTGTGCCACACTGTGGTCTTTGTTCACTGTCCACGTCCTGTGTTTACAGAGTTCTTGGCTCTTTCTATTAATCAGATTGTCCTCTATCCAAGATTCCAGCATAAAATTATAGAGTGGGTTTTTGTTTTGTGAGGAGTGTACAGAGCATGCTGTCTGGAATATTTCCAGGTCCCACCCTGTATCCATTCCTTCCTGTCATGATTTCTGCATTACAAGGTGTCATGCCTAAACTGGCTCCAAAATTATATGAGATAAGCAAACGTACACCAGTTTAAAACTGCATGAAAGACATCTAAGTATGAAGAATTTGTCAATTCAACCAGATTACAATGAATTCTGTTATTTCCATCTATTCAGCCATTTATTTTATATGGTCATTTAGTCCAATGCAGGCGTCTGTGCAGATGTTTTGGATTTTATTTTCACATATGTTGCTTAAATTGTAAATTTTCTCCGTGCCAACATCAATTGGTTCCCATATTTTTCAGAGGTCTGTCACTTATTAACAGACCTCAGAAGGGAGTGTCTCTCCCAGCGAAGACAGTCAACAGTGATTTGGAAATGGCACTTCCACTGAATAAAGGTGCAGGCTGAGCTCCAAAAGCATCTGCATGGTTTTACTGGGCAAAGGTGCAAAGGAGAAATCCTGTTAGCAAAAATAAAAAAAACAGACACAATAAATCTGTATGCAAGTTAATAAAACCGCAATTTAAGAAAGTTGGGACACTTTGTTAAATGTAAATAAAAATGGAATACAGTTATTTTGAGAGATCATATAATATAACACAGTAGAAGATACTAAACTAATTGAATGTTTGAAGTCAGAAATTTTTACCATTTAATGAAAAGTAGCTCATCTTGAATCTGATTGCAGCATCACATCTCGTGTGTTGCATCTCTTCTTTTACCAGCAGTCCATTCAACAGTCAATATCACTGTACCATGTATGATGAATTTGAATTAAGTTATATTACTGTAATTCTTATAAACATCTTGAAACTGAGACCAGCTGGGGCTTTTGTAGATGAATGTTGTTCCATTTCTGTCTAATGTAGGATCCTAGCTGCTTGTGAGGGACCGAGGCCAAAGATGTAAGAGCACAGGAGGTTGTCTTAAGAAAAAGTATTTTAGATTTTAATTTAACAAAAACAAACAAAAACACAAATTCCAAAGTAAAGGTTCTGGGCCCATAAAAGAGGTCAAGTAAACAGAACATCAACATAAGGAACTGAAAACTAACTGACACACAAGAGAAGCTATATTCTGGCTGATCAGACCATTTTGACACAAGAGGGAAAACATAATATAACTATCTTCAACTAACTTAATAAACTTAACTAATTCACAACAGAACTTTAACAATTTACCCTCCTAACTCATTAGGGGAAATAAATCTTAATCATAATTCTACATAAAGAACAGATAAAGTAATACAAAAACAATAGAAAACAGAAACCCCTCTCCCACTATCTTGTGTGGAATAGTCCAGTTAGGCTGCAGCCTCATCAATGGAGATCCACCTCAGCTGGGACTCTTAGCAGGCTTGCGCCTTCCACATACTGCAACTTCCCCAGGAACTGGTAACTCAAAGGAAATACATATTAACTGAAAGTAAACCAAATTAACCAGGTGACAAGAATGAGTCAACTAAAAGTGTGCAACCAACTAGTTAACCACCCAGCCAAACTAATAAAAGTGTGAGATATTAAACAAATGAAAGCACCAGAACTTTTCTACTATGAAGACATGTTGTTGTAATAAATATCATGTACAGTCTAGCATAGTCTTGCTGGAATTTGCACAACTTTCTCTGGAAAAATGTTATTTTAAACCATGTATTGCTCCACAACTTGCATATATTTCAAAGTTCCATTGCACAAACACACTCCCCACACCATTAGAGATGCAGGCTTTTTCAACTGTGCCGATAATAAGACAGATGGTCTCTCTCTTCTTAAGTCCAGAGGACAAAAACCTTCCTTCAAACCATTTTAGATGAGCTTTAACGCAGAGAAGACCAATGCTTTTATGGATCATGTTTGCAATCATAATAATAATAGTAATGGATTTGATTTTAGAGGTACCCAAAGCGATTTACAGTGTTCACTCCTCATTCATACATGGTGATGGTAAGCTGCATGTGGAGCTTCAGCTGTCCTGGGCCAGACATTATGGCTTCTTCTCTGTACATCAGAGCTTTAACCTAGCCTTCTGGATGGCATTGTGACCTGTGCTCGCAAGCAATGTTTTCTGGAAGTGATCCTGACAGATTCCGGTTTTTAATGCAGTGCAGAGACTCTGCCTCTCTGAGTTGCTCTTTCATGTTACTAACCTGTTGCTCAATAACCTAAATATTTCCAACATGTTCCTCCAACTGTTTCATTTTAGCATCACTTATGTTCCCCTATCCCAGATTTATTTGAGATATTTTGTTGCTTTAAAATTGAAGAAGAGTTTATATTGTTCTGAAATAGTAAAATGTCTCACTTTTGCCATTTGATTTGCTTTCTGTTTTTTATTTTTGTTTATTTCTTTTGTTTGTTTTGGTTTAAAAGATCGGCCGTAATTCAGGTGTGAGAATAAAATGTTCTCTTTTGTTTAAGAACAGTATTGAGGTCAAGAATGTAAGATTATTTCTAAACCTCTGCTTTAAGTATTATTCTCTAATGGAACTTTTATTTCTGTTTTAACTTGTTTTTGCAAGCTGAAAGTTTAGGTTTGAGGTTCTTTTCCATCAGCAAACATAATACCTGAGGGCCATAGTCTATCTGACTTCAGTCTATAACAGCTGATGTGACAGTGAAATGTAAGTGTGTCTGTTTTTGTTTCCTTTACAGGAAGGAGATGGGGAGATGGACCTTACATCTCCTAGCGGGGCTCGGCATTATGGCCGCCCTGCTGACCTGCTGTTATGCTGAAGGTGAGGACCAGTTTTGTCTTTATTGACAACAAATAAACAACAATAAATCCCTCAGGACATTTACTAAAAACATTATACCTGATCAGTGTCTGGTTTAAGTCAGTGAAATGTTGGGGTCATTGTAGTTTAGAGGAGATTGTATATGTCAGGAATAGATGACTTTTCCATTCATTTCCACTATTTCAGTGTGTGTATCACAGACCAAACTTTATTTGCAATGATAGCTTTTTTCATTCTGTTTGCGTGCTGCTTTATTATTCTAGGGAAGCTGTTTTGATTTTAAACCGTGTTGGAAGAAACTAACATGTTCAGCTGAAATGTGTTACCACAGGCATTGTGAATAAGCTTCATGAGTTTAATTCTCTCTATTTCCCTCGTGTGACTGTAACCCTTCCTGACCCTATTCTCTTGCATTCATCCTTCACCGGGCTCCAACAGTAAACTACTGCTTTGCTTCGAGGGCCAAGACATGCTCAGAGTGTCTGCAAACGGGGAAAGGCTGCGCCTACTGCCCTGAAGAGGTGAGATAAAAAACCGCAGGGCTGTAAACTGATAAAAGCCATGAGCTGTTGCACATTTTGAGTCTGGTTCTAATGTGCACAGTGTTTTTTTCTTGACAGTTGTTGATTCTGTTCATTCACAAATATCCAAACAGTGACAATGCAGAGCTTACAAATAAAACTCTCTGTTTGTTCAGACATTTAATGGTCCCCGCTGTGACCTGTATGAGAACATGCTCGCCCATGGCTGCAGTGCTGCAGCTGTTATTACAGCTAAAAGCAGCGTGACAATAGAGGAAGTAAGTCTTCATTACTCACATGCCTTTTCTAATCATCCCATCACTCTCTGGTACTTAGTTTTTAAGACAGTTTTAAATTAAATCTGAAATTTTGCCTCTCTTGCTGCACAGAATAAAGCAATTAATGTGAACACCAAGCAGTCTCAAGTGTCACCGCAGCAGGTGAGCATGACCTTACTGCCAGGAGAGGAGAGACTGCTGGATGTGCAGGTGTTTGCTCCAACCAGAGGCCCTTTGGATCTTTATATTCTTATGGATTTCTCAAACTCTATGGATGATGATTTAGACAACTTGAAGAGAATGGGCAACCAGCTAGGTGAGCATAATTGCAGCGGTGAAGTGTTGTTATTGTAGTGAGCTCTAATACTGATGGGCAAATGGGTTTTTTCCTGCAGCCGGCCTGGTGAAGAAGCTGTCGGATGACCACACCATTGGTTTTGGAAAGTTTGTGGACAAAGTGATTGAGCCTCAGACTGACATGAGACCCTCTAAGTAAGAAAAACAAAATGATAGAATGAAGAAAATTAAGCAGATAGATGCAGTAGCATTATCAAAATATACCTTGCTTGCCTATTTTGCCTCTTTTCCACTTTCTCAGACTTGCTCAGCCGTGGCCCAACAGTGACCCTCCGTTCTCTTTTCAAAACGTCATCAAACTGACCACCGATGTGCCCTCCTTCGTCCGTGAGCTCCAGAAGGAAAGAATATCTGGCAATCTGGATGCTCCTGAAGGAGGGTTTGATGCCATTTTGCAGGCTGCAGTGTGTGGGGTCAGTAAAAAAAATATGCTTAAGCGTTAAACCTAAACAAAGAAAGTAGGTCTAAACTGTGACTTGCTGAAGATCACTGCAGTAGTATTTATTTATTACTGTTGCAAATAACATGTTTACTTCCACTAGCTTTTGCTCAGTAACTAACTAATGAATCATTTAAAGATTTTGTGACTCCTAAAATGTTTATTAGTTTTTAACTTGTTGATCCATTAATGATGTACTCAGTCAAATTGCCAAGTAATGATGTGTGTAAAGCAGCTATAATTAATCATCCTGTACTCAGTGAAATGACAATATGTTTTCATTCAACTCTTTAAGAGCAACAAGAGTTCATTGTTGTGGTTTTCAATCCTGGACCTCGAAGTTTTGGTTAAACTCAGTATTCTCACGACATTTGTTTTAAATGTTTTTAACTGAAATAAAATAACACAATGCCACATATTGTGTAGAAAGATAAAAGCAGTCATCAGGAATCAGACAATGAGGAACTACCTTCAAGTGCAGTATCATTGATGGCCACTGGGTTGTCTGCTAAACATCCAACAGACTCATTCAAACAACATCTATTTGTCTCCTAAAATGCCACATCAGTCATTATAATGTATTAACTCCTTCTGTTCTATTTGATAGCCTTCTAAAAATATATACTTCAGACATATAATATATGCCTGAGGGTTGCCTGTTCAATCCTCGGCCTGTCGAGCTCATGTGGAGGTGCCCCTGAGCAAGACACTGAACCTCAAAATGCTCCTGATGAGTCGAGGTTAGCGCCTTGCACGGCAGCTTCCGCCATCAGTGTGTGAATGTGTGTGTGAATGCGTGAATACGATGTATATAGTAAAGCACTTTGGGTAAAAGAGCTATACAAATACCGACCATTTACAAAATATATTTGTTATTAGGGAATATTTGTTATAATATGTACATCTGCCAGTACATGAGTATTGGGTTGGATCCATAGTATGTAAATATTGTAATGATACTTAGTGCTCATGTCAGCATAACACCAATTTGTTGAAACTGCAAAGTATGTGCCAGACTTGATTCCTGGTCTAAATGTAAGGGAATACCTCCTTCTACAGATGCCAGTATGCAGCACACAAATAAAAATGTAATCCTTCAGTTGGATATTGTAACAGTTAAGTGTCTGTCGGCCTAGTCATCACCTGCATGTCCTGCAAAATCATTGTTACGTTAAAAGTTTCATTTCTGCTGCCCAGCAAGTGGACAAAAATATAACTATTGCATTTTTGTCCTTGTCCCCATTTGGTATCAGCATGTGTCTGCTCACAAATAGACAATTCTAAGTGTGTTCACATCTGGGGTCTTTTAGGGGGAGTGGTAGCCTGGTGGGGACAGAGGTGGGCTTTGGCCTGGAGAACCTGGTTCCCCGGCATGGCAACTGTGGGTCCCTGAGAAAGGCTCTTAACCCCTGACTGCTCCCCGAGCGCTGGAATCTGGCAGCCCACTGCTCCTAGCAACTAGGGTGGGTCAAAATGCAGAGAAAGAATTTTCCCACTGTGGGACTAATAAAGGATTACAAAATATTACAGTGCGTCTAGAGTGAACACTTGTGATCAGATCAAAGTTACTAGATCTGTATGCAAATAAGAAGCTTTAACCCCTGAAACTCAAAAGGCCATCAGCTGTTTTGTGCTCTGTAAAAGTTGGCGCCAATGAGGCATACCTTTGCAAAACAAAATTTCACTGATGGAAAACATTATATGATACAGTGACCACCGCAGGAATGATCAACATTAGCTACAAAGCCTGTAAAGCTTCTAGATTTCCACTGACTGACATTCACCCGACAAAAATGTTCCTTTTTATTACCAACAATCCAGTTCACTCAAA
>JBAMHW010000024.1:22196172-22217897 GCA_037177495.1 Rhadinocentrus ornatus | reverse complement strand
CAGACCGATGCAGCGTCCGCATCACTGCAGACGCGGCACCGATCCGCCTGTCGATCTCCCGCTCCATCCTTCCCTCATTCGTGAACAAGACTCTGAGATACGTGAACTCCACCACTTGAAGCAGGACCCCATTGCCGACCCGGAGAAGGCAATCCACCCTTTTCCTGCTGAGGACCATGGTCTTGGATTTGTAGGGTGTTGATTCTCATCCCGATCGCTTCACATTCTGCTTCAAACCACTTTAGTGAAAGTTCACAGCTCGACAAAACCAGCCGAACCCTACATCTGCAAAGAGCAGAGACCCAATCCTGAGGCCACCAAACCAGATCCTCCCAACACCTTGACTGCTCCTAGAAATTCTTTCAAGAAAAGTTATGAACAGGGTCGGTGACAAAGGGAAGCCTTGGCAGAGTCCAACCGGCACCAGAAACGATTCTGATTTACTGACGGCAATGTGGACCAAGCTCTGACACCGGTCGTACAGGGACCGGACAGCTCGTACAAGTGGGTCCGGCACCCCATACTCCCGGAGTCCTTCCCACAGGAGCCCCTGGGGGACACAGTCGAATGCCGTCTGCTAGTCCACAAAACACATGTAGACTGGTTGGGCGCACTTCCGTGACCCCTCCAAGACCAACAAGAGGGTGTAGAGCTGGTCCACTGTTCCACGACTGGTACGAAAACCACACTGCTCCTCTTCAATCCGAGGTTTGACTATCCAACGGACCCTCCTCTCGAGCACCCATGAATAGACCTTACCAGGGAGGCTGAGGAGTGTGATCCCCCTGTAGTTGGAGCACACCCTCCGGTCCCCCTTTTTTGAAAATGGGGACCACCACCTCAGTCTGCCAGTCCAGAGGCACTGTCCC
Organism: Rhadinocentrus ornatus; assembly: GCA_037177495.1. Lineage (NCBI taxonomy): Eukaryota > Metazoa > Chordata > Actinopteri > Atheriniformes > Melanotaeniidae > Rhadinocentrus > Rhadinocentrus ornatus. The sequence goes on along the minus strand of JBAMHW010000024.1, from coordinate 22,217,028 downwards.
CATTGTCTATGCGATGCTGCAGAGGCATCTAAACCAAGACAGCCCTACAGCATCCAGACCCTTAAGGAACTCCGGGCGGACCTCATCCACCCCTGGGGCCCTGCCACCGAGGAGTTTTTAACCACCTTAGCCCCAGAGGTAGAAGGACCCACGCCAGGGTCCCCCGACTTCTTCCTCGTTGGAAGACGTGTCTGTGGGATTGCTTTTAATTTTTTTCTAGATTGTAGGCCCCAAATGTATTTTTTATGTTGTGTGCAGAAACTCCAGAAGTATTTCCCCATCGCTGAAGTTGGGCTACTTCAAGAAGACTCATCCAACATTCTACAGATCATGGAGACTGCCTTTGAGGTAAATGCTTGCAGTTGCTGGCACTCAGTTGAAATTTATTGTCAATTTTTTGTGTGCTGATCCTCTGGTGTGTCCTTTCAGAATATCCGCTCTAAGATGAGCATCCGTGCAGAGGACAGACCCAAATCTTTTGAGACTCAGTTCTTGACCACCAGTGAAGAGGTTGTACCATACGGCGCCTTCAACGTAAAGCCTGGAGCCATTGTAGGTGGAAAAAGAAGACCTTAAAATTTAATTACATGTTTTAAACATGAAAATATAGAAGTGTGGTAGGATAAATATATAAATAAATAAATTTTTAAATAAGATAAAAAAATAAATATGTTAAGATGCTTTAAACGTAGAATAATTAAATAATAATTAAAACCTGAAATTAAAATAGATCATTTAAATAGATTTTTGGGGAAAGTCCAAATAAAATTAAATGCTGTATCGCCAAACTTTCAAATGTCAAATGGAAACTTAAAGCTGAACTTAAAATAAGTTCAAGCAATATTACTATTTCAAATTGCTGACAATTATTTGGTTGTCTGTCAAACTACCAACCACGGCAGGTGTTCTAGATAACTCGTTGCTAGCATTGTCATGTATGCATGGTAGCAACAAGATTTTTTCATAAAGTGGTTCGACAAAAGACTTTCATCTGGTTGTTGTCTTTGGCTCTGCATGTTTCTTATATTATCTTATATACACTTTGTACTACAGTCTAGCAACGGTGAAGCTTTTTCTCTAGTTTTTTCTTGGTGGTTAAATATATAACTTGGTAAAATGAAGCCACCTTGTGGAAGTTACACGTTAATTCCAAGTGCTGGTTAAAACAAGATGGTCCTATACTGAGACAATATTCACATTAACTATTTGATTTCTTATAATTACATTTTGGTCTGAAAATGATTAGAGCATTAAACACCTCTAATTAAAATAATGGTAAATTTTAAGGAAACTGTAATGAAGTCTAAATTAATTTAGTGTCAGAATTATTTTGACTTGATGGCAAAACACGTTCAGCAAACTTAAACATCATGAAATATTAAAGTCTGTCCTAATTTTAGTTTATTTTGGTTGGTTTTGTAATATTGTCTAATGCCTAAATGCATATGAGCCTAAATATATCTGTGTGTGTGTGTGTGCATGTGCTCTCTAGGGTGAGTTCAAGATGCGGCTCAAAGCCAATCGAATGATCAATGATGAGCTTGTCTGCAAGATGGATCCAGCTGAGAAAGACGGCACAATGAGAATCAAACCTACAACCTTTAACACTGGCGTCAGTTTGAACGCCTCAGTTTTGTGTCCAGTATGTGACTGTGAGAAGGTCAGACACAAATTTACACTGAAACACACTAAAAACACCAGCTTGACTTTACTCATTGACCTTATTTATGGTAGATTAATCTTTTTATCTCTCCTCCAGACCCTCATCTCTAAAGCAGATAGATGCCACGGCAATGGGGACTTGGTGTGTGGGAAATGTCGGTGTCATGACGGCTGGTGAGTTTAATGATGACTATTGCACCTCTGCCACATGATGGGCAGTTTCAGGCCTCTGGGTGTGATAACGACTTCTTCGCCGGTCTTTCAGGCAGGGAGCCTTCTGTAACTGCTCAGCGATCGCTTCAGCTCTGGACACCAACCAGTGCATTGGTCCTGGCATGAAAGAGCCTTGTTCAGGCAACGGAGACTGTCTGGCATGTGGAACTTGTGTTTGCTACAACCCTGATCAGTTTGAAGGCTCCTTCTGTCAGTATGACAAGACCCAGTGTAAAAGACATTCAGGCTTCCTCTGCAATGGTACGACAAGTTGTGATTATTGAATTTGTGAAGGTGTGTGTGTGTGTGTATGAAGATACTTTGACATTTATGTCATCTAAAATTGCATTTAGCTTCTTTGAAATAAAGCTGACATTGGTTTGTGCTGTAGGTATTGCTGCATTTGATTCTCCTTTAATAGAAATATTAAAATATATTTTAACTGTCTGCAGCTTAAAAATATATTTTACTTATGATGTTTGTAGTTACCACTATTAGTTATTTACATGTTAGTTTCTCCACATATAAAATAGTAAGCTCTGTGTTTTCTCAGACCGTGGCTCATGTGTTATGGGTCAGTGTGCATGTACTGAGGGTTGGGAGGGTGATGCCTGCCAGTGTCCCAAGAGCAATCAGACCTGTCTGGACAGCAAGGGGGTGAGCAGAGATGACATTTTTTGTCTGAACAGAAAGTTTTTATCATGTTATCTTACATGTGGTCGGAGCCTGACTGTGTCCTAATGTGTGCCAGAATGTCTGCAGCGCGCGGGGTAAATGCGTCTGCGGCCGTTGCGAGTGTGAAGACTTTGGTAATGAGATGACTTCAACCTGTGAGCCAAACTTTCAGGTTTGTAAACATATAAATGTCTATTATCCAAGAGCATTTGGATGAGGATGCATTATAACATGACCAACAGATTTTTTTTCCTTCCTCAAAAGCTTTGTTTGGTTTTGGCTGACGTTCTTTTTTACTTGTGTTTTTCTTGTCTAGTTCCAGTTTGGTGTGTGTGAGGGTGCGAGGACTTGCGCTCAATGTAAAGCTTGGAAAACAGGGGAGAAGAAGGACCAAAAGGAGTGTGACAAGTGCCCCTTTAAAGTTGTTATGGTGGATGAGCTGAAAGAAAGTAAGCACATAAAATTACATTAAGAAAAGATCCATTAAACACAACAAGAACATCTACAACACTTAATGCTTGTGTGTGTGTGGTTTCAGGTGAGGACGTGCTTGATTCTTGCTCTTTCCGTGATGAAGATGATGACTGTACATACCACTACACTGTTGAAACTGATAGAGATCCCACAGTTAAAGACTTGGTGCTTGAGGTGCTCAAAAAGAAAGGTGAGCTGCAGGCCGGCAGCGGATGCACTTATTACAGTTTGAACTTTTCTTTAACAAAGGCTTTTTTGTTAGATATTATGTGTAACAAAGGCATTTAGAATCTGAATATGTAATGTGGGGTTTGGTTTTACAAGATCATTTAACACTGGTGAGTTTTTAAAAATATTTTAGTTGTGATTTGAGTGGAAGTGATTGTGTTCAATCTGCATGAGATGTCGCCTCAAATCGATTATTGGATCTTGAATGAAATCTAATTTAAATCATATCGTTGCAGAATTTGTGAAATCAGCAAACAATGATTGCTTATCCACTGAATTGCAATAATATTGTGATTTATACCCCGACTTTTTGTGTCACCCTGTCAGACTGTCCACCCGGGGGTCTGCTGTGGTTGTTGCCCCTCTTCCTGTTCCTCCTGTTACTGTTGGCACTTCTGCTACTCTGCTGCTGGAAATACTGTGCCTGCTGCGCAGCCTGTTGGCAGGTACAAACACTCCAATTCACACTCATAACCAATCAAAAATTTCCAAATTAAAGTTGAATTTATGGCCTCTGTCTTTCTTTGACACAGAGCTGTCTCGCCCTGCTGCCTTGCTGTCAGAGAGGTAAGATGTTTGTCATGTTACATGTACAGCTTTAATCCCTCATCCTCCCACTGGGGTCAAGGTGGAGTCATTTCATTTTGCTGTCTCTCCAGGTCGCATGGTGGGTTTCAAGGAAGATGAGTATTTGCTACGTCAGTCTCAGCTGTCCTCAGACTACCTGGACACACCGATGGGGAGGACCGGCCCGCCCAAAGGAACTGATGTGGTCCGCTGGAAGGTCACAGATAATGTACACCGTGGACCCAATCACCCCCAGGCTCTTATAAAACCAAACCCAAAAGAGATGAGTGAGTGATAGGCTGTTTAAGAAACAGACTCATGTAAAAGAAAAAACTAATTTACAAAAATTGGGGACTTATTTAGTCAGTTGAATGAAGGAAGCTCCAACTTTGTTCATGGTTTCTCTTTCATCATTTGCAGTCCAGTTTCCAATTTCTCTTCGACTGAACAGGTTGTTCTCTGAGAACCTGTCTCAGCCCGAATCCAAAGAGTCTGAGCAACTCAGCAAAGAAGTGGCAGATAATGTGAGTCTTTTTTTTATTTATTTTGGCATGTGTCTTTAGAACTGATGAGTTAACTGAGAACTGCATTTGTTCGGTCCAGTTAAATGAGGTGTACAGGCAGATTCCTGGAGCACAGAAGGTGCAGCAGACATCATTCAGGTAAGATGTGTTAAACAGCACGTCTGCTAACATCCTTCATGGATCTGCCATGATTTTAAGATCTGAAAGGTCTGGAAATAAATGTTTTTTTGTCCCCTTGCTGACGTTTATTTGATTTTTGCAGGTTGCAGAGCAATGCAGGAAAAAGGTAAGATTCTGTTTGATAAAAGTAGATTATAACACCAGATGACATTTAGGTCGTGCATGTCTAACTTCCTTGATCCTCCTGTGCTTCTCAGGCAGGACTACACCATCATGGACTCAGTCTTGACGGCTCCTCGCAGCAGCTACCAAGATATAGTCAAACTCACTGAAAAGAATGCCCAGTCTGGAAACTTCCATGACCTCAAAGTGATACCAGGATACTACACCGTGGCCTCAGACAGAGGTGTGTGGGAACTACTTGTGTGTTTGGATGACATGTTTATTTATGTGTCTCCACTGTGTAAATTTTAATCTTTTTTGGGGGGGTTTCTGCAGAGGCCGCAGGAGCCGTAGAGTTCCAAGAAGGTGTGGGGTCACTTGACGTCCGTGTACCACTCTTTGTCAAGGAGGAAGACGATGACAAGAAGCAGCTGCAGGTCGAGGCTGTGGATGTGCCGCTGGGCATCGCAGAGATTGGAAAACGCTTGGTTAACATCACCATCATCAAAGAGCATGGTGAGAGGTTCAAGGAAAAAGCAGCTGAGGCTTGAAGAAACAGGAATAATCTGAGATCAGGATGGCACTAAATGATTCTCCTTTCCTCAGCCACCGGCATCTTCTCATTCCTCCAGCCAGCGTACACGTACAGCAGGCAGGACGGAGTGGCCAACATCCCAATCAGCAGAGAGATCATTGAGGATGGACGCACGCAGGTCTCGTACCGCACACGAGATCTCACAGCCAAGGATAAGAAGGTGAGCAGAGTGCTGCTTTGTCTGGAAATATATCTGTATTTCCGCAGGTCTTGGGATCAAATTAAATAAAATCTTTATTTATAAAGCACTTTTTGAACAAAAAGTACCTAAACAATACACTTAATAGTAACGAGACAAAATAAAATAGATTTTAAAATATAAAGCAGGCAAGGCATTTAATAATGAGCTAAATAAAAGGTAAAAGGTCAGAACTTTTGCAAATTTTGTGTGACTCGCCCACTATCGACGGCTAATTCGGCATCCATCTTGCATTCTACCTATAATGAGCTCTCTCCAGCCAGAAACATCCTTCTTCTCTTTGCTTTTGTCTCATCTCTTGCTCTGTCCCTTTCTCTTTCTTTTCCTCTGATAAAGCCTTCTTATGTTTCTTTGCTGAATCAAAACAGCCGTTGTGTGTTCTTTTTACTTGCAAATGTGGCGTGGTGCGTAAAGCAAAATTCGGCGTCCCAGAAGAAAAGTCGTCTCAGCCTCGGGACAATGCTAGGCAGCGACAGCTCCACAAATGTACGTAATAGTTGTCACTGTGCCATCAAACACGTCCAGAATGCAGCATTTTAAGGATGAAAAGTTACGTAATACTTCTTTAAAGCAATAAAACGAGCAATGAGACATTAATCAAATGCTGTTGTAAAAGATTTTATTGTAACATATCCACCTGGTTACAGACATTTTTGTTGCTTTTCAGTAATACATGAACAGACATAAGAAATATAAGAGAAACTTAAAAACAAACAAAAGAACAGAAAAAAGTAACAAAAGTGACATAAACGTTTAACATTTAACAAATGTTTATCTGTAGCCTCAGGACCAAATATAAGATTTCCAAAGAAATGGGAGTTGTTATTCAGTTCTTTACCCATTGTTGCCCATACTCCGCTACAACACTGCTGGATTAACGGAAAAGACCAAAATACATGGAAATGTTTTGTTCACCACAGGATCTCCAACACATTAACTTCTTCTGTGGAAAGTTGTTTTGAACAGGTGTTTTTCTGTTTATGTATGCTGTATTTTCGCCCTTCCAGTCCTGTATTCCATTATTTAGTTTAGAGATGTATCTAACCCCTGGGATTGATTAATATGTCATCAAAAAGACCATCAGAACACCTGATCCCAGTCCTCTTCAAGTTCTCTCTCTTAAACAGATTTAAATCCAGACACTAGCAAACGAATATAAACACACCCGTCATTTTGAAAGTGCACCGTGGCTGGCATGGAAACATTGTCGGAGGAAGAGAGGAAAAGAAAGAGAGAACAAAAGATAAGACAAGAATCAAGATAAGTTATTTACTGGCTGGAGAGAGCTCAAAGTACAGGTAGGACGCAAGCTGGATGCTGAGTTAGCTGTAGGTAGGAGGCGCATCACTGAGAAAATTGTTCTGTAGTGTGTCATCTTTTACAGCTTCCACTCTTTGAGCTATACCTAGAAAGGAAAGCTTATTCCACCTCGGTAGGTCTGATTTAATTGTTGCAGTTAAGGGTTTTATCTGGTCAGGGATCTGCTACTTTTTGCAGCAACACTGAGATCTTCAACTTTGTTGATTAAATAGTCCCTCTTTTTAAGGCATCTTTGCATTGCATCAGGAAATAACATTACTTAATAAAGGGACAGTTAAGGGCTGCTTCAGAAGAGCAAATTTAGCAAAATGTGCCAAATTCTTCTTGCAAATTACACCACACATAGTGCAGATAGTACTGTTGTAATCCCATCTTACCTGTAAGTAAAGTTTCTCCTATGGGAAGTTAAAGAAACAATGACTGCGCTGAGTGCTCCATTGTAAATTAAATAATTTATAATATTTCCAAGGGTCACGTTTGCCATCCAGGGCCACAGAGGATCAAGTGCTCCAACACCTTTAGCCACCCCCTCTGCACATCCATGATACTTGACCAGGGGTCTGCAACCTTTACAATCCAAAGAGCCATTTTTCCCTCAGCATAGCTAAATAAAACTCTTTTAGAGCCTCAAATTTTACGAGACCTTTAAAAAAAAGACAACTTTTTGATAATCTATAGAAAAATTGTTGTTATTTTTGAATAACCACATTTTTATTTTTATTTTTAGGTTTTAAAATAAACAAAAACATGTTGCATATTTGCAAAAACAGGATAAACAGTCTTGCTTCTGTGGGATGTAGATATTTGGGGTGAACATGGAAAAAAAGCTCATACTATATGAAAAAACATCCTTATTGTCCTTATGTTGTGGAAATTCAATGCAATTATTCTATGGGAAGAAAATAACAAAAAAAATTTATAAAACTGCATTTGTATCTATATTTAAAAACATTACTTCATGCTTTAGCATTTTTAGCCATGTATTAGGAGCCATTGTGGAAGGTCCAGAGAGCCACTTGCAGCTCCAGAGCTGCAGGATGCAGACCCCTGTACTAGACCATATAATGTGCTATAGACTAACAGCATTATTTTAAAATCAACTCTTTCCTGGACAGGGGGCCAGGATAAAGATCTGAGAACCGCAGTGATACGATCTACTTTCTTTGTCTTTGTGTGAGCAGCGACCTGAATCAGCTCCAGCTGTCAGCTGGTTTTTTGGAAAGTTATTTTTAACCTGAAATGGGCAGTGAATGAGCTCCCAGAGGCTGTAATTATTAGCAGAGTCTAAATTTATTTTCTTCTTTACTGGATTGTAGGACTACATGTTTGCAGAAGGAGACTTGTTCTATGGTCCTGGTGAGACTCAGAAAACAGTCCCAGTTCGTTTGCTGGAACTGGGTGAGAAAGATGGCTTGTTGGAAGACAAACAGGTCAAGCAGTTTGTGATGGACCTCAGTAACCCACGGCAGGGTGCCAAGCTGGGACGCTACCCTAGAACCACTGTCACCATCACGGATAAACCAGGTGAAAGAAACGTCAAATGTTCTGGTTAATGTGTCTTTCAGCCTCTCCCCAAGCTGAAGCAGTGATCATTAAAGTCACTTTTCTACCACCTTCCTTTATGCAGAACCAAGTGTGATGATGTTCAAGAAGGGCACTGAGAACTTCACCACATCAGATCCAAGCTACATTATCCCTGTGGTTCGTACTCGCAACCAAGACAGTACCGCCACCGTGAAATGGCGCACCAAGAAGGCTCAGCGCTTCGAGCTTACCGGTCCTCTCAAGTTTGGTCCTGGAGAAGCGGAGAAGAACATAGTGATCAACCCAAAAAATCACCCTGGTCCCATCCAGCCAGAGACTTTCCAGCTGGAGCTTTTCGACCCAAGTAGCAACGCTTCTGTAGGAGAAAGAAGAACTATGCTTGTTAATGTCACAGAGGGAGGTGAGACATTCAGGGACTTTTATTCAAGTTAACGATTCAGTTTCTGGTGCATGTATGTTTGATCTCACTGGAACTTCCTCTACTTCCTGCAGTTCTACGATCTCCAGAAGTTGCCCAAATACAGCAGATGGGCTTCATAAACCAGAAAGCCACCTCCCCTGGAGGTCACATTCTCTCCCCTGAAAACCTTAAGGCCCAAGCAACTGGACCCAGAAACATCCGTCTGAACTGGGACCCACCTCCCGGTAACCCCATGGGATACAAGGTACATCAGATCAACGTGTTAATGACCTTCAACAGCCTTCAGCTTGAACTCATTTCTGTCAGTTACAGTTTGTTGCATTTCTCAAACTATACATTTTGTTTCTTGGATTGTTTTAGGTGAAATATTGGATATATGGCGACCCAGAGAAAGATGCTGAGGTCTTGGACGTAAAGACTCCTCAGGCTGAGATAACAAACCTGTACCCCTATTGTGACTACGAGATGCGAGTGTGTGCCTACAATGCTTTGGGAGATGGCTATGACACCGACATCGTCTCCTGTCAGACACTGGAAGATGGTAAATACTGTGGAACCAGGAAATTACAAGTAATGAGTTGAGATAGAGCTAATAGTTTGTCCAGTTATTTGTAGATCAATTTCTAAATTTTATAGGAAATGCTTCTGAAATGTTAAGTAATGACTAAATAAGTAATTAATAAACATCCATATTTTTATAGCTTCTATTAGCATAACTTGTCAAAGGTCTCAGTTTTGTTTGGCAAACATTAGATAAAACTGACTATCAGTAAATGTAAACATAAGATTTATTAAAATCTACATTGACATGGATAGATCACATAAACAAACCTGATGACCAGGGGCATAGGAATGAGTTCCACATTGGGGGGGACACATATTGGAAACCTGATATTAAATTAATTCAATTCCTTATACCAGCTCTCTTGGAAGGAGAGAGTTTGTCCTCTGTCGCTTGACTTCAGTGTCTTTCAGCTGTCTGTCTCTGCTCTGAACACCCTAAAAAGTCAAACTAACAATGTCACACAATGCTACAAGACTGCAGCTGCTACAGCAAGTAATCCCAGTTTCCCCTTTTTTGTAAAATTTTGTTATATATCTACTCTTATAGGTTGCGTCTCTGTTCTAATGCATTCACTCAGTTGTGTTTATATTATTGTATATATTATATTTACTCAGTTATATTAACTGAAAGGCATATAGAACAATTTGCTTTAAAAAAACAAAGTCGATGCATTGTTAATTGTATGGATTTACATGCATTATTTTTCTTTGTACTTTTTTAATGTCATTTCTTTTATTTCTTTTCTTAAACTGTGTGATGTTCTTTCTAACCCTTTATTCAACATTTTTATGCCATTTACTATAAGGCACATGCTTTTCAGAGGTGTTCCACTAAAAATCTTCAGCTTTAATTTTCCCCTCAGGTGATCTCTTCCTAAGAGCAGGTTTATGTGCTACAAGCAGTATTCTCTGAGTTTGAGCTTACAAACAGCTTCTGCTTTGTTTTCCTGCAGTGCCTGGTGAACCTGGTCGACTGGCCTTCAACGTCATCAGTCCAACTGTCACTCAGCTCAGCTGGGCAGAGCCTGCAGAGACCAATGGCAACATCACTGCCTACGAGGTCATCTACACACCGATCGATGATGAACTGAGTAAGAGATAAACCTAAAAGTGGTAAACTCTACGCCTAGTTGTGTAGGACAGCTCCACCTCCTCATACTCTTCTCGTCACACAGAGCCAGTGGGAGCAGCGAAGAAAGTGATGATTGACAGTCCTAAGAAACGAATGCTGCTGATAGAAAACCTCCAGAGTGCCCAAACTTATCAGTACAAAGTCCGTGCCAAAAACAGCGTGGCCTGGGGCCCCTTCAGAGACGCCTCCATTAACTTGGCATCACAGCCTGCCAGACCTCTATCGAGTAAGTCTGCTGATGAACACATCCCTGGAGCATTTGTTGTTCAGGCTGTCCCACTGAAAAGAAATTCATCCCTGTCTTTTCCTCCCCAGTTCCCATTATTCCAGACGTCCCTATTGTGGATGCCGAGGCAGGAGAAGAGTATGACAGCTACCTGATGTACAGCAACGACGTAGTGAGGTCACCAACAAGCTCCAAAACACCCAGTGTCACTGGTGATGGTGGGTACCCAGAGCCGTAACCACAAGCTATATATACCAGCTGATGGTGCAATCTCCATGGATTCTATAATTTCAGTGCAGTCTCAGCTCCTCAACATCCTTCCTTGTTCTTGACAGACGGCAGATAATTATCAGATTGCAGAGGCTTATTTTCCCTCATTACTTCCTACTTTTTCAGGTTTTCTTTGTAAAAGTGCCTTAACAGGCTGCCATTAATACCCCTTACAGTCAACAGGGACATAAAGAGCAGCTGGAAGAGCTGTGAGGCTCAGAAACAGCATCTTTTTTTCATGGCCCTGCCTCCATCACCTCCATCTGGCAAGCATTTCTCCCGCTGACAACGCCTCAGCTATGCAGCAATAAAAATCTGCTTTTTAAATCATTCCATATATGTGGAGTAGACGTGCTTTGCAATCACTAACTGCAATGCCTTTCTCCATATCTACTGGCAGCAAGGTGCTTTTCTCAACACTCTCAAGTTGTTCCTCGTCATTGAAATAATTTGGACTTTAATTATGTAAACAAGATAAATTCTAAGAATCATTTTAATCCCATAAATTTGTCACAGTTTCTTGTAATGTTTTAGTAAAACAAACACTTCTTCCCTGCCGACTTGCATCTCTCCTGTATCTACAAAAACAAGACTGGAAATATATGAAGTTGGTGGGGTCAAACCTGGATCTCCGTACAGTGTCATGGAAAAAGCGAGTGGAGATCATCCCTTATCGGCTCAGCACAGACACAGAGGCGAGCTCAGATGAGGCCCCCCACCCCAGCAACAATCAAACACCCTTCCCAGGTGAAGACCCCTGCTATCAGATCAGAAAGCTGTTGTGCACGGCCAGTCATCTTCCCAGCAAGGCACATCACTTTCCTATCATTCAGTTTCGGGTATCTTGTTGGCACCTTTTCCTCCTGCACTGAGAAGAGCATTGGCATCAACTGCCCCGCCTCCAGTTGATGATCGAGAGTAGGCTTTTCCAGGCGCCGGCTATGTCTGTTCTCTCTCCATCCCACTGGATATGTACTGATGAGGCGGCTTTTCTGCTGAGTGTAATGGCTTAGTTACTGTGCTGCAGTGTTGGGAAAAAACATTATTTTCTATATCCGGTCTCATTTCCTTAGGGGCAGTTTCAGTATTGACATCTTTACTTGCATCTACATTTGCTTTCATCTTCAGGTGTGCATCTTTTGATGAGAAGTACCTCTCGAAATTCTCACTTTGTAACATTTGATAGGCTGCAGATTTTCCACAAGGGGAAGCTGTAGAGACATAATACAATAAGGTGCAGCATGTAACAAAATCAGAGGTCAGTGACAGAAAAAAATGAATATATAAATAAACACTATGTTTCTGATGGTATCTAAATATCCAACACATATATCCAACAATATCTGGACTTTAAAATAACTTGTATTTTAATCTCTTAGAATGAATCATTTACATCTTCTTGCTGAGGGCCCACATACATGGCAGAAGCCAGATTTGTGCCATAATTTAACTACAGTGTCTCTTAATGGACAAATAACTGTGTGTGAAGTGAGAAACTGTGAGCTTTAAAACTGCAGTACCTGCTGTGATAGGTGCTAGAGCATCGTTTGGGATAAGTAACGACTTAAAACGGACTATAGAAGAAGATTGTACCTGCACACAATGTTGCACACTACTTACCTGTAGTGCAGTCATCGCTGCAGCTGAGACCACCGCATCCACTCAGATGAAAACATGTTCATGTCTGGAAGAATTTTGGCCGCTGATGGCCACCATCAGTTCACAACTGTGCTTGGGGCATTTGAAGTAATTTCTATGCCCAACTTTACCACTAGATGTCAGTAATTTTTACACACTATGCCTTCAAAATCTGCAGATGTTGATGTGTTTACCTTCTGGGAAATGAAATATAAACTTGCTGCAAGAAGCGTGACTCAAATGACACTACAGCAGATGAAAAATCTGCATCCACAACATGATCTGCTATGACAGTTAAACATATCAGCAGTGACAAGTCTGATTAAGGCTAGAAGTTCACTTCACACTCTTGAGGCTAAAATTTACTTTGCAAAAACATGAAAGATTTTAAATTTTCCTGTTTCAAAAATATACATTTTGCAGCCTCAAAAGGTTTTATACCCCAATTCAGAGAAAACTATAAGCAAAATTAGGTTTTCCTCTCAGAGCTTGCAGGTGGCACTGCTAATAAAAACTGAACCTTTAAGTCTGAAACAGCTGAAGCCAGACCAGCTGACGTTGGGTTCAGGTGCTTCACATCACTGACACTGAAGTTAGTTATAGGCAACAGATTTGCTCTGTGTGTTGACCGTCCTGGCGCTCATTGCTGTGTTTCACAGATTACACGATGAATGGGAAGTGGGAGCAGAACTTCCTTTTCCAGGGAGGGTCAGTGACACGCAACATGTCGGCATCATCTTCTCCTATGTCCACTCTGAGCGCCAACTACAGAGGCGCAGGTGGCTCATTCACCACTGAGTCAACCACCACATACATGTCTGGACCTGGTAAGATGGACTCTGGGAAAAGCATTCAGGAAAAGTTTGAGAAAATACCCAGATTTCATGCAGCTGTACGCTCTGTATTTTTTCTAATGTAGGAAGCTCTCGGAGACAGAATGTGATTGGAGGAGGAGGAGTACACTCATCAGAAGTCATCATGAGAAAGCGTTCCGAGAGCAGAGGTTACACAGATGAAAATATCCGAGACTCTATTGTGATGGGAGAAGTTTCAAGCAAGTTCCCAGATCTTGGTAAACATTTACTCCTCAGAAATGTGTCTCAGATATTTATGATGCCTCAGCAGGTACGCTGTGCAAGCGCATGACAGTGATGGCTTGGACATCTGTGAGCGGGGCTTGGGCTATTGGCTGCACAGCAGGAGCTATGCTGACTGTCGCTCCTCTCCCTCCCTCCCCTTATTCCTTCTCTCTGTTTTATTCTTCTTGTCTACGTCACCCCCTCCCACTGTTTTGTTCCCATTGTTTTCATCGTCCCTGCACCCTCCTCCTCTGCCTCCCACCCTTTTGCTCATTGCGCCATCAGGTGGTTTCAGCTACACTGGGATGCAGAGCAATACTCAGAGCCAGTTCAGCTACAGCCTGTCTCAGGCTTCCAGGGCCAGGACCCAACCGTCAGACATCAACGAAGCCTTGTATAGTCTGGACAGGGTGCTCCAGGGTAAGTCTGCGGCAAACAAGCTTGAAGCCACTGGATGTGTTCGCTGAGGCTGCTGCGTGATGCACTCCTCCTCAAAATCTTCATTCCTATTTCATTGACTGATACTTAGTGTGTGTTCATGTTGTTTATTGTGCTGCCACAAGTGGCCAAAAGTGTAGTAAAGAATGTTAAAGAGAAGAAGAAAGGTTTACATCTTAAAATGCTTCTTGAAAAAGTTCAATAACATTAAAAAGTATATACCCATACAAGGATGATCTTTACTGAAGTTATATTTGTTTTTATAAATGTCCCAGTAATAAAATCTGAAGTTCCTTAGCCACATTAAACAGAGGTGTGACATCAGTCTAAATCAATCCTATTTAAAATATCAATCAATAATCATTTGTACGGTGGACTTAATGAAGAACAAGTGGTAATGTTTACATTTGCTTTCTTCTAACAACCTAAATTTCTTTAAATTTGATGTGAAGAAATGTAGCCTCTATTTAGGCTGTAAAAATAATCAAGTCAGACTGTACCAACTTGGTTATTAGAACTAAGTTGTCAAAATGAGACTCTAAGAGTAAAATTGAAACTATATCTTGCTTTAATGTCTATAAATAGAAATGTATTCTTCCAATTGTCATTTTAAAGCTCAACATACAGAATCAGATCAATCTTGTGATTTACACCTTCTACTAAACATGTGGTTGAAGTCCAACATTCTGATAAATCTAGCTAAACAAAGGTGCACCACATAGCTGATGGGTTTCTTGCTCATGCTTTTTTGTCTTGTCCATCAGATGCTCGGCTTTCTCCTGGTGTACCAGAAACCCCGAGCAGACTGGTGTTTTCTGCTCTGGGACCAACGGCACTCAAAGTCAGCTGGCAGGAGCCCCACTGTGAGAAAGACATCCTGGGCTACTGTGTTCTCTACCAGCTGCTCAATGGGGGTAAAGTCATTTTTATTGATTTATTCAGTTGGGAACCAGCAATTCACCCTGTGTATGTTTAGCAGTCTTTTAGTCTTCCTGATCCGGCCTCTCTTCTCCTGCAGGTGAGATGAAGCGCATCAATGTGACAAACCCAGCAGAGAACTCTGTGATCATCCATGACCTGCTGCCCAACCACTCCTACCTGTTTAAGGTGAAGGCTCAGAGCCAGGAGGGCTGGGGCCCAGAAAGAGAAGGAGTCATCACCATTGAGTCTGCTGTGGACCCCAACAGTCCCCTCAGCCCTGTGCCAGGTGCTGATTCTGCTCATTCACTCCCATTTTAATCCAAAGATACTGCAATCATGTGTTTGTGAAGTTACAAAAAGAACAAAGTATCATTGTTATTGAGTTTTCTGTTTTGTTTCTCTCCAGGTTCACCGTTCACTCTGAGTACTCCCAGTGCTCCGGGCCCTCTGGTGTTCACCGCCCTAAGCCCTGACTCCCTGCAGCTGAGCTGGGAGAAGCCTCGTAAACCCAACGGAGACATCCTGGGCTACGTGGTCACCTGTGAACAGCTGCACAGCGGAGGTGAGTCTTTCTGAAAAAACAAGCAACAAAGAAAAAAAAACCATAATGCACTGATGCATCTTCTGCATCTTCCAGAGGGAAATTCATTAAAGATACTCAAGAAAGAGAGACTTACCTGAAACAGTCAGACTCAGACTAGCACCATCTCCTTCTTAAGCCTCAAGTCTATCCACAGATGCAGCTCATTCAGTGCAGACTGACTCCAGACAGAATTGCAGCACCTGAGAAATCAGAAGCCCAAATGAATGAATAAACGACAAGCTAATAAAATGAAAAACACAAAAGGGAAAGTCAGAGGGCCAATTTTTTCATTAGCGGATCAAACACTGCTGACAGAGCTGTTTGAAACTTACTTTCACCAAAAACAGGCAAAGCTGCATCTATTGACAGAACCAGGGAGAAAAATACTGACAGACAAAATGCATCGGGTGTGTAAGTGAACCAGCAACCCTTGAGACTGATGTGAAGGAGTGGCGGTCTGGTGCTTAGAGAGGGGGGTTTGCATCCGGAGGAACCAGGTTCAAGTTACCGGGTTAACAACAAAAGAATTGGGGCTGCAATCAATATGGGATTAGGATTAATAAACATATTTATGGTAAATGCAGCTGGATTTTTTTCTAAAGTATGTATGTTTTCATTTGTTGCATATAATGTTTGACTTGTGCAGTATGAAGGTTTTTTATTTATAATAGAAACTATGACAAGGCTGTCATCTTATTTTAATTGATATTAATATTAACTTATTACATGACTTGAGTAGCGGGAGTGTGGAACTCATCTGGTGGAACGCACGTCGGGGAGCCTGGAAGTCCCAGACTTGGATAAGCGTGACAGTTATCCTGGTCCGCAGCAGGCTAGGTCTCCAGCGCTAGTTTCTATGGCAACTCAGCTGGGACTTACTTAAGCCACGCTGATGGAACGGAATTTGGTGTCAGTTTATTCTGAATCTGCTTCTGTCTCGTCCAGGTGACGTTCGTTCCTTCCAGGTGAACGGCGACAGCGCTGAGACCAGTCTGACTGTTCCAAACCTGGCTGAGAACGTTCCCTATAAGTTCAAGGTTCAGGCTCGGACCACGCAGGGCTTTGGTCCTGAAAGGGAGGGCATCATCACCATCGAGTCTCAGGATGGAGGTAAGAAATCACTCTCAGCAGTAGATGCTCGTCACCAAACTGATGCGTTCCCTTCTTCTACCAATACTCCCTTTTTATCCCTCCTTGCTCTCCGTAGGGGCTTTATCTCAGTACAACAACCAATCAATGATGAGGAGAGATGTTTTTCACATGCCAACCCAAGTCACCACACAAACCAACGTCTCCCACACCATGCTCGATGACCCGTACTTCTCAGGTACAAAAAAAGTTTAATCCTTATTCCCTTGGAAATCAGGGACATTTATTAAAGGAGAGTTAAAACTCTCATGTAAACGTGGTTATTTATTCATGAATATAATCTGCTTCCTGTTTTACAGATGGGATGATGATGACCACGCAGCACACGGAGACCAGTGGCATGGTGACCCGTCAAGTCACCAGGGAAATGGTTCAAAGGAGTGTGATGGGAGGAACTACTGTCACCAAGAAGATGTTTTATGAAACCTAAAATATAAATTTTACTACACCCATTCAGCATTCAGATTTCCAACACGATGAGGAATCCTAGATGAGAATCTCTTTTAAAAAGAGTCGGCTTCGGAGTACTGACCCACCACAGTGCAGGGGTTTATACCTTTATGTGGGAAGGAGATTCTGTTCCAGAAATGATAAAAATATGCTGAATAGGAAGAGAGGATGTTGCTTTCTCCTGTCTGTTACTAATGTGAGCTTCATTTTAACATTTTATCACAGTTGCTGACATGTTTCATTTCCAGTAAGCACTTCATGTTAGCAGATCTGAACAGAGGGAGTCTAACACACGCACGCAGGTTTTAACTCTTTAGGTTTACCACCAAGAAAAAGGCAAGAAAAAATGTTCCTTAGGACAGTATTAGCAATCAATGTTTCTAACAAATAGTTGAGATGATTAATTACAGATTAAGAAATGCAAAATGCTCAAAATTTTAAAAATAGTAATGGGAAAATAAACTGCTGCAGATGGCCCAGACAGATTTGTTTCCACAAATTTATAATTCAGTTTATTGTAGTCTGAAAAATGTTCTCAACTAAACGGTAGAGCAGGACCACAAAGGGTTAAAGAGGCTGGTGCAGGACAATAATCTGACTAAGGTTCTGTAATCCAAAGTGACCTCCCCTCCTCCACCTTCCTGTAAGAGGTGTTTATGTCTTTGGATTATTTCAGTTTAAATTCATCGAATATCAACTCATGTTTTTTGTTTTTTTTGGCTTGCAAAGTTTCTAAAATGCATCCATTTCCAGAAATCTGTCATCTGTTGGTTCAACTTCACACGTGTGGTCCATGTCCTGAGGGATCGGGTGTCACCGTGGTGCATTTGGGATGTTTGTGCATAGATTTGTAGTATAAGTGTGAGATTTTATTTCATTAAGCATATTTAATACTTAAAGATCTTTACTTTTGAAAACTTGTATTGAAGTAGTTCAGAACACTGAGTTACTTCTGCAAACATTTACAGGCACCTTTCCTGCTGACAAGCAAACAGTTTAATAACACGATTAAAATGTTTCTACAGTTTCTGTTTCTTTTCATAGGACGTCATTACGATGTCATATGATATTTTGATTTTAACTCCGTGTGGGTAATGTTTTCTTTGTTTTAGGTAACTCGGCATCGGAGCAGTGTTTCAGAAAATTGGTGTTTGAAGACAGAAAGATTGTATTTGTTTCCCACTGTATTATAACTTACATGTTGTTTAAGATGCTTTTGTATAGAATATTTTTACCAGGAAGAATAATTCAGATATATTTAATGAAATAAAAACCAATTAGAAAGTATTGATTTACTTAAAAAAAAATCTATCATGTGATTTGAATCAGTTGAGCTTTTTTTTTGCAGTTTCTTTTTGTACACCCCTTCTGCTGCACTTAATAAAGATTTGTTAAGAAAAAATTATGCATTTATGTTAAAACTATGTATGATCACCAAATGTGAAATATAATATCAGTTTATTTATGTTTTAGGGAAAAAAAAACACAAACAAAGCACAGCTGCATAAACAAGCTCATGCCCGACATGTTCGCAGGAAGCTTGAGACAAAGCATCACACAAGAGTTTGAGAGATTAACTGTTCACATGCGTCAGCCCAGTCTGAGATTATCTGCAGCGGAGTGTTGGCTAACACGCAGACACAGCGTAGCTGCACTGAGACCACAAGTCGTTGCTCAAACTTCCTTCTTTACGCTACAACTTTCAAGCTATAACAAGTGGTGAAAAACTTTTGTTAAAAATAAGAAAAAAGAAAAACATCTCAACACTTTTTCTTAATTTCTCAAACCTAAAAAAATTAAACAAGGCCGATATTTTCACAGATTAAAATATTAATCTCCAAATTACAAAAGTTGAGATACTGTGTGCTTCCATGAAGGCAGAGTAACAGAAAGTGTAATGCAGAAGAATGGCAGTTCTTGTTCCAGATCTCTCAGGCACTGCACAGCAAGAGTCCAACACACAGGATCCACATTCACCAAAAGAAAGACTGCACAGACTCTGTGGGCTTTTGAGGATGAGGATCAGTTCCACAAGCAGGGCCCAGGGCAGAGGCACGGCTCTCTGACACCTGCGGGCCTGATCACCAGGTCTTTCACAACCTCCACGGTCCCAAACACAGGGAACAGTTCCTCTGTGAAATTCTCATTATAGGTGAACAAATGTGAACGCTTCTCCACGTCATAGAAGGACAGCTGACCCTGCTCATAGTCCAGATAAACACCAACTTTCCTGGGCACCAGGGTCTGGGGTAAGGAGGTCGTGGGCACCGTCAGGGCTTTCAGATCCATGCCTCTCTCCAGGCGGAGGGTCAGGTAACCTGTGTCTGTGTTGAGTGAGCGGAAACCCTGCCTCACAGCAGAAGCTTTAGCCACACCCAGCCGCCAGTCCCGCTCGCCCACCTCTACCTCCCAGTAGTGGCGTCCGGACGTGTACCCCTCCTGAGCCACGGCGCACCACCAACCATCAAAGCGCCGCGGGCACTGTTGAGCGTCACGGCGCTCCAGGCCGCACCGCATGCGTTTCTCATCGCTGGAGATGGACAGGTCCGGGTTGGCGGTTTTTGAGTCCAGGATGACGTCCTCTGTGGGGCAGACGGAGCCATTAAAGATCAACATTAGAAATTAAACTCAGGGACGTGATGATAAATATCAGGGGTTTTCATACCTGTCGCATCACAAATCCAATTCCACACTGTAAAGAAAGAAAAACCAGTCGTTCAAGCTTCCACATGATTTAAAATGTGATGTAACAAATAAAAGTTTTGGTTCAGTCCAAACAGCCTGTTAAATTTTAATGTCATCAACTGAACAGAAAGGGGCTGTTAAATTATTAATCAGGATTATTTTTTACATCCACCGTTAGAAACCTTGTGTGCTGTGTAAAATGTTGGTAAAAACACTTGTAAATCAGTGACTTGTAATGACTTGTAAATCCCTTAAACCTGACCTATTTTACATTAGCAGCAGGTTTAAATAAAGTTGGGAGATCTGGCGATTTGTTGCAATAACTTCCACTGCTGTAGTTTTTTTTCAACGTGGCTGTTAGGGTTTATTTGATTGTTTAGTAGAAGGATAACTCAAAACATTATGCACAAATGAACTATAAATGAAGACCAGGAATGAGGCATTTTTAGAAATAATTAACTGCAATCTTACAGTTGCTGCGAAAGGGAGATGTTTTCCCACTATTTCCTGGTGTCGGATTTCACCAGCTTAAAAGTTTGTGGCCTTGTTGGTCACATTTTTCAGCAGGTAACAGATATGGACTGCAGGCAGGCCAGTTCAGGTCAGGATTATTTTACTAACAAGCTGCAGTAACACATACAGAGTACTTTTATACATGTTATTAACTTGTATTTTAGAAGTGTTTTTGGATCTTTGAGCATGAATTGCTTTTATTTGAATGTAACTTGAGATAAAAACATGACATGCAGATGGTCCCCCTGACTGGATTGGCTACACTGAGCAGTTTTTACAGCATCACAGAAGTGTTTTATTCTGAGGGACTCAACCTCTTTGTGGTGCTCTCTTGAAACTCAATTATCTTATTATCTGTTATCAGTTAACTGCCAAACAAATTTACATTTTTTTCTATCTCCTGTTTTACGTTTCAACATCTTGAATCTGGGGCTGCACGGTGGTGTGGTGGTTAGCACCGCAGCCTCACAGCAAGAAGGTCGCTGGTTCGAGCCTCGGCTGGG
>JBAMHW010000024.1:22162046-22196072 GCA_037177495.1 Rhadinocentrus ornatus | reverse complement strand
CACTGCTGGGATAGGCTCCAGCTCACCCCGCGACCCCTAATGGGAACTAGCGGTACAGAAAATGACTGACTGACTGACATCTTGAATCTGTGTAGATAGCATTAGCTAGGTGGCATTAGCTACGTGGCGATAGGTAGATAGCATTAGCTAGGTGGCATTAGCTTTGGAGTCACCTTTGTTTTAAACTTTATTTTCTCCTTTGGCTTTTAATTTACTTCATTTTCTCTTATTCTCTGCTTTTAGTTTTAAATATATGTGTTTGCTTTTTTGCACGTCTGTCTGTTTTGTTTACATTAAAGTTTTCATTCAAGTTTGTGGTTTTTATTCGGCAGATTACTGTGTATCATCTGATCGTTGTTCCTCCTGTGCATTTAGATTTTTTATTTTGGACTTCCTGCGTCTGGAGCGCTGTCATTTAGAGTTTTGTTCTATTAGTAAATAAAGTTCAGTTTTGACCTTCGGTAACTGTTTAAATCCTTCTATCTGTTACTGTGATGACTGAATAAAAACAACATTAATTCTCTGTTTGCTTTGATTTTGCTTAAATTAGCTTTTTTCCCCCCTTGGAGAAAAATGGTTATCAATTATAAATTCTCTGCTAAATTTTCATGACCCTGACAGCCCAACTCAGGTCCTGAACTGTTCACACATAATATACAAAGATGCATCACTGCATTAATTCTTCTCTAGTTAAACAAACAGTTTACTGTGACAGTAAATATATATCATGCCACATATTATCATTGAATCATAATGTAACACCCACTTCAGCAACAGTCAGTATCTGAACTTACCACTGTGGGGTATGTAACGCACGGCATCTGGAAAAAGAAAAATCAATACAACAACTAAAAGATTAAAAATTTTCATGTTTTTTTTATTTTTTTTCAGGAAAGCAAATGTTATTCAGGGCTTCTGTATCTACACCTGCTGTTGGAACAGACAATATTTCACATTTTAAGGACATCTTCTGAGATCTATGTCTAAAATATGATTTTCATTCCATGATAATTTCTGCTGTACTCACCAATCCTCTGGCTCCTCTGCTTTTTCACCAGCCACTGCTTGGTCACGTCCTCCTGTGAAGAGACACAGTAGAAACATAAAGCTAAAGCAGGGCATGGTGAGTTAGACAATGAGATAAAGAGATTAGCATGGCTGGGCACCATGCAGCACACATACATAGGGCCATTCTTCAGAATCTTGACCACCACTGACCTGATTGTATCATGCAAAATAGTGACGTTGCCAATCCTTTAAACTTCAAGTTAAATTAGAACACTACCATCATTAGCAAAGTATCCTAGCAGATAACATGATCCCATTTCCTCCTGGAATAAGACGAGTATTTCACACAAATATTTCTGACACTCATCCAGACCTTTGTGGAGCTGTCGGCATTCAGTATGGTCAGCATTATGAGCTCCATAGCTGGAAGCAAGTTGGGCAGGCGGCCCCTCTTCCACTGGAACTCCAGGTCGTCCAGCATCATGATCACAGGCTCTCCAGGCCACACGGTGGGCTAAATGGAGCAAACCAAAAACTTTGAACCTGTTTATAATCAAAGTGTTTGCCCTAAGCCCCAATATAAATATGACAGGAAGATTGTCAAGGGCAAGGTTTAGTTTAGTCATCTTTATCAAACACAAGGAGGGAACTAGGTCAGACTTTAATCACCCACCAGTTAGCCTCAATACTCACCTTAGCCCTGCATTTAATCTCCCGCGTCCAGTCCATGATGACCCTTTTGTGGGGGCCCATATCATACTCGCCCCCCGACTCCAGCATGCAAAGAAGGTGTCCCTTCCAGTCCCTCTTCTCTGGCTTCTCATATTGGTATTCATATGGCATGATCTTGTGCTAAACAAGAACACATAGAAATCTTCTTATGTAATTTTAGCTAGAAAACAAATAAGGTTTCTTCTTCGTCTTTTTATTTTCCTGTACCAGTACTCTTGTCTCCAGCACAGCAGCCCAGTCCACGATGAAGTCACGACACACACTGGCCGGCCAGACGTCCTCGCAGGTCCAGATGTGTTCGAGGATGTTTGATCTCTGAGGTGTGACGAGATACAAATAAGCCTCTGTGACTTGATGTGACAAAGAGAGAGAGGAGAAAAGCTTACCTGGCTAATTCGGTTAAGTTCTCGGGCAAGCTCCATGATAAACAGCTGACTTTCCACCAGGGGCTCCTTCTTCTCATGTTTTACTTTCTTACGAGACTCCTAAAAAAGAAACAACATAGAAAATGTACAATCTGCAAAAATGTAACAAATAATTCAAACAAACGTGGGAACGGCGACGTCGTACCTTTAGTCTGATCTTGAGCTTTTTGGCCGGCTCGATTAGAAACTGCAGGCAGTCTTTCATCATGCTGACAGCTGGAGAGCGAGGCCGATGCCCTGTTAGGACAATAAAAAAGCTCCAGTATCCTGGCACTCATTCTGTCATAAGCTGGAACCCAGCAGCAGAAGACTGAGCCCACGCAAATCAATGAGGGAGCAGAAACGGTAAATTTATGTGAGGTAGCAAAAAGGTGTTTGCAGAAAGAGAGGAGGACTGCAGAACTTTCATCATGGCTCTGCACTCAAAGCCCACAGAGACCTCATTATGATGAGGGGGAGTAGAAGAGGCAGCACATATACACACCCACACACATCACAAAAGTAGAAGCAGGCAAAAAAAATAAAATAATAATGCACAGTCACAGGATTTTCTGACGTGCGTGGGTCGATGCATCTTGATCATGGGCTTGAAATTGCAAGTTTATTTCCCTGGAGTTGTGAGACAGCAGTGCAGAGCACGGGGTGGGAGGGTTGTTGGACCAACTTGTTGTTGATTCAGCACTCAGTCTTCCCCTGCACGCCATTGTTTGCACTGAGGGGATTTGCTGTTCTCTGTGATGCAGGGGTGGCAGCTGAGCCAAAAGAATGTCGCTAAGGACTTTTTATTGAACACTGGAGGGCATAAATTCTACTGAATGTCTTGCGATTCTGCAGGGAGGAAGAAAATGCATCCACAACTAAGATATGCGACTTCTAGGAAGCTACTTATATATGCTATATGGTGATGATTATGGAACACTGCTCCTAAAATGACTTTACATTACACTCTAAATGATGGAGGAAGTGTGACTGGAAATGGTGATAACTCGTTGCCTGACTCTGGTTAGACTGTGTGTTTATTTCTGGCAGTAGAGGCTGAGCGTGTGGATGGCAGAAGAACAGAAAGATTAAAGGAAATCCAGGATTACCACCGGTGCCACTGCAGTGCAAATACCAGTAGTGACTTTCTATGTTGGGAACGACGGGCCAACCTTGTCCTGCAAGTCAGTGTGACAACAAACACGCAGGACAACGTGCCAAAAGATATCCTGTAAGATATAGTATGAATAAATGCTAATAAATAGAATCTGCCAACGGGGAGGGTAATTTTACCTCCCCCCCACACCCCAAATAAAAACAAAACATAGCAAGGAGGATAACTGCCGGGTAAAACCAGTTGTCCATACTTTAAATAGACATTTACTTTTAATTAAAGAAAAAAAATTCCTGACCTTGTAACAGGAGAAATCAGTCAGATAACTTCGCGGTCCCTCTGAGATATTTTCACCACACTCGAGCTAATTTAGCGCTTCGCCATTCTTCGCAACGCACGGCTTCTGTCCGCGCTGATCCACAACTGCGGCACGAGAAGCATAGCGCGCGCTCTTTATCGGCCGCCTCTGCTGAAGCTGAGCGGCTGTTTTAAATGCGCGCCACCAGAGGTCGTCGCAAAGCAGAGCTGAAAACAAAGACAGCAATAAGCCCTTTTATCCCAGTCTGAAGTATGAATTTACTTTGTTTAAGCCAATTTTGATAAAAATGATAAAACTAAATTAAAGGAAAAAGTGACCATTCGTAATATTAGAATTATTCTCGTACTTTCTCGCGATAACATTTTAGAACCCGTTTAAATGGTTCTACTTTTATCAAATTAGCATTAATAATTGAGTAAGCTAACTTTAAAACTTAATTTTTAAATGTTAATCGTTTGTCCCTATCTGTGTTGGCCCTGCGATGGACTGGTAAACTGTCCAGGGTGTACCTGCCTCTCACCTGTTAAATAGTGGGATAGGCTCCAGGTTACCCGCGACCCGTAATGGACTAAGCAGTACAGATAATAAATGAATGAACTAACTTTAAAACTAATTGTTTACCTCACAAATAAGGTTTATGATAGTTTGAAGATGTTCTACATTTATTAAACTATGGTCCCTGTGGAATAGTAAATTTTTATTTAGCTACATTTTAATTTTTTTTAAATAAACATTAGCATGGTGCAACACATTGAGGAAAAGGCGGAAGTCTGTAGTTTGGAATCTTTAACATTATTAGTTGGTTTAAAAGCATTTTCAAATCCCTAACTGTAGCTTTAAGTGTAGCATCTTCAGTTCTCCCCCCTCATTTTTAAATTTTTATCCAAACATCGTGTTACAACAACCCTTCCTCTGGAAGATTCTGTGGACCGAGAAGGTGTTTCGGCATGTTCGAAACACGGAAGTATAATAGCGCGTGTCCGTGTGCTTAAGATGATAAGGAGCTGCTGTTGTCTCATCGTGGACAGCCTCTGGTCACAGCTGGAACCTCAACATGGCACCCAAAGATCCTCTCCTCAGCTCCCTGAAAGGTAAACATCAACAACAGATGCGCGATGAAGGTGACGTTTCTGGATCATTTTACTCGCTAAAAACAAGCAGCTGTTTTGCTTCCTTGATAATTCCTGGTTTTTGTTGCTGTCATCGCCGTTCCCTCTTATACGTGATTTTTAGATGATTGAAATGACGTTAATCTGGACATTTACATTAAACAAACTAAGTAATTTGGCGGATCGTTAACAGATCTTTATCTTTTCAGTGTGTGTCTTGAATTTGCAGTCCGGTGGGGAGGTAGTGACGGACTCCAACCCTCACCTCGTCTCCTGCTGTGAGCTTCTTGAGCTGGTCCTCCGAAAGGGGCTTCAACGTCAGTATGATAGAAAAATTGAGCTTTTAGCTGTAGGAGATCTAAATGTTCGCTTTTAATTGTTATATCTTTTTTTCCCAGAACCAGTTCTCAGTCTGGTAAACAGAGATTATTGGCAGTGTTTTGAACAGCTTCCCCACCAAGATGCCTGTGGCAGGTAAGAATGTCCTGCTAAGATGAAGTCATGGAAATCTCAAACCATGTCCACACCCGTTGTGTCTGCTCGTGTGCAGACTGTCTGCTCTGTCCTTGGCTGTCGAGCAGACCAGAGTTTGCAGGAAGCTGCTCTCCGCTCAGGGCCGGGGTCGATACTTGCTCAGGCTGGCCCTCAACCGCAAGACCCTAGCACAGTTCTTCACACACCTGCTGCACACACCCAGACTCCTGGAGGTCAGCATACATCTAGCTTACAACATATTTAGAAGAGATTTTCTCTTGCATCTCTTTCTGGTCAGATAATGTAGTTCTGAATTTTAATATATTTGCCTCTATGGTTCATATTGTGTTTCTCCCTTCCAGAGGTATAGCCCAGCTCTATCAATCCTCAGGAATGAGGAATTTGTAGGTGAGGTTTTTCTTGATCTGCTGCCAGTGAATGCAATGGTTCGGGCAAAGCTGAGGAAATTCTTGTCACCACTGCAATCATTGTTTTCCTTTTTTCAGAACCTTTCATGTCGCTGCTGCTGGTCCTTTCTCACATGGAGTTCAAACTGGACATGGAGGTCAGAAAAGAGATTGATGCAACAAGTTTATGCTCTCATGTCTATCATTCAGTCAGATCCTATTGAAGTCAAACAACTTTAACCAAAATGTGTATTAAATTCAAAGGTCGATGAGAGAAAAATCACATATATTATTAAAAACTGTATTTCTATTCACATTAAATCACTTTGCTAAAATACCGTTTTTTATTCTCTTAAAATGAACCTTAAACGAAAACATGTCTGGAGGATTTTTTGCCATGGTCCATTTGCAACCTTGCCTTTTGGCATTTCTATGCCCATCTTTACCACTAGATGTCAATAATTCTTACACACCGTCTTTTGATTATTGTAATTAACAGAACTGCAGTTTTCTGGATGAGAGCTGGTTCCTACCAGTAAGACCAGTTATGTCACAGCATTATTAGCATGGGTTATTGATTGGTAGACCGTGACAGATGGACTGTTTGCAGGTGTGTGACGGGTATGAAGTAGTGCCCTGTCGAGAAGTTGGGATGGTTTTGAGGTTTGAATCTTAAACTCTACCAAAAAAAAAAATTATTTCTACTCCCTGATATCCGTCTAACCACCTTCCTGTTTTTGTGTCTACCGGTCAGGTATCTTAGTGGCCGCGTCTTTGTCCTTGAATTAATACCTGGTAGTCAGGCGCATGTCGACAAGTTCATCTCTCCTGGTGACATTATTGACGAGATTAACGGCACGTCACTGAGGAATTCAAAAAATGGACAGGTGAAGAAATGCTCAGGTGTAAACAGTTCACATATCAGGAACCAGCATGCATGAGAAGAGTAATGCAACAGTTAATACACCCGGACAGCAAACTATGAGCACATTGAATGTGCACAACCGAGCTCTCATTTTGCATTTAAAAGAAAGTTTTCTTTTTGCAGGCAGGTGTGATTCTGTCCCGGCTGAAGGGCTGCCCTTTGTCCATCCGTGTTCTAAGATGGAGGGCTCAGGATGGGACGGTCTGTCGGCCCTTTGTCGAACTCCTGCGGGCCCTGAGGATGGAGAATCCCTGTCTGCAGCTTGGTCCTGCTGCCTCCCAACAGCCACCTAGTAACAACCAGAGGCCTCCCGTGTCTCAGTGTCTTAAAGAGGGAAGGCAAGTATTTCCAGCTTGGTCGTTTTTTAGAAATATGCCACAAACTGAACAACTTCTCATTAACAGAATTGTGTACATTGTGGAGTTCCTGGGAAAAGCCAACATTGGAATGGTAATTTTTCCTCTTCTTCACATTGTGTAAGTCGTTTCCTATTAATGCTAAAATTTGTTGTTTGATCCTTAGTTTGGAGGCAAAGAAGTGCTGCAGCATGCAATTCCACAAGTGCTGCATAAAAACCTACCTAGCACGGTAATGAAGCCCCTCCTCTGCCTTAGGGCACATTGAAAGCAGGCTCTTCTATTTAGTTAATACACCATGTGTCCCACAGGAAGTACTATTAGACCTGAAGGAAACACATTTGACGTGTACAGACAGAGATGGCACACTGGTAAGTCAAGTCAATTACAAATAGAAAAACATAATACGCTTGAAGCACACACTTCTCCATGCATCCTCAGAAGTTATTCGAACATCATTATCCAGAGATTTCATGTGTGGGGAGGTTCTCTCGGCCAGGCTACACAATATTTGCCTTCTGTGTGGTGTAAGTACTTGTGCAAAAGCCACATACATGGCATTTCCACAAGGCTTGTGCCTACTATTGTACACTGTTTTCTAACCCACTAGAGGCTGCCCGGAAACTCAACCGCCCACCGGTTTTTGCTGCGTGGTGCTCAGAGCCAGCTCCAGCAAAGAGTGTGAAGATATTGTTTGCCATATTGGTGAGAAAACTACTATAAAAATAATTTTAAAATCCCCATTGCTACAACTAAAAATCACTTTTTATTTTACAGCTGCTGGGTTTAAGCACACTGAATGGTTCGTTTGACTGCCACTCATCGCCCCATGAATCGTAATTGTGTAATAAAAGTGTAATGACCACACTGCATTAGTGTTTACTCATAAAGACTTTTAATAGAAAGACATGTGACAACATTTCATAAATAGTATTAAATGTAGCTGCCAAAATTGTGTTTCGGAAAAAAATACAAAAAAAAAAAATGTAAAAAGCGGCCCAGAAGGGTCTGTAATGTAAGGCCTTTTCAGAGGATCAACTTAAGTAGCAAATACCCGACATGTACTGAGCATGGCATGCTGGCATTATCAGTTAAACTGTAGATGGGTAAAGAAATGCAGTCCCTGGAAGATCCACTTCAGAGTCATCCCTTAGCAGACACCCACAACGATGTAGTCGTTACATTTTGAATGACTCATAAGCGAACTGGTAGATCAAACTACCTTTGGTGTACTCTGGCTTATGGAATGGTTGACTTACTGTAATCACTCAAAAATAATTCAAAGAACTTGTAAAAAAAATAAAGAATTAAAATGTCCACAAAATGGCGATGTATGATAAATAGGATCATTTGTCAGAAAATGCAGCCACTCTTTAGGCCCTCTCTCCCCTTATCCTGCGAGCCAGCTGGATGTCTTTGGGCATGATGGTGACACGTTTAGCATGGATGGCGCAAAGGTTGGTGTCTTCAAACAGACCCACCAGGTACGCCTCACTAGCCTCCTGTTGAGGAAAGATTCATAATATTAAAATAAAAAACAAATAAACTCATCACATCTATTGAATCCTTGCCCTTGCATCCCATTTACCTGAAGAGCACCAATGGCAGCACTCTGGAAACGCAGATCAGTCTTAAAATCCTGGGCAATCTCTCTCACCAGGCGCTGAAAAGGAAGCTTGCGGATCAGCAACTCAGTGGACTTCTGGTAACGACGAATCTCTCTAAGAGCCACAGTTCCAGGCCTGAAAAACAGTCATGTCCCACAATGACCGAAAAACATTTTTACCACAGATAAAGTAGTGAAAGCCATTGACCGCTCACCTGTAACGATGGGGCTTCTTCACGCCTCCTGTGGAAGGCGCGCTCTTTCTGGCTGCCTTGGTGGCAAGCTGCTTCCTTGGCGCCTTTCCTCCAGTTGATTTACGGGCTGTCTGCTTGGTACGGGCCATCCTTCACTTTCTAAAACAGCAACGATTATTATAACTGTATCTGAACTGCAAAGATGTGACCTTACGCGCCATGTAAACACTATCACGCTAGGTTAGCATAACATTTTAGCATCTCCAATCCCAAACTATGGGAGGCGGCGGCCTCTAGCAACAATCAACGTTATGTTATATCCTGTTCAGAAAGGCTTAAAACTGTTAAAAACATGCAATTTGCCATAATCATCAATAAAATGAAGCTGGTAAATCTAACATTTATCGAGTCCATTACATTTGTCATAGACACCACACATGTTTATTATATTATAGAAGCTAACCGCAAAGCCTAGCATCAAAACAAATGGCGCCCGAACCAGTAGGCTTTGCTTTTCGAGCTCGCCATTTTCAGTTTCTTCCTGAGCCACATTACCTCGTATGAATTTAAGAACTACAAATTCATTTAATAGTAGTAGTCGTCAAATTAAATAAATGGCATATAGATAAAAAATAATTCAAAAACAACAAACCTAAAGTTTGCTAATATTTAGAAGCGAGAGAGGACACAGGTTTTATGGATAACTCGTCCGTTAGAGACGCCATTGTTCTATTTTTAGTTAACGCCACCATTGACGAGTCAACATGTTATACCAGCATTGCTTGTAGACACGAAGAGGACACATATCGTAACAATGGCATTTCACAGGTTAATATAAATATATATATATATTTTATACGAAAGAAAACTATTTTTACCTTTTTGGACGTCAACCTAACACGCTGATTACCGAGGACTCCTCTCTAACGGCGATAACCGAAGAAAACGACTAATGCAGAGACGTTGACCAAGGCCCACTATTAATACTTTATCTGACGTCATGCCTGTAACATACTACGCACTCATTGGTTTACCTTCTAAAGAGGATACGATTTAGCCAATAAGATAAAGAGAATCAAAAAATGAATAAAGTAATCCATAATAGTTTCCTTTTTACCTTGTATTTTCACAATATATCCCTTTATATATCTTACACTATAGCGGTGCACAATATAATTTTGTAAGTCTCAAATAACTCAAATACATATTTGTGAGGTTATAACCGAACTTCATATCCCATAATTCCATGTTGCGTATTATTGTCTCTTTTCTACTACTTCCTCTTGTCTTGCGCAAGCTCACTTCGTTGGAGAATGCGGATTTCGAAGCTAATAAGCATAGCTAGCCAATAAGCTAAAAACAATCTTCTTGTCGTTAGGCTTTAAACTTGTAAAATGTCTAAAACACATTCACAGCCCCCGTCGTCTTCGGCAGCGACGTCTACCGGGGGACCCTCCTCATCCTCGTCGTCTTCGCCCGCTGGAGGCTCGACTTCTCCCGCAACCGTGTTGAACGTACAGCCCGAGAAACCTCAACATTACACGTACGTAGCTGGTTAGCTGGATTAGCTAGCTGAATGTATACAAACTCACGTGTAGTAGTATACACAAAAAAAACAGCTAAGCTTTATTACAACTAATATGTGCATAGTAAAATGTACGTCGATTAAAACGAACTGAACAATGCTGTTCAGCGATAATATGCTTATTTACTAGAGTAGGTCTAGATGCAGAGGCCTAACGTTATTAACGTTGTGAAACCATCTCTAACATGCTGGTATATACATTATTATTTTCAGTCTGAAAGCTGAAATGTGTATCACTGTAGAATACACGCATTGTTTGTGTAGTTACATGATATAGTAACTCATAGGGGCTAAAAGTTTGACAGTTGCGGGTAGTATGACCAGGTTAGGGCTTAGACTGATGTGAATGCATGGAGAATAGTCACTGTATGTAAAAATAATACACCCTGTTTTTAACAAAGTAATAACACTGCATGGAAATGTATTTAATCTTTCTTATTGCTTTCATCTCGTTTAGATATCTCAAGGAGTTCAGAACTGAGCAGTGTCCCCTGTTTGTACAGCATAAATGTACACAACACAGGCCTTTTTCCTGTTTTCACTGGCATTTCTTGAACCAGCGACGCCGCAGGCCCATCCGCAGACGGGACGGGACCTTCAACTACAGCCCAGATGTTTACTGTACCAGATATGATGAGGGGACAGGTACCTGCCCAGATGGAGATGAGTGAGTGAAACTTAGGCTTCTGTGTTGTTCACAAGACTGTTTCACACCGTATCTATATGATTTATCCTTGACTTTTCTATATACACAGACAAAAACACTGCTTTGATTTGCAAATGCATATCTGGGAACAATGAAAGACTTCATGGAGATTGGACATGATTACTGTTGATGAGTGTTTTGGTGTGAAATTGAAATGTTCAGTTGCATTTTATTAAAAACTCCATAAGCTTTAGATGTATTTTGTGTCCCACAGCCAGTTAAGCTATCTTCCCCATGTCCATCCATCATCATTCCAGTCCATTTTCCAGTGTCTACATGTTAATCTGGAATTGCTGTCATGCATCACATGATTGCTTAGGTCAACGCAAGACAAAGGGAGTCTTTCATGTAGCTGAAAGGTGATGAATTACTGGTTGATGATGCTCTGTCTAGGAGAATAGTGTCTCACGCATAACCTTCACATGTAGAGCCAGCTTCTATTCATTTATGTTGAATTGAACAGACAGCAGCTGTTGACATTTACACTCGAATTCAAGTCAAATAACGGACTTTAAGATGATTTGGGGTGCAGCTGTGATGTCCTGTAGCCATGCTAAGGAGCTACTTTGTGGCATGCTAAGAAAACAATGTCATAGGGCTGCTTGATTATGGGAAAAATGATAATCACAATTATTTTTCATTAAAATTGAGATCTCGATTATCTGAAACATTGGTCTGTAGCCACATCCTTCACAACACCCTCACGACACTCATCATACACAGTTAAAATGGTGACGAGATGGCAATGACACCGTTTGTCCAAAGTGTTGATGAGTTTCTAAAATCCTGGTTTGTTCATGCTGGTCTTTGGCAAGAAAAAAAGTTATGTTTGTTTATAACGTTTGTTATCTTTCTGTGTCTCTGGGAACTGGTGGATTAATCAGTTAAGACTCACAAAAATTTAACATATTTTTATTTCTTTGTGTCGCGTTGTAAGCACCTGTGTGCACGTCTACATGAACGAGCGCAACATTTCACATGCACGAATGTCGTCTGTCGCTTGGCTGGAGGATTTCCGCCACGTTGCGCAAGTTCCATAGAGAATTAAATGAGAAGGAGCGACTTTGCCTCCCGTGTGTCCCCGTGTGTGAGAGGTGTTTGCATCTGGAGTTAAACTAAACTAAAGCTGCTGGGACTGTGGGAGGAGTCTGCAGCAGAGCGCAGCGCTGCAATGCCAGTGGCGCTCATTTGCAACTTAAAACAGCACAAGAGTAAACTGCGGAGCAATATAATTGGACCATCTCATTTTTATGTTTGTTGAAAACCCAGATTGTAATTGATTGTAAAATTCGATTAATCGCACAGCCCTACAATGCCAGATTATTCCCGTTTTAACTTCAGCAGGGCCAATGTCACACACAACAAGACTTTGGTACAGAAATTCCTTGCTTTGATTTTATTGCTTTGTAGCTTGATGGTGAAGAAATTTGTTATAATTTTTATTCCAGTTTTTGTTTTAAAACCAGTGTAATTTATACATGTAGATATCCCTCATATCATTGTTGCATAAAAAAAATGTTCAGTGGGATGAAATTACGTCTTATACAAAGAAGAACAGAAAAATAAAGTAAAGGGTCTTTTAAGGTTTTTACAAGTTTTCAGATTAGTTTTAGTTCATACAGGATATCTTCTAGTTTAAAAGACTTCAGTAAGAAATTGTCTAAATTTGGTCTAAAAGTGAAACCAAAATTGTTGATTTCGTGTAGGCATCCACCTCCGATTTCACCAGGAGTAGCAACATAAGTACAGACTGTTAAAGTCTCATAATCAAGACTTTTTCCTTCTTGTAATCAATTAGGCTGTGTAGCCAAGCTGAGCAGTAACTTGCACTAGAGCTACATAACATCATACATAATTATGGCATTATCATTATATTGGTCTCAAAATGACAACATTATCGCTTATCGCAATAATTTCTGAGAAAATTTATCGCACAGCAAAATTTATTATCGTGACAGGCCTAATTCCTGCAACTAGATCCAATGTAAAAATCACATCTTGTATTCACTAGGCTGCAGGGTTGAAAAATTCAGCAGGATAAGTTATAAGGGTAATGTTCAGACATCATTTAGTTACTAATAAATAAACCATTTGTCACTTTTTTTTTAAAAGAAATAGCGTTTGGTGTTTTCAGCCTCTTGAATAGTGACTGTATTTGGTTTTTATTTCGTAATCAAAAATAACAACCTATTTTAATGCATTTCCATTGAAATTCTGAAAAGTCTTTCTTTCAATTTTCTTACATTTTATAAACATAAAAATTTATCCATTTATCATTACCAGCTGCAGCTTGAGTTTCCAAAAAAAAAGTTACACTGGTGTTTTAAAAAGCTTAAGTTTTGTTTTGAATGTGATTTCTGTGCTCCAGATGTCCATTTTTACATCGAACAGCCGGTGACACAGAACGGAGATACCACCTGCGCTACTACAAAACTGGATCGTGCATCCATGAAACAGATGCTAAAGGCCACTGCAGCAAGAATGGCTCCCACTGTGCCTTTGCTCATGGATCACATGACCTGCGTAGCCCCGTTTATGATATCAGGTGCACAAAGTTAAACTCGACATAAACACACAAGCAAATTATTTTTGCCCTCCGTGCTGTTGATAATGTTTTTGTGTTTTGTACAGAGAGGTGCAGGTAATGGAAACCCAGGGAGGCTCAGGGGCCCCTGAGGGGGGTGGAGGAGACGGGCAGTCTGGACAGGCAGCAAGCACAGCCCTGATAGAGAAGATCCTGAGTGAGGAACCACGCTGGCAAGGTAATGTAATGATGTAAGAGTTTATCACATACTAAAAAGCTGCTTAGTGGTTAAAAACAGTGTTGGACAGGTTTAGACTGATTTCTGTTTGTTACATTACAGTGTAATCTACAATAAATGTATATTAGCATACATCTGATTGGCCGATGCAACTCCAGCTCTCTATATATCATCTTATAATCTTATAAAAGTCAGTAATAACAATAAAAAACAAAAACAAGCTTCTTTCTTGTTGTTTAGAGGATTTTCAATCATGTTCTGCTTCATATTTTCATGTGATGTCTTCCAACCTGTCGTTATTATCTGCCTCTTTCCAGATAACAACTATGTGCTATCCCACTACAAGACAGAGCTCTGTAAGAAACCTCCCCGGCTGTGCCGCCAAGGTTACGCTTGTCCTTATTACCACAACAGCAAAGACAGGAGGCGCAGTCCTCACAAGCACAAATACAGGTGCCCTGTTACATCATGTTTAAATTAACCAGGGTTGTTTTCTGTGGATTTCTGTTAAACTCCTGTTTGCTCTTGCCTCTACAGGGCATTGCCTTGTCCAGCAGTGAAACAGAGCGAAGAATGGGGAGATCCCAGTAAATGTGAGGGAGCCGAGGGGTGTCAGTACTGCCACACGAGAACCGAGCAGCAGTTCCACCCAGAGGTTTGTTTACGTCACCGTCAATGTTGTGGAATCGTAGCCTGAAATGATAAAGAGTTTTTCTTCTGTCGTAGATTTACAAATCCACCAAGTGTAATGACATGCAGCAGTGCGGCAGCTGTCCTAGAGGACCCTTCTGTGCCTTCGCTCACGTTGAAAGTGAGTTCCTGCTGCACATTCAGTGATACAGTTTATTTTTAAACTTATCATATCTAAAATAATAACAATTATACTTTATATATATATTGTTTTTTGCTACTGTTAAAATCTCCTCCAGAGCCCTTTGTTCCTGAGGAACCATCATTCCCCAAACCCAGTTCCCCTCCACCCCCAAGACCTCCGGACCCTCTACCCAGTCAGGAGGCTTCTCCGAGCCCCAGCGCTCACAGCATGGGACCCGGGCCTTGTTCTGTACCAGATCCCTTCTCCCCCTCCACAGTGTCTCGTGTAGCAGAGCAGGGGCTGCTGGGTAGTGTTTTGTCTCTGTGTGAGGACATCAGTGCGCGGGCAGAGCCTGCATCTCCTTGGGCAGGAGAAGGAGGGTATTGCAGGGCACCTGGATTTGAGCGGGAAGATCAGGTGAGATAAACAGACAGAAGACATTAAATTATAGAGTGAAGCTGTCACGACTCCAATGTTCACCGTTCTTCAATTGTTTGTGAATTCAGGCTAAACAGAGAGGTTTTGTTCTTGAACAGCGCAGTAGAGAATTTTCATCAGCACAAAGCAAGCAGGTACATTAAGTTTCAGCCTTGTTTTCTTCATCTCTCTACTCTTTTTTTTTTAATATATTTATAAAAATACCTGCAAATGATTTGCTTTTTGTCTGTAAAGCAGTTTTAGTGCAAGAGAACAAGTTAAACCCACTTTTTTTTCCTCCTCAGGACTTGTTGGTGTTCCTGCCAGTTGGCAGCCCTTTGAGTCTGTCCTCCAGCATCCCCTCCAGTCTGGCCGCCACACCACCAAGCCCTGCCCCTCTCAGACCGCCCGGATCCAGCATCTCTTCAGGCATGAATGCCAACGCCCTGCCCTTCTATCCCACCAGTGAAACTGTGGAGTCAGTTGTTGGTATGTACGGACGTTAAACACATCAGGATCATTGTGCTGTAATAGAAACTGTAAATCTGAGAGAAAATGTTGTGGTGGTTTCTGGGATAGAATCGGCCCTGGATGACCTTGATTTGAACGATTTTGGTGTGTCAGCGCTGGAGAGAAGCTTGGAGAGCAGCTCTGCTCTGCCCAGTGTGGGAGTCATGCTCGGTATTTTAAACACACACACAAAACTATAAATCTGCGTATGAATATGTGTGCAGCATCAGTCAGTGTAAACATGTACACACAGATGATGTGAACTGCCTTTGCCTTGATAGGAGGCAGCCAGCTTCAGAGTTCGGCCCCTGTCAACATTCCAGGATCTTTTAGCAGCTCCGCTCCTTTCAGCTCCCCTTCGCCGTCTCCCCCGGTCAGGTCACATGCTTCACCTTTCTTCTCTACCCACCTATCACAACCTGGCCAATCAGAGAGCACCTTTCTGGGACCATCTCATAGCTCTTTAGGTGTGTACATTTGGATTCAAATAATCAAAAATGCATCCAGGTGGAAAAGTGTATTTTTCTCACGTGTTTTTTTTTTCTCTTGTAGGTCTGAATGGTATGAGCACAAATATATGGGAGCACTTCCCATCAGGCCAGGGTTCTCCTGGTACACCCCCTGCCTTGCTGCCCTCTGGCTCCTGCACAGAAACCACCAGACTGAAACAGGAGCTGGAGGACGCTCACCGGACGCTGAAGCAGTGGGGTAACAGCTGGAGACACACAGCTCAGGTAGGTATGTAGTGGAGCATGAGCGTCCATGTCCGAGAAATGGCTGCTTCTTTAATCTAGTAATCTGTAAGTTCATCTGAAGCACAACAGCTGAGGAAACAGAGTTCCGATTTGAGTCGTTGTGTGTCCTGTCTGCTTCGTCTTGCAGTCGTGGGCTACGGTCAAAGCAGACGCAGAGGAGTCTCGTGCAAACGCAGCGCGGTTAGGCATGGAGGCAGAGAGGGCCAGGCAGGCTGAGGAGGAGGCACAGAGGCAGATTGCTCTCCTGCAGGAGGCGCTGGAGAACTTACGAAGCGGAGACAATCCCTACCTTGCACTGCATCAACTTCAGCTACTACACCGACTGCCGCTGGAGTCAGTCCTTAGTTTACAGGCTCAGCTCTGCAGCTGCTTACATGCAGTGGAACAGGTAAGACCTCAGATGGATAACTCACCTGATTCAGCTGATCTAAGGGTTTTCAGTGCGCATTCACAGCCACATTTTAGTGAATTTTAGATTAATTTAGCTTCGTCTTAAAGCTGCTGATGAAAGTTCCCGATTAAACCTACTAAGATGTTTAGTTTTAAGCAGAATTTCACAAATTTGAAGCCACCCTGTTAAAAATAGTAGATACATCCGGTCTACACAGTGTTTTGAGATTAACAAATGATCTAGAGAGACACAGTCAAGAATAATCCCGTGTCACTGTGTTTTGGATGGGACTGTATCTATTACCAGTTGGCAAGTATGTGTTTTCTTGCACAGAATGTAAACACTATACAGGTCACTTTTTTATTGGTAAACAAAATAATCAATTGAATCATTGCTAAATTTACCATATCAGGTCATTTTCTAAATTAAACACTAAGACATTGTTGATTTTCTGCCCTATTTAACTCTAAAACCTCAATATTTTACACCACAACTACAAATGATTGGTCAGGTTGGCTGTCTCTGTTTTGTTTCAGAAAAAGGGACAAATTTGTTGGCATTGAAATGAACCTTGAGTAAACCTTGAGTACTTAATTACAAACACTTCAGTCTTTTGTCCTGTCCAAGCAACCTCCCACGGATGGCCTGTAATGGGGACATTAAGGGTGCATTCACACCAGGATAGTCTGCTAGACTTGGGCACTCGGCTCAGTTGGGGGAAGCAATATTCTTCCTGACCGATATTGCATTTACGTTGCACTACTAAAACAAATCGGACCTTTTAAATAATGTTTTTCCACTCTCCACCTATCTCCACCAGAAATACTCAGACCAACCATGCCATGTTCAAAGCCACTTAAATCTCCTTTCTTCCTCATTGTGATGCTTCATTAAGTCGTCTTGACCATGTCTACATGACTAAATGTGTTGCTGCCATGTGATTGGCTGATTAGATATTTGTGTTAACAAGTAATTGAACAGGTGAACCCAATAAAGTGGCCAGAAGTGGATATTCAGTTGAAATGTTGTCACTTCAATGTTTGCTCTTAAATTTGCTTGTATAATTATGTGGCACAGTGGAAGTCCTTCCCAGGTCTCCGACCTTAAACATTTTTATTTTCTGTTTACCAAGGTGGTGTACAGGAAGCGGAGACAGTGCTGTGTGACATGTGGCAAGCAGGGCTCGGTGTCGCTGCCTTGTGGCCACGGACTCCAGTGCGAGAGCTGCTCCGCCTCCACGGAGTGCCCGCTCTGCCCCGAACAGACCTTGGAGCAGCAGCTCTCTTGACCTCAGAGCAGTTATGGGACCACTACAGATTCCAGACCAGTCAGTCCTGATTCCACAAAAACCAGCCCAGGATCCTGACTGTTCATTCACTAAAGGTGTAAGAAGAAAATTGTAAAATGGTAACAACATAAGCACTGATGTTTGTTTGTTTTTTTACTTTAAAACGACATTAACAGATATTGATCAGCTTAGTGAGAGTTAGTCACCAAATACAGTAAACCCTCTTGATGCAGACTTTAGTATTAATAATGTTGCAACTGTTACCCATGAAACACCAAACATAGCTTTTGACCAGCAGCACTGTTCTTTAGCCCTGCTCTTGAGTTGTAAAAATTAACTTAAAGATCTGCTGTTATTTAAACTCTGACCCTAAATATGAAACATTTACATGCATAGTTTTAAATCATATATATATATATATATATCAAATGTAATCTCACCTTAGAGACCATGTTTTCCTGGAGTATCATCTATCCATCTGGATAGTTCTGTGATTTGCTGAGGTTTAAATGTGTCCACTTGAAATCTTTGGTTCTTAAAACTCCAGCACATTTCATCTATAAGTTGAAGAGTTTGGTTAAAGGATCGTGTTTGGTGCCTCTTCGCTGTGTTTCCAATGTCACAGACGAGGTGTCGTGATTGTGTTGATTTCTGTTTGTCAGCAAAATCTCCAAACTGCCTTGATCAGTGGACGATACAGTAAATAATCAAGTTTTTATATGTATTTTCAGGGTGTTGAGCCATTTAACAGGTCACTCTGAAAAGACTTAAAGGGCATATTCAGTCTCATCCAGACTATGATCCTGTATTGCTACAGCCAAAAAGAGGTCATCGCATCACTGTGCTGGTAGCACTTTTCATCATTTTGAATTTTTCTTACATTTAGATCATTTTTCATAGATTTAGAAGAAAGACATTTAAATATTATAAAAAATATGAAAGAATTAGTATCCTTGTTTGGATTTACAACGGATGGCCTCTATTTAAAACACTCAGGTTTTCATGTATATGCTGTAAGCATGAAAAAAAACAACAACAAATGAGGCAAATGAGTGTAGATCTTTGAGAATCCATACTTTCTTTATTCTTACTGTAAAACTGCTCATATTTGTGTTAAAACTGGCCCTTCTGCTACTTTTAAAACCAATGTGTGACAGGTTTCTCTGCCAACATTTTTACATTTGTAGTATTCCTTATGTTTCAATGACTCAAATGTATATAATATATATACCATATATATTATATATATGTATACACATAGCTAAGTGATATTATTATCTCTTGCACTGATTAGACAAAGCATCAGGAGGTAAAGAAATTGTAAATGTTTAAATGCAGGTGTGAAAGTGTTGATGCTCACTGTGATGGTGTTTTGGTAAAGTCATGCTCGGCATACTGTCCACATGCAACTCGTGCAACACCAGTGTTTCCATCTGAGTGCATTTTGTCTTTGTTCTTTGGTACTGATCATTAAAACAAATTGTATATTTTTGGAGAAGTACGGTGTCTCTGCGTTGTTTATGGTTGAGTGGCTTCCTGGGATTGTTTCTCGCGCTGTCGTCGCTTCTTTACAAAGGCCTGCGCCTCCCGCTCTCCTTTCCTGGACTCCAGCAGCCTCAGGATGCTGTCCTCTGGGAAAATGCACACAAAAATACATGGTTAGGTTTTTCTGGAAATCCTGGGTTAGCCACAATGCGCAGTTTGTTTTAGCTGTACTCAAGTTATTCCAAAATGGTTTGGTAAAAAAAAAAAAGAATTAACAGAAAAGGGAACAGTGGCTACTTCTCTGGTGTCTTGTTTTTTAATGGTTAAATACCAAAAAACATCATTAAGTGTGTGAAAAGCTGTCCACATTTACAAAGTTGGAGGACTAAATTAAGTTATAAACAGCATCGATGTTCCACTTTAGACCTGAATCTAAAGACAACAAACACGTAGTAGCATCAGGCTTTGACCATCTTAGCTACAACAGAAAGCTTCTAGTTCAGGGATCACCAACTCTGGACTTCTTGAGCCAGCGTCCTGCAGGTTTTCAATGTTTCCCTGCAGCAACACATCTGGCTCAAATAAGGGGTCGTTATGAGATTTGGCCAGAACTTGACAAGCTGTTGGAGAAGTATTTAATTTCAACCAGGTGTGTTGCAGCAAGTAAACATCTAAAACCTGCAGGACACTGGCCCAAGAAGTCCTAGTTTTTTGCAGAACTGCACCTCCCAGGAGAAATATCTGGCTCATAATGCTCCACTAAACATTTCTAACGGTGGCGGTAGCCAGCAAGAATGGCTGTGTTTCATGTGACGTCACATCTTCCTCCTTAGTTTTGCATAGCAGGAAGCGGTGGTCAACCTAGTTCAGGGTTAGGCAAGTTTTGTCCTAGAGAGCCATAGTGCTGCAAGTTTTAGATGTTTCCCTGTTTCAACACATCTGATTCAAATTAACGAATAGCTGAGCAGCACTTGATAAGTCGTTGGATCAATTTAATTTGAAAAAGGTGTGTTAGAGCAGGAAAACATCTAGAACTTGCAGGACTGTGGCCCAAACTCCCCTACCCCTGACCTAGTTCATTGTAGACCAGAGCATGTGTGGCTAATGTGTGTTAGCTTCATTCACCAGGATGTTCTATCAATCTTTATGATAAAGACAAAAAAGACTGGGCTCCTACAAAGAATCTAGGGCAGTGGTTCCCAACCTGGGGTCCATGATACCGCCCCCAAAGGAGGCTGCCAAAGAGCACAAGGGGGCCGTGAGGCTTTGCCTGAACAGAGCCTGCTTGATTGTTGAAATTAGGGCCATGTCCACACAGACATATCCTTATTTGTGGTCTGTAAGTATCAGAATTAGGACGTTTTGGGAGCCATCCATTGTGGAGGGGTCTTCAAGGAAAATAGGTTGGTTGTGGTTTATTTATATCAAACACACGTACCAACAATGCTATAAAAACACCAGAATGTGTACTTACGGGAGCAAAAACAAAACAGGAGTCATCATGAAGGGTGTTAATCCCAACTGCTATCACCCCTCCACACAGACTTTCAAGATTGTCAATAATTTCGTCTATCGTTCCAGATATCGGGGAACTAAACTGATGGGTATTTCTCAAATTTAAACTTAAATCTTTCTTGGATGGTTTATAAGGATCTATTTCATCACAAAAATCAAACTTTTCAAGGTATCTTTAATCTGAACTCGCATCTAAACTTGAAAATACAGAGAAAACTTCTTGCTTCTTTCTTGCACAGCATTAGCCATTTTGGTTTGCCTGACCACCACTTCATTCACCAGAGATAAAAGAGTCTCTAAAAGTCATGCGATTGAACACGAAGCTGTGAGCTGCGATTCTAAAATGCTCTAAATCCACGGAATGCCATACCGTTGGGTTTAGGATGCATTAGAGGAAGGCGTATTTGGGCAGGGATCGCGTCTGGCTGGGAGCTGAGTTCTTCTCCCTGTTTTGCTCCAGAAACTCCTGGTATGGCTTTAAGGGCCAGGAAGGCTTCGCCCTCAAAGTCATCCGTCCTCAAAGTATCGTGGTCCAAAACAGTGATGACTAGGCACGCTCCATGAGCCTGGCACTGGTCCAGGGAAACCAGGCTGTGATGAAGAAAGCAGAAAATGAGGTCAACAGCATTCCTCAGAGGGTTGACATTAAGTTGTTTAGGAGGTACTTCTGTCTGAAGCGACTTACGGACGTGGTTTTTAATCTTTACAATTAGAATTAGGTACTAAATCTTTTAAAGCAGGGATCCCCAACTCCAGTCCTCAAGCCCCACTGTCCTGCAGAACTTCCATGTTTCCCTGCTACAACACAGCTGACTCCAATTAATGGCTCAGTAGCAGACTTGTGCAGAGCTGGTCAGAGATCCATTTAATTTGAAGCAGGGAAACATCTAATACCTGCAGTACAGTGGGCCCTAAGGCCCAGGGTTGGGGATCACTGTTTTAAAGGACAGAGTGAAGGTAAAACAGGTAAATAACACAATCTAAGTGTGCTGTAGACATGTTCTTGAAGGTGGAGATGAATTCTCCCATCACGGTAGGCTTTAGTACAGGTTTGGGCAATTCCAGTCTTTTCCCTGCTTCAACACGCCTGATTCAAATTAAATGGATCTCTGACCAGATTAATGTTATCAGGTCATTGTGCAGAACTTGGAAACAAACTGTTGAATCCATTTCATTTGAATCAGGTGTGTTGAAGCAGATAAAACCTGCAGGAAATCAGTGCTGGAGGAGGAAGTTGCCTTCTTTAGTTGCTCTTTCCACTATTTCTTTTACTATTTCCACTCAAACATATAAAAAGTAGAACCAGAAGAGCTTGGTTTCTAAACATGGAAGTTGAGAATGTTAACAAACGAAGAGCAACAACATACAAGTCAAAGGTCTCTTCAAAAAGGGGATTGAGATCGCAGCTTTTGATCTGAGTGCAACGAGGCTCCACCTCGGGAAAGATGTGGTTAGGCTCCAGACACAACTGTACGAATGGATCACTGAAACCTGGTAAACATCAAAGTCACAAATGTCTCATAGCACTGGGGTTTTTCTGTTAAGTTTCTCTGCAGCAGTGATTATTTTTTAAGGTCTTACCATTAGAGTCCATTGGTAAGAGGTTGACCGCATTCAGAACCTCGACCTGCAGTCTTTGGTCGGATCTTCTGTAGGATGTAAGCAGGGTGACTGCACCATATTTCTCTCCACTGAAAACCTTCTGTAATGCAAGTAGTAGATAAGTAACAAACCAAAAACAGCATATGAATAATGTTCAACAGGTATGGAGTAAAATTAGTCTCATAATGGTTACAAATATGTAATAAATGATTACAGATGAGGAAAACTATTAATGAATAACTTTTGCTAATATGTGCAAATGTGTGTTAGAATCAACATGTAAATCAAGAATTTTGACCACTTTTATCATTACTTCACATATTATTTTACCTGATGCAGGGTTCTGCATGACTGAGTTAAAACCAGCGTTTCCTGTTTCTATCATCTCCAACCAGTCTGCCTATTTTCCTCTGATCTCTGACATGTACGAGACATTCTGGTCCAGGCAACTGCTGCTCACTGGATATTTTCTCTTCTTCAGACCATTCTCTGTAAACCCTGGAGATGGTTGTGTGCAGCGGTTTCTGAAATACTCAGACCCTATTTACACAATGTTTCCATGTAAAACCCAAAATGTTTCCTTTGCGTATTCGGTACAAAGAGCATTTTCACAATAGCAAAATAAAAACTACATCTGTGCAGACGGAAAACACGAATAGTACTGGAAACCGTGTAGTGTGCATCCCAGGCTTGTAGCGGACTGTGAAACTTTGCAACACTACACGCCATGTGTGCACTACATACTCATCGCTGATGGCATAAATGTTGTTGTTGTCATGGTGTTCACGGGTGTAAACAGGGCCTGAATGTACAAATGCAAGAAGACACGATAGATGTCCAAAAAATTCCAGTTCATGTTACACGGACAGGTTTCAAGAAAAAGCCCGTTTCCTTTGTGGCTTTGTCCACTCAAACCTCTGCTACTGTGTAAACTCAACAAAACCTTTTCATTTTACTGTCTCAGTGTCATCATGTAAAAAAGGCCCCAAAGTCACTTAAATCTCCTTTTCTTCCTCAAGCAAGTCGTCTTCACCATGTCTACATGACTAGATGTGTTGAGTGGCTGCCATGTGATTGGCTGATTAGATATTTGTGTTATCATGTAATTGAGTGGACTTAATAAAGTGGTCGGGGAGTGTGTAAACATTTTTAGAATTTAGAAAAATAAACGAATATTTATGTGTTTTGCTCAAGGTTTATGATCTGTTCTGTTAATTTCCTATTTTGAAAGAACTATGGAGGAAAAAAACAATTTAATATGATTGGTTTTTAATCCTTAAATGGTCTGGCCCTACTGTACCTCTCCGAGCTGCTTTCCTCATATTTTCCAGCTGATCAGCTCCTTTGGTACCGGGGTCTAGGCAGAGAGCCTCTGCCTGGTACCGGGGTCTAGGCAGAGAGCCTCTGCGGTCGCTGCTCTTTAACTGTGGAACTCTGTTTGCAGGTTAGAGAAGCCTCGTCACTGTCCATTTGTAAACCCGCCTGAAGACCCATTTT
Source organism: Rhadinocentrus ornatus (assembly GCA_037177495.1). Taxonomy (NCBI): domain Eukaryota; kingdom Metazoa; phylum Chordata; class Actinopteri; order Atheriniformes; family Melanotaeniidae; genus Rhadinocentrus; species Rhadinocentrus ornatus. The sequence continues at coordinate 22,172,097 of JBAMHW010000024.1, read as the reverse complement.
TATTATCTAGTCTTAATGAGACTCTTGTTTTTCTTGATTTTATTCTTTTATTTTTTTTAATCGTTTTACTGCTATAGTTTCTGTTTTTACTCTGCATTTTATTTTACTTTTGAATTTGTTTCCACGCTGTGTTCAGTACTTTGTTTCAACTGACCTTGTGTTAAAGTGCTCTATGAATAAGCACAAGGAATTAGTCAAATAAAATAAATGAATAAATTAAATAAATAAGATAAAATCTGATTAAAACAATAAAACATCCAAAACATATCAGGTTTTAAGTTCATAGTTGATAGAAGCAGAATAAATTAATTTAGAGACAAAATAAATGAATAAAAAGAAATTAAAAATAGTCTGTATTTAAAAACACAACGATGCACATTAAGACTGAAATGTGACATAAAGTAATCTTATCCATGTGCATTAGGCCATGCATGCACATGCATTTAATAAGTTGTATGCACAGAAACCTTTTTAAACATGAAAATAATGACATATGAGGCTGAGGGCGGAATATGTGCAGTTTGTGTTGAAATAGTTCAATATTTGTTTGTGGATTTAAACACTTTTTCCAGAACCCAAACAAAGTACTGAACACAGCGTGGAAAAAAATGGCTTTATTCATTAGTAAATAACGTGATTCACATTGATAACCATTATGGGACTAATTTCACTTTACATGTAAGAAGTTTATTTTTAGTTTGAGAACGGTTTCTTTCAAACTCACCTGTTCCCATATTTTTCTGTCCAGGAACTTCTCCACAAGCTGCTGGCTGCTAAGGGAGTTGTGAGTTAGATGAGCCTTTAGAGTCTGTAAACAACAGGCAGAGGCCAAGTTTTTCTGTGATGTTTTTAATATAAAAATGGCCATTACATGAAATGAGCACCTTAGCTCAGCACTCACCTTGTACTCATCAGAGTGGAGCGTGTCAAGCGGAAGTCCATTTCCCTCAGCGTGAAAGCACTGCTCCAGGCACTAAAATTCACACATCAGGGATTTTATTACAAATATTTGCTGATGTTAAAAGTCTTCGTTTCACTTTTAACCAAAGCTGATCGTAGTTGTTGAGTGAAACGGTTTTGGACCAACCTGCAACGTATACAGCAATCGTTGGCAGAACACCATGAGCCCTTCCACCTGCGAATGCTGACTTGCCACCTGGTAGAGGATTTTTACCGAGTTATTCCACAAAGGAGTCAGAAGACTGGTTAGGGGAGAGGAAAATAAGTGGTCTATTGTCATCTTTGAGCCAAAAACCTACCAGAAACAAAAGCAGAGTTTGTTTTTTTTTATATTTATTTCAAGTCAAGTAAAGTCGGTTCAGACCTGTTGAAGTTTTCTTGGACCAAGTTTTCATTCATGTACTGCAGCTCTTGCTCCAGGTAGCGCATGAGAGGGGTAGCAGCCTGACAGCAAAGAAGAGGATGGGTGTAAAGCAAACATCAGTGTATCTGTGTTAAAAAACCGGCGGTGATGATCACCTACATCCTCTGTGGACTTGGAGGGAATCCTCCGCCTGGTTGACATGCTTCTCACGTGAATCTCAATGTCTCTGTTTAACTGCAGAGACAAATATTTATTTAAGAAATTACAAATCTACTTTTATAGAAAGCAGCAATCTTTTTGTCTTTCACACCTTTTTGCCAAGAGTGTCTAATGCTGTTTGGATCTCTCGATTGAGGATGCTCTGGGCTTGCTGAAGCTGTGAAGGCAGCGTGTTGTGGAATTGGCTTTCCACTATGACGTTTTGAGTCCGGTCTCGAAGTCCGGCCCAGTTCAGTTGAGTGGGAAGTCGGGTCAGCACTGACCGTAAGTGCTCCAGGTCGTTCACTACCACACACAACTGCAACAGGATGGAAAGACTTGAGACTTGTGCATACATTGCAGCATTATAATTACTGTTTTGTGAATCGTATGTTTACCATGTTAATGGCGCTGCTGTGGTCAGAGTTCTCAGACAACAACCTGACCCTCTTCTTCAGGAGTTGGCAGTAGCTCATCACAATCTTACAAACATCCTGGAAACACACATTTACCACAGCCAATCACTGCGCATCAACTACTAAGTCTAATACATGTTAAGATTTTATTGATCAATTTTCGTTCAGCTCTTAATTCCATGCAGATGTATATCAGAATCAGATTTTATTAACCCTTGAGGTAAATTGCTGCATTGCGGGGCTTCTTAAAACAATGATATACTGTGTAAGAAAAGGATATAGAAAATAGAAGAGAGTCCAAGTGAAATTAGAATAAGATGCTGGAATTAAATAAAAATTAATGAAATTAAACATAAAAAATTAGAAAAATAAAAATAGGACATAAAATATAAATAATACAACATAGACATTAACAAATAGATAAATATTTACAGTGTTTACAAGTGGCTATGGCTTGGATTTCTGGTTCAGTGTGGAGCTTGTTGGACACAGGAAGGAATAACTTCCTGTGCCGCTCCATATTGCAGCGAGACCAAGTTTGTGTTCACACAACAGGGAAAAAATCGCTCATCTATTCCAGTGCTTCTCAACCTTTTTTAAATCAGCGCCCCCCTACTTATAATCCAGGTCCCTTACCGCCCCCGCCCCCCACACACACACACACTTATAAGTGTCTTTCCAACATATCAGGCCTAATGTTGATTATTCTGTGTCACGTTATAAAGTCTGTAGTAAAACTTATGTGGTGAGAGTAGAAATAGCATGCAATGCTTAGCCATATGATAATAAAAAATTTCTTTTAGAACTTATTAATAAACAACATCCATTTAAAATATAACTACAAAGCATCCAATAAAAAATGGTGATGTTCACCATGTTTGTTGCTTTATTTTGTATGATTTTAGATGTGGTTATGACTTGTTTTATGACTTGCTTTGCGAAGAAACATCTTTGTAGAGGGGATAGTTGAGATGTGTCGATTGCAGAAAAATGTAAAGCACATTTAAAAAGTTAACACTAATCCTGAAAAGGAGTCCTAAAATGAGATTCCTTTGACCCGTCAACAATAACAACACATATAAAAGCACAAAAACTTAACAAAATCCAAAAGTCTTAAAAAGCTTTTACTTAAAATAAATCTCTGAAGTCCTGGTTATTTTCATGAAGATAAAAGATATTTTAGGATTGAGTGAGTCATCTTCTGACAGTATACGATCTTTGGGTCTACTTCCTTTTGACAGTATTTTCATGGCGGTCGTTTCTTTATGAATCTGATTGGTCAGTTAAGTTGTCAATCATCAACCGCCAAGCCAATCCAGCCGCCCCCAAAGAAACACCACCGCCCCCCTTTCATAATTAACGCTCCTAGCTCCCCCTGACGGTATTACAACGCCCCTGGGGGGCGGTATCGCCCCCGTTGAGAAGCACTGGTAATACAGAAAAACTTCTTGTTTCTACCACATCAGAGTAAAACATGGGTTGATCATATTTCTCTCAGAACTTTTATCATGTCACGTCTGACACGTCGAATCATTTCTCCCATCCTGAGCTGCCTATCGTGCAATAATGTTTTGGCTGTGTTTACCCACAATGCCGTGCACTGAACCCACAATGCATTTTGCTTTATAGGCTCCTTCCACTTGAAATGGACTGAGAACCGGATTTGTAGGCAGACCTAGTCAGTTTCTTTGATTCAAATCATTCATTTGCGCATTCACAATACCCAAAACTAAGCGGACCTTCCGAGCAAACAGTTTTATCTAGCTACCACGTTTATTTTCAGTCTATACAATCTATACACAAAATGAGATTGCTAAGTAGTAGTTTCAAACTTTCTAAATATGCAAAGGATTTGGCATCAGTGTCCCTCTCTTATAGTGATCATGGCTCTGCTTATGTTTCTCATGTTCTCAAACTGGAGTAGTGGTGCAGGGCTAGCTCTTTGCTAATTAAGCGCAGCTTCGCCAACAATACAGATTAGGTAAGAAAGTCTTTTTTTATTTTTAAGAAGCTAAGAGTTTAAGGCTAGTCCTGAAGTTCATTTTTTTTATGAATTTATTTACAAGGATTCTTGTTTTAACATTTCTGTATGTTTTGGACCTCCTGACTCTAATAAAAAGAAACAAACAGGGTAGTAGAAACTGCTGGAAAGGCTTTAGACCTTGGCAGGACAATAAAGCACTTCTCAATTACTTGCAATCTGATTAGGTGTTAATGGCAGACCTCAGTAAGTTTGACCATGAGCATGAAGGCCTCTTCAGGGTCAGGCCAGGACAGCTGTTCCCACAGCTGGCAGATAGGCTGGATACATGCCACCAGGTCCACTGCAGAGGAGCTGTGTTTTATGGGCACTGCACCACTCTGCAGAGGCTGGAGCTGAGAGGAGAACAGAGCTTGGATCAGATGATGGTATCACTACTTATAGATAACATGCCCACTATAAAAAAAACTTTACCTGATCAACCTGGACGGCCCTCTCCACCCGGTCCTGAGTGGTGCTGAACGCCTGGTTGAGCCAGTAAGGCAGAGCCTCTCTGAAGCCCTCATGAAAGTTTGTCAGCTGCAGTAATCCCCTTAAAAGACAAATTCTTGATGTTCCACAGCGTAGAATAACAATGCTCTTTGATTCTGTTTAATGTTTCTTTTTAAAGGTTATTTTAGTTGTGTAAGTATGACAACATGTTTACTCTCTTCTATGTCTGATCACCTGATTGTGTATTTAGTCTCTGTGTCCGGTCTTCTGTGTGTGCCTCTGTTTTTCCAAGACTTCACTACTACGTTTTTTATGCTTTGTACTCCTACCTCGCAAGTTATCATTCACACCTTAGATTAAAAAAACCTTTTTATATCGTAATCCTGCCTGCCTGTTTGTGTCATTGAGGTTTAGTTTTTCAGAAGGAAATACATGAAAATAAAAGTATTTGGAAATTACATTATGTAAAGTACATAAAATGGTTGAAGGATTAGAGAAAATTGGTCTATTTTCGTGCAAAAGCCTGTGACCTGATGTAATTCTGTAGTGGAAATCTACACATGGATAAAGGTGCCTTTAATCTGTTAGTGGGCACAGATCAGTGTTGCATCCAACATGAGCAATGCTGCTGCACAAAGAAAAGCATATCTGAACAAGATCCAGAAGTAATGGATCTTTCATATGATGGTCCAAAGCTAAATTATAAACTGTCCTATGTTCGTATGAATCGTAACTTGAAAATCAGGGATTTTAAATTGGGGAAGAACCAAAGAGCTTGTGTGCCTGGTTAGCTCAATTGGTCTCTCATGTGGGAGACCAGAGTTCGAATTCCCCAGGGGACAAAAATTAACACCTTCCAGTTGGGTCCTTAGACAAGACCCTTAACGCTACTGCCTAACCATTGTAAGTCGCTTTGGATAAAGGCGTCAGCTAAATGACTGTAATGTGCAGTTTAAAAACCTGTTTAACCAGGCGATTCTTCCTGTAAACCTGTCTGAGAAGTCTAACATATAAACCGTTTGGAAAACATGACTAAATGAAGTCATTTGAAGGATCAGGTGTTTGGATGAGAAATCTGTCCACCAATGTCATTAGAAAACCTCAGTCTGATAGAGCAAACAGAACCACTGCTTTTGTTGTTTATAGACCCCCAAATCTCTCCTGTAGATTTCTGTATTTGATGCTGGTTACTCAGGATGGCCCTAAATTAACGCCCACCAAAGGCAGGTTAGAACTCATGTTAGTGGGTATAAATGAAAATTTATGACGATGAATGAAACAAATCATTTCAGTTCTGGCAGTGCTATCTCTACTTTCCTCATGAGTATTCCATTACATACCTTACATCCACTGGCTGCTTACTTTAGCTCACGTGGGGTCATTTACGTGCTACTGACTGAATAAAGTGCAGCTAAACGAGGAGTGAAATTTATACTAAGTATGAAAGAATGAAAAAGAAGACTGAGGCTTGCCAGAAAAGAAAGGAGATAGGATTGGATGGTGACTTCAGCCCTGTTTGTAACTCATATAAAGCCCAGTTTCCACCAAAGGGACTGACTAGAGGTTAGTTTGATTTGGTAAACCCTAATCTCTCTTGTGTTTTCACAGCCACGTATCCTTATCTGGTGGTTGTAGCAAAAGCCAGATAGCGAGATACGTATGTCAGCTACGTTGTAGTGTGTTGTCAACATGTACACGAAGAAACTCTGGATCTAAACAAAGCATCTTCTCCTTGATAACTACTCTGAGCTGAATCTACTGTAGATGTAACTACAAATTAATTTTCTATTTTCGAATGTTTAGAGACTACCATGTTTTCTTTGTTTCCTTCTCCAGCACAGTGCCTTGACATAAGCCTGCTATTTAGAAGCTTTTCTAATATTTGGTTACAGAACATTCTGCTACAGCCTCTACATGATGTATCTGATTGGAAGCTTCCTGTACCGGTCTGCATCTAGTTTCTGCCACCCCTCTGTTGCTGCATGTTTGATCTGTTTAAAGTTTGCAGAAGTCTTTTGTGCAATGGTGGACGGCAACTCTTTTCAGAGGTTTTCAGTGAGATTTGGATGAAGATTCATTGCTTTCATATTTTCCTTTTAACTGTTCTTGCAGTTGGTAGTTCAAAGTTTGTGAATAATTCCCAGTCTACAGATAGTATTTCTCTGTTGGCCTGTGGGTCTTCAGCTTCAGAATAAATTGACAAAAAGCTTTTTGTTTCTGTAGTTGGCCCATGTCTCTTCTGTTTTGAGTAATTGCCCATCTCCAGCTGATTCTTATATATCATAACAAGCAGGATAAGGGCTGGAACATACTTCTGCAAAGTGTTGCTAAACAGCTCCTACAATTGCACAACCTCCTGTTTAAGCTTTTCATTGCCACAAGGGGGCAGTGCTCTAAATATGAAACAGCTTTCACTGGAGGTTCCTCTTGGTTTTGTTTTTCCTGTTGATGGTTTTTGCTCTGACATTGGAAAGAGCGCATTAGGTTTTGTGGAGAAAGTGCACATTATAAAACCGAGTACTTAAAAGTATCAGACAGCGTTGTTACAGGTGATGATTTGGACTCATGAGGGCGACATTTCTGGTTCTTTTTCCTGTGTGCTATGAAATCAGCTGTTACCAGCTAGTCAGGCTTTTCTGGCTTGAGGTAACCTTTAGTTAATCAGCTTTAAATCGGCATATTGTGTTAGTTCTTGCTGTGTTAGCCTTTGGGAAGACGGCACATTGAATAATTACCCTCAGAGCTATGCAAACCAATATGTCTGTGATAGTAGAAATCTTACATAACGTGAGTAAAAACCAATAACAGGAGAACCAAAACTAAGAGGCACCTACATTTCTAGCTGTTCCATATTTTGGCCGTGGCTGATTATGGTAAACACGAATAAAGTGGATTTTGAGTTATATCAGGACAAATACTTTACTTAATACAGGTGGACATTGATATGTCTGATCAAAAGGTAAATGGTTTGAAGGACCGGATCAGTAAGGTGTTACTAGAACTTATGCTGCAATATAAAGAAAAAAGACTGGTAGATCCCGTTCTAGTGTTATTGCTGTATGTGTGTGACGAATTCTGACCTCCGCTGTAAGAAAGCCTTGTCTTTGTGGATGGTCTTCAAGCTCAGATAAACAGGGAACAAGCTTTTAGCCAGATTCTGCTCCATTTGACCCTCCATTAACGATAAGGTGTCCTTTACTTCCTTTGCCAGCTATGGAGCAGGAGAGAGGATCAGAAATGTTGTGAGAGGAGATTTATTTATTTATTTATTTATATATATATAAAATCTGTCAGGAGAAAAACAAACTTGAACTATTTCATTTGCCACTTACCAGAGAGTCAAACCCCTGATAGATGACAGTGAACACATCAACTTGCACAGCACTATTGTAATGAGAAAAGAATGCAGTTTTTAGATCGATACTTCAAGTAACTTCATTAAAAAAAATTATAAAGAAAGAATTCATTTCTCTTAATCCAGTCTCCAAGAACTGAAACCCACAACAAGCAGAAGTGTAACTAACATTAACAATAGTTAAAGACTTTTAAAAGCGTTTCCTTTGTTCGACATGTTATGTTTCTAAGAGAGATGAGGTCTACTTGTTCAACAAATGTGTAACAGTACTTGACAAACACTCGGTTCCAGACGTCCTTGTTGTGTTTTATGTCTTCCTGCACCTCCACAATCAACCGAGAGAGGGCGCTCCCAATCTCCGTCAGGTCCTGTGTGTCAGCAGAGTGTAGCAATGACATTGGAAATAGTGTAACAAAAATAAAACAAAATTATGTAAGCTGAATTTCCAAATACTATATTTAGCATTTCATGATGTGCTTGACCTTCACCTTAGTCATTGGCTGATGCAAACCCTTTTTGATGGTGAACCATTCTTCTGTACCTGTCTGATATATATAAAAAAGTCCTGTTATGATATACCAGGCATACTGCTGGTGATAATCCCATGAGGATGATCAATGACCTGTATTGCATCGATGACCCCATCATGAAGCTCAAATTTAGCTGGGTTCAGTTTCTGAAAGGCCCGAGTCTTACAGATCTGGACCAAGATCCTGAAGAAAGGGGAAAAAAAGACTAATTTACAGATAATCTTTCTCCTAAATTGCCACAGCTCTGCCAGCAATTATTCAGACTTATAACTACGGGTAACTACGGGTACCTGAGCAGTGTTTGTAGTTTTGGAGTTGCACTAGGAGTCGGGGGGAAGATGTCTCTGTATTTGGCAACCAGACACAGTCCGTACTGCAGGAAACCATGAAGAGAATCCCCAAGTTCCTGTTTCTAGTAACAGAAAGGAACACCTTTCTCAACTCTGTGCTGAAATCTTCACACTGAATATTTCTGTTAAGTTCTTGGGAAAATTAGGCAAGCTAGAGACGTCAGCGTGATGCAAACATACAGTATATAACACATAACATATAACACATCTTATGTCAGAAAAATGAGCTTTTCAATAAGAGTAGAAGATAGAAAGTTTTGCAGTAAAGTGAAGTAACACTCTGCAATAAGCAGCCAGGGGATGAAGTACTCAGATCCTTTTCCTCAAGGCAACAATTCCGATTAATTACAAATTTGGGTTCAAAATGTGACCTTTTTAAATGTATGAAGGAAGTTAAAATACTAAACCAAAGATATTTCTAAATTAAAGTGTTTTTTTAATAGCCATAATAATTAAATTAACACTAGGAAAATAATATTTAATCATAGTTTTAATATTCCAGATAATTGAGGCAGAGCTAATTTCAAAATTTTTGCTGTTGGATTTAATAATACAATCATAGGATCTAGACAGGAGGAGTTAAAAACTACAATATTTACAATGAATATGAAATGTTGTGGATTATTAATATAAACAAGGTATAATTTGACATGTGTCAAGGTTGCTGTTACCAGGAGGAATCAACACGCAAAGGATGGGAAAGTGAAGAATCTAATAAACTTTCATTTAACAGAAAACAAAACCATGAACACAAACAAAGCAAGAAACTGATAGTCAAATACAAACTGAACAGAAACTAAACCTGACTGGACTCTAAACAATCCTTTAAAAAGGGACAAGAAGAAAACCGGGAGCAAAATAGGCTGTTTAGACAAGGATCTGGAAAAGAAATAAGAAAACCAGGAGTATATATACACTGGACAAGTACAAGCTAATATTCAAAAAGTTAGGCTGCGGTGTGAAATGTATATAAAATAAGAATGCTATGATTTGCAAATGTCATAATACACATTTTATACCCAGTAGAACATAAACTACATGCAGATGTTGAAACTGAGACATTTTACTATTTCATGGAAAATTTGAGCTCTTTGTGAATCTGATGGCAGCAACACATCTTTTAAAAGTAGCTCCAGGGCGATGTTTAGCATCATGTAGCATCTCCCGATCTTTTCACATCTGGGAAGTGAGGAGACCAATTGCTGGAGTTTTAGTGGAGGAATGTTGTCCCATTCTGGTCTGATGCAGGATTCTAGCTGCTCTACGGTCCTGGACCTGGTTGCTGGTTTTGCTTCCATGATGCTCCAGATGTTTTGTATTGGTGAAGATCTGGACTGCAGGCAGGCCAGTTCAGCAGCCGGACTCTTCTCCTGTGAAGCCATGCTGTTGTGATGGATGCAGGATG
>JBAMHW010000024.1:22147761-22161080 GCA_037177495.1 Rhadinocentrus ornatus | reverse complement strand
CAGAGATGCAGCTTTTCACCTGTCTACTGATAACAAGCTGGATGCTCCCTCTCCTCTTTAGTCTGCAGGACACGCCCCCCATGCTTTCCAGAAACAGTTTCACATTTTCTTCCATTGAGCACAGGGCAGTTTCCACTTTGATGCAAACCATTTTAAACGAGCTTTGGTCCAGAGAAGACACTGGTGTTTCTGGATCCTGTTCACATCTGGCTTCTTCCTTATGCGAGAGCTTTAACCTGCATTTGTAGTATTCAGGGTGAACAGACAGTAATTTCTGGAAGTCTTTTTCAGTCCATGCAGTGATTCCCAGTTATTTAAAATTCCGTCTTGTTTTAGTGCAGTGCTGCCTGAAGGACCCCAACATCAGATATGCTGTTTATGTTCAACTGGGAATTAAATATGGCTTGAAAAGAGTAACTAATTATTGCAGTCAGTTTTTATTTGCGTTTTACTCAGCATCCCAACTTTTTTACAAATCATATTGTAATTCCAAACAAACAGGTGATGGCTTTCAGCTGGTACCAGGTGTGACGCAAACAAGCGACAGAAACAAAGCTGATAGATACAAGAGATGGCAAAACTAAAAACCAATAGACAGAACAACAAGCAGATACCAAGGCACAGTGAAGTCCTGTTTATTTATACCTGTTGGTGGGGGAGTTCCTGCTGGTGCCAGTGGTACTCAATGCTGGTGAGCTGCTGGAACAGCACAGATGAGTCCACCTCTAAAGTCTGGTAGAGCTTGCTGTAAGCCACCCACTTCCTGACAGGGGTAAACACATTCACACTTATACAAGGCAGATGTGAAACTTGGCTCACAGTGGAAACACAAAGCTCGGCAGTATGGTTAAAAAAACAATAAACGATGAAGCTGCTTGAAATGTACTACGTCATGCCAAACATTGTTGATTATATTTCCATATAAAATGCTAAAGTTTGAAAAATCCAAACAAGATTCTTACGCCAGGTCTTGCAAAAATGGTGAGAGGTTATTCTGTGTAGCGTAGAGTTCAAGCAGAATCTGAGCCTCGCCACACAAGGCCCCTTTCCACGGACCAGTACTCTGGGAGACACAACAACACTGGAGGTTACAAAGGAAGAACATGTAAGTATTTTAAAGAGGACCGATAGGACACGTTTTTCACCTGCTGCTTGGAGATGTAAGCCTGGACACACTGCTGCAGAATCCCACAGTAGTTGATGTAAGCATTGCGGCCGGCACTCAGAGTCTCGTCTCTCTGTTGGTCACACACACATGGTCCTGATAGTTACCAACTAACACATGTACAGTCATCACACACTCCATGTCCCACAACAAATATATGCAACCTACACTTAAACATTCAGCCTTGTGCAACCCCTCATTACTTTATATTTTGCTTCCAAGGCTTTCATTTATCTTTGAGTCCCTGTGCCTGAGAATGTGTTTGTTTGTGAAACCACTGAACACTGACCTATAATTAATCACATACTAAAGGCTCCCAATTTAAAGGATGAACCATTGTTGTGCCAACAGGTCATACATTAGTATCTTTAGGCACCTTGTTACCAGAAACCTGTTGCTAAGACATAATTTATTCCCATTTATACGAAAAATACAAAAAATTTGACAGACCTAAAATAGTACTTTTGTGCCAACAAGTTGATCCTTTAAAAAAGCTATAATCTGAGACATTTGCATATCTCGTATGGTGCGCAGTGTCTTCTAAATAAATGTCTTTTAGGAAACTCAACAACTGATGGACAAAAGACGACGTGTCAAGCATAAAAAACTAACCACAGCAGATAATGGGAATATGATGTTCTTACCAGATGTTCCAACATCTGGTATTTAAAAGAGGTGGTTTGGATAAAAAACTAAATACTGATTTTCAAATTGATCAGTAATGTACAAGCTATGTTTTTAGCCCCATATACTCTTTTTATTTATGCTTGTACATTTTAAATAAGTTGGAGGAAATATTTCCTATTTTCCTGGTAATATATTAAGAAAGGAGTAATGACTCAAGACTTCTGCAAAGAGCTGTTGCTCAGCTTTAACTTCACATAAATTCCAGCTTCCTTTTGGCATAGTTGAACATTAAATATATCAAACTGATGAACTAGAGTGTGATAGAATGGGTATTAGAGCGAATTCTTATTTATTTACAGCTTTGTGGATGAACTTGAGGTTGAGGTGGCACTGGCCGCGGTCGGGGTACGTTTCTGTTCGCGGCTCCAGATTATACCAGTTGTCTTCAGTGCAGTGGAGATCCTAAAGTGTCAGACACAGCTTTTGGTATTAGACTGGACAGGCAGCAAAGACTAACAGTAACAATTTATAGAATAACATTTACTACCTGCAGTTTTAAGACAATATTTCCCAAAAAATCATCCATGCCTTTCTCCTTTTTGGCATCTTTGATCATCCTAAATAGATAAAAACAAGCATTTTATAGCTTTACTTGTCTAAACTACTTAGTGTTAAACGCAGGGAGCACATTACCTTCTTAAACTGTTAAAGTTGGTTTTTATTTCCTCCAGTTTCTGAGTAAGTGACACCTCTTCGTCTTTGTCCCTGCAACGGAAAAAGACAAGAAAGCGAATGAAGTGAGCAAAAACATCTATTTAAAGCAGACAGAGAGGAGATTTCTGTGTTTTCTCACCACATCTCAAGGTGAAAGCTGGCACTAATGTCTCCAAACTCTCTAAAGAAGAAGCAAAATGATGAGTAATGCACATTTCAGTCATAATTGTTTGAATTTAAAGCAAGTTTCAACTCACACTATGAAGGTTTGGTTCCAAATAGGGTTCAGGGTCTGCTTCTTTATCTCTGTTTGGTAGATTTTGTCATTTGATACAATGTCTTTTACAACAGATTTGCTGGGTTTAGTTTTGGAATGCCGTGTCTTGTGCTCCTCTTCATCTCCCAGTATTGTGAGCAGGCAGTATGGGTCACTAAAACCTAATGAAAACACAAGGGAATCACTTTCTGAATAACTACCGTCAAAGTGCTGCAGAATGTATCAAGTTACTTAAAAAATTAATAAATAAAAGAAAAAGTCCCCCTCCTCCATCTAAAGATTTGGGCAAAGTGATCAGGGCATTCACAACTTCTTATTTTGATTATTGTATTTCCTTTTTTTGTTTGTAGAGCAGACATTTATTCAACGCCTACAGTAAGTTCTGATGGCTTTCACTCCACTCGCCTCCAGACAGGAAAGAAAAAAACACCATATTACATCTACATTGCACTCCCACCACCGGCTCATTGTTTGGTGGAGTATTAATTTTAAAATCTTGTTTACTTTTAAATACACTGAAGCTCTAGCATGCTCATACCCCAGTCAGAGGTCTGACCAACCAATTTCTTCATTCAGTTCATTTTAAAGGGATTGACACATTAGTCAACATCTTAGTTTGAATTTAAAATATAAAGAACTGACGTTAGCAAATGAGCTCATTTTCATCTGTAGTCCCTCGGTAGGTCAACACAACATAAAGTACAGACTTAAAAATAGACAAATAATGAATGCAAAGTGCTTGGTAATATAAAACCAGCATAATAAGGTATAGTAAAAAATATACCTTCTCTTAATTCACTACTTTTCCACACTGTTTGCTCAACTTTACTGGGTCTTTACTGTACAACACTGTGCTCTGGTGTTTGCTATAGTTGCCATACTGCTGCTCTCCTTGACAAAGTCAAGTGAGTGGGGGAGATGAAAGCCTGTGTAATTCTCAAAAAAATATAATACAGGCATCTAAAACATCAATCAATCCGTCATCAATCACAGTTGATATTTTGCTGACTGTCGTTTTAATCTGTGCAGCATTTTAGTAAGTCAGTTGGTTTTTAGATGTACTACGCAAACAAACTCATTTATGAACTTTAAAGTACTAGGCTGGCTCTGCCAGCACATGATATTCCCCAGGAGCTGAATTTTATGCTAATTTAGAGCTCACAGTGATAATCAGAACATTCTTTGGTTGGAATAATATTAATCACCTTTACTATTAGTGTTAGCATTGTTAGCTAACATTTGCTAAGTAGCTGGGGTGCCTTGGAATGTCATTAGCTAAAGTCTTACTCTTAAAGCAATATCATGGACAAACTCACACTCAGATAGCAAAGTTTGTTATTAAAATGTTGATTTAAGGTCAATTTTTTTGAAGAAAGAAGAAACATTGTATTATGGTTGAATTCTGATTACTGAAATGCCTGCAATTTGTGCACAGCTGTATGTGCACCTGTTTTAACCTCGATGTGATCATTTATGAAAGGGTGGGGACTTAATAAAATGTAAATTAACTGTCCGACTGAATAAATACTAAGTGCAAATCCTCTAACTTTGTGTGTAATGTATAAGGACAAAAAGATAAGAAAAAAAAAACAAATTTTGTTTTGGAGAGAGAGTGCAAGTAAAAAAAGGGGAGGAGAGGAGTCCCCTTAAGGAAATTTTCAGTTAGGTCCCATCATAAAACACTATTTGCATTGCTGTAGAAAGTTTAAAATTAGCTGTTCATTTGAAAAATAATGTATTCCATGCAAAATTTTTAAAGTAGTTATGTGGCAGGAGTTATAGATCTTTTAAAAAACAGGATATCTGTATCATTTAGCCACTAGTAAAACTCCTAAATGTTTAGAATAAAAAGAAGGGAAACATAACCACGTCCATGATATGAGACTTTTTAAGTACTATTTCTTCAGTTTTTACATGTCTGACAACATTTTGGTAATGTTTGTTTTAGAAATGAAATAGAAAATTAGTTAAAATAATTCAAGTAATTAAAGAAGCTAAAGTTAAAAACAAACAAACAAACATAAAGATCTAAACCATAAGAATTTATTGTTTTGTTTGTATCTTGTAGTTTTCAGCTGCAGCTCAGAGAGTTAATAAATTAATTAAGACTGCTTTACAAGTATAAAATGACATAATATTAAAACAACCAAAATGCTGGTCGGACTCACTTTTTACATGGCAGTTGAATGTATATTGAAAAATTTTATGTTGTGGTTAAATTAATTTGTTTATCATCAATCATAGTGATTTGATTTCAGCGTTAGACATCAGTGTACAGTTGATTCAGCATTAATGGCACATTAATGGAACATTGATTTATTAAATTTTGCTGTCTGGGACCTGGTTAAAAAATAAATTCTAGTAATTTCTAGATTTTGCCAGTTTTTCTTGTAGGGAAGGACTGTCAAAACCATTGGAAGAAAAAAGTGCGGATCTCCTCAGAGAACACTGAGAACTATGTTTAGTGGAGGTGTTACATGTGGAAAGAAGACATTGGTGAGGAAGACTACCCAGGTAGCCAGAATTGTCCCAAATGTGGCCCTGATATGAATTTTATTTGGCCCAAATTTGGCCTTGACTTAAAGGGTTAACTAAATGTGATTGTAGCTGCCAAAACTCAGTCACATGACCACCACATGTGGCCCACGAGTAAATTGCTATAAGGCAGGCTTTCTGTATTAGGACCACTTCTGGCCCACAAAATACTTGTGGTAATCCACGTTCAGGCCAACAACACCTGGACCACATGTTGCCCACAGAAGATGCCATAACCCAAGCCAGGCTGGCAAGTGACATCTGGTCCACTTCTGGCTCACACAACACTTGCCAGTGCCATAACTGGGCCATAAGTGCCAAAAGTAGCCCGGATTCAGCTCAAACTTCTGCTATCTGGGTATGGCAAGTTGTGTAATAAGCAGACCAACCAAGAGGAGACCTGGTAGTGTTAAAGGGTGATCACACCAAATATTGATGTGATAAAGGTCTAACTGTTAACCGCACTTTAACTTTTTTTAAATTTAATTAACAAAGAATATTTTTTTGTGATAAAAAGATGCAAAAAATATTTACACTATGTACGCAAATTGTGTAAATAATGTCAAATTTAATTTAGGCCCAAGGTCCTGCAGAAACCAGACCACGAACTGACTGACATGAACTTTTCTCTGACCAACCAAATGTTCTGCAGTAATGAAGCAAAAACTCACCACTGACATCTTTTCCCAGGATTCCTTTGGCTTCCTTTACAGTGACCATCAGACAGTATACTGGGGGCTGTTTGGGTATGAAAGTTAGATTATTTGTGAAAAAACATGCTAGTGATGCTTTTTCTGCTGCTGGAAATATGGTGGAAAGTTAAGATTCTTCATGTGAAATCTATAAATAGATATCTAGCTCTCTTAATGGTGCATTCATTGGAAAAAAATATGTTGACTTTCATTTCTCACCACTGCGCTCTGTACTTTCTCCATCAGACTGTCGTGCTCTGATTCTGTCATAGTGAAAGCCTGGTTAACAGAATGGATAGAACAAAACTCTGTAATCAGTCATACGCCAACACAGAAGCAGTTATAGGAGGGTGTTACGTGCTAAACTGAGATGCTTACCACCCGAATATACTGATGAAGCTGGCTGTCTGTGAAGACCTGAGGTGATGTTGTTTTACCCATCTTATGTGCAATGGTGTACAGTAGCTCCCTATATAGAGGCTTTAGCTTTGAGCAGAAAACAGTGTTAGTGTTTAGAAAAATGCTGTTTCATATGAAGTGTAGCAAATTAATGATGGTACCTCCAACTGCTTGTGCCTCCTTGCCTTCTCTTCTGGATTTTCATCTTCTTTATAATCCTAGCAAACAGACAACAGAGTTTCTCCATGAGTTTGCTAATGTCATAAATTGATTTGACTAAATGTGAGGCACTTTGAAGCTCAAGCAGTGTTGCCCACCCTCTTCAGTTTCCTCGTCAACCCAAGTTTACGTGGATGGACAGGGGAATACTGGAAAGAGACACACAAAAAGGGTCATTAATAAACAGATATTGCATTAACTTGTTGGAGCCATTTGCTATAAGAGTAGTGCATGTGTGCACTTGCTTCTAACTACTTTCTAAGCCATGCTGTAGGTTTGCAGGTGTAATATAATGTTTACATTAGAATGAGCCATGCTTGGTCTAAAAAAACTCCACATTAATATTTTGTTAGACTACGGGGATTTTTATACGATTAAATGAAGATAAAACTGAGATTGTTCTGTTTGGTAGCAAAGAGAAGAGGGTCTGCATTGGTAAACACCTGGAGACTCAGGCTCTTAAAATCTGCACGGTAACTTTTTAACTTCTCTTTTTAATCATTTTAATGTAATTTATGATTTTATTGTGATTCTTGTTGGTTTTTTTCTGCCTTTTACTATTTCTTAATATCTGTAAGTTTTTGTTTTATGTAAAGCACTTTGAATTGTCCTGTACATGAAATGTGCTATATAAATAAACTGCCTTGAACTATGCTTTTTGTCTCAGATTGATTAACCTTTGAGAGACTCTGCCTCTCTGAAATGCTTCTTTCATACCCGCTCATGTCACTGACCAATTGCCAGTTAACTTAATTAGATGTCAAATGCTATTCCAGTTATTTTTCCCAGTAACTTTTCCAGCCTTTTGTTGCCCCTTTTACAACTTTTTTGAGATGTGTTGCTGCCATCAAATTCAAAATGAGTAAATTTTCCATAAAATGCTAAAAAGTTTTAACATCTGATTTATTGTTTATGTTCTAATGGGAATACAATATAAGTTAATTAGATTTGTAAATCGTTGCTTTCTGTTTTATTTACATTTTACACAGCGTCTCAACTTCATTGTAATTGGGGTTGTTTATTTAGCTTTGTTTAAGGCATTCACATTTGCCAAGATCTTGTAATGATAATCAAATGAATACAACTGTGATGAAAAGATCTACTTTGCACTGATCTTTTGATAATTTTCCTGGATTTATATGGTATATTATATACATAAAAGATTATTTTTCCTTTGGCCAAAAATTGAACAAATTGTAGGTCTCAATGTGTGTAAAAAGTGTCTTTCTGTTCAGTGTTGTCCCTTATTAAAACAATTTTGTAATAAATATATATAAACACACATAAATACAAAGAAGAAAAAACGAGACCCATGTCTTTACGCAGAACTGAAGTGAACTTTCAGCTCTCTGCTTTGCATCCAAGGCATTTCATGCATATCACCACCAAGATGAAAATGGGATTATTTTCTATAGTTCATCCGTTAATTTACATGTATGTTTCTGCCTTTTTCTTGCTTTACTAGATGCTGGACACTCAGATTTGAAACTCCTGAACAGCTTCTTCCCCACGCGGTCAAAGCCATCAGTCCAAAACATGAACCGTTTGTGCATAACTACGGAGAAAGTGAGGGAGTTGAAACTCTCACTGGCAAAAAAGTTTGAATGACTTTGCTTCCCCAACGGGTGTGAAGCCCATCCAAGACTATATAAGAAAGGAGAAAAATGCACACACTCACTGCTTTTATTGTTGTCTCAGAGTGGAGAACAATAATAAGCAAGTGTGGGGAATAAAACGTAACACAAATCCGGTGCTAAGTTATTTGAGGCTGAGATGGAGCAAAAGAGGAACACTTGGTCACCCTAAATGAGCTGTAACCACCGAATATTAGCCAAGCCAAACCAACTTTAGTCATTAAACACTTTCAGAACATTATAAATATTGTACCTGCCAAACAGCATATTTATAGTGAGACTTTGATAATGTTAGTATCTTAACAACAACTTCACAGTAGGGCAAATATCAATAGTATTGACACCAAAGCTAGTATCAGTATTGTTCGATACCAGCTAAATAAATCGATATTTTTCCTGCAAAGAGCTTTTGGGCAAAATGCCAAAGAAAACAAATAGGATCCAACCAATAATATGTTTTGCTTTTGCTTAGTTAATTTGCACCGTTGACTTTACTTTTCTCAAACAGTTGTGTTTAATTAAAGGGAATTTCATTTATTTTATTATTTATTTTCTTACATTGTTGATATTGTTTAAAAACAAAAAAGCTTACATTTAAAATTTTCAGTTCTGCCATTCAGATGAATAAAAACATGTTTTATATGACAAAATCTTTGTACTGCATTTAATTATGATCATAATCATGATCAATAATTAAGTATCTATATCAATATCTGCGCTGGATTTACTTGGTATTGGACTAATAGATTTGCAGTCTCGTCAGCCATTAGAGTTTTTTGTAAAACCACCCAAAATATTAGTTATACTTATTAAGACAAATATTTTATAACATATAGAGAGAATGCTGTTTGGAAATGCAAAGAAACAGGCAGAATCTGATATTATTTACCTGCCGGTGTCTTGGTAAAGCTGATTCCTGTAAAACAAGACAACAATATTTGTTTGAATACATAAAAATAACAAATTCATCAAATAATTTTCTTTCTTTCTCTTCTTTAATTTTAAAAAAAATAGTTTTATTATTATTTTTTTTTTAAGAATTCAGACAGAAACAAGCAAGAATTCAAAGCTCTCTTACTATCAGATTCCAACACTAGATCACACATTACAAAAAAAAAACAACACATTATCACTTCAAGTAAGAAAAACAACTTATTTTTCCGTATTTCTGATAAGGCCTCGGTCTTTGAGAAACTTCCTCTTTTGCCGATCGTGAAACTGATACTGAGATAAAAACCTACTCAATATTTGACCAAGAAAAATCACCTGAAAGGGAATAATGCAAATGCACTAGTGTTACAACCTCATCACACCTGAACAGAAATACTATTCTCAGCAGGTTTGCATGAAGCATACATTTCCTAATTTTCTTCAGAAATACCTTCTGCTTAGTCAAGATCTGAAAAAAGTCCTCTTTCCCAAGTTAGCTGGTAGAATAAAACACATTGTCTGGGGTAAAATAAGCTTCACGAGTCATCATCTCATCTAAAAATATGGCTAAATCATCTGTGAATCATTGTCACTGGATAAATGGACATTTGGAGACAGTAATTCAACTTTTGGATACAGTTTTTAACATTTCTGCAACAATAAGTTTGCCTTTTTTAGGTTTCACAAACAAATAAAATTACTGAGAATTTGTGTGTGTGAACAAACACTGAAGTAAAAACCCAAAGAAAGTTTTGCAAACCAAAGAAGAGATATGTAAAGACAGATTGTCACCACAATGGAATGTGAACCACATGGTTAGTAAGTAGCAGAAAGCCCCTTATTAAGTACATTATAACGGATCAGTTTGTTCATGTATATTTACCTGTTCAGGTGTTTGAAGTAGATCCCCTCCCATGCTGGTACGCTGACTTTGACCTGACATTCTGATGTTAGTATCTGATGATCAGACCTGCCTCATGAGCTGGTGCAGTCTGCGTGTGAGATATGGGGAAGCTGTGAGTGCGATGTATTTCGATGTTCTATCACACTGCACCCGGAAGTCATCACTTCCTGTTGAAGGTGGTAATGTCAGTGACTGTGACATGAGTTTTTCTTTAGCTAGTGCTCTACATAGTTTCATTATAAAATAACAGACCTCACTCTCTAGAATTAATTTGCCACACAGATTTAGATGCACGCACACACAAGCTTTTACCACATAACCCAACACTTGGCTCTGTGTTACAGTTAAAGATTCCTTGTTGTTACTTTGGCCTAGTGCAGGAGGAGTGCAACGTTTAAGAATAAAAAAGCCATTTTTACCACCTGTCCAACTTTCACTCTAAAAAGTAACTTAAAATAAACAAAACTGTTTGCATTTTATTGCTTTTATGTAGCACGACAAAAGAAAATGCCAAACCTGTGCACCATCGTGGTTTTGCTGCAGCTAATGGGGGATCCAAATAAAACAATAAACAATCTCCAGTTTGGTACTGGTTTCATGTGTTTGTTCTGGAAATGTCTTTTAATCCTCTTTTTTTTTTTTTTTTTAAATATTGTTTTTTGCTAATTCCTCAATCATATGGGTAATCCAGCATTGTTGTCATCCATCCATCCATTTTCTTTTACCGCTTGTTCCCAGTAGGGGTCGCGGGGTGAGCTGGAGCCTATCCCAGCAGTGTTTCAGGTGAAGGCAGGGTACACCCTGGACAGGTCACCAGTCCATCGCAGGCATTGTTGTCAATGAATGTTAATTTATCTGTCTCGCCAGAACAAGAAGCACTCAAAGAGCGCAGACCTCGGTCAAGCCATTGTATTTTTGTTTTTGCCATAATTGTAGGTATATTTTTTTAATTAGAAAAAAAGGGTAAAAGTATCTCCATCTCTCTATATTAAAGAATCCTATTAAAAAATCCGGTATCCAGGCAGAGTTCCTTATTCCATTTGTGAGATTTCCTTAAAATATAACCAAAATCCGTTGCTAAAAGTGAAACACACAAGCCAACGCCACCGACTACATGACCTCCACTTTGGTGGAGGTAATTACACTTTATTTACTCTAGAGTCAGGGAAGAAGGGCTCTAGACCCATGGACTAGAGTGATTATTTTTCTGACATTACATGGCCTCTTAGATGAAGTTAACCAGGTGTAAATCATCCGATACCTGAAAGAACTACACTGATGGAGATAATGAGAGTGTGACATAAGACTGAGAGCAGTTTATGTGGTTTGTTTGTTGCTCTACTTGCACTTCTTTAGAAATGAATGTACCCCGTTATGTTATTATGAACAGTGCACTGTGGTGTGTTTACAGACACATCCATATGCTCACATTTAAAGATACTTCTTGACCAAAGTATCTACAAACTACTACTAACTATAATTAATTACTTTTTAAAAGTAACGTACCCAACACTGGTGTTTATTACATTTCATTCATTCATGTTCTATTTTTAGTCACAATATTTTATTCTTTAGTGCAAAGATTGCATTCAGCAAAAAAGATGAAGCTGGTAGTTAAAATATGTTAAATAGGTACCAGCAACACACACACAAAACAAGATGGTGAATCTTAATGTAGTGTGGTCATTCACAGTAGGCCCCATCCTAGAAGAGTTGGCAGGCTTTGCAATCTGCCACGGGGAAGTGTTACAGTAAGGTAACATCTCTCCCCTGTTGTTTTCAATGTCTGCAGTTTAACAATAGAATTTGCTGCATCCCAGCAGTCTGCTCTGTGTATATAGCAAACCAGAGTATCTAGACTACTTAGTTTTTTTAGGAGCTTTATTAAAGTACACTAAAAACAGTTAAATATTTGGCTCCTCTATCAATTTTTTAAAGATGTTTCTTTCACTCCTCCCTACCATGACCATCCCCATTCTTTCCAAAGCTTTTGCCTGACATTCCTGTTCGACAGCTGCCACTCTGGGATATACTTGCTGTGAACGCAAGCCTACACGCCAGTGTTCTGCTACGTTTGTGTATATAGTTGCTGCAAACGACAGAAGCACAACTCAGCAAAAACGCTCAATACTGGATACTCACCACAAAGGGGAGCTGCCAACTGTTAAATCAAAGCAAGGCAAATTTATTTGTATAGCACATTTCATGTACAAGACAATTCAAAGTGCTTCACACAAAACATTACAGCAGAGTAGAGAAAGCAACACAAGTGCATTAAAAATTAAAAATAAATTAATTAAATTAAAACAGAAAGAAAAAGCTAAAATAAAAAAAATAAAAAATGCTAGAACAAATATTCCAGTGTGGGGAAAGACTATATTAAAACATTATCAAGTTCAAAGATTCCAGCTTCAAAGAACAAGATGCAGATCTGGACGTCTAAATAAAAACTATTGAAATGCAGCGGAGAACAGGTGGGTCTTCAACCTGGATTTAAATAAAGTGTTTCAGCTGATCTGAGACTTTCTGGGAGTTTGTTCCAGACATCTCCATGTCTGGTTCTGACTCTGAGAACTGATAGGAAACGGGATCCAGATGACCAGAGGATTCTGGTAAGATCATACGGTCAAGAGGTCACTGATATGTTTTGGTCCTAAACCATTCAGAGCTTTATAGACCAGCAGCAGGAATCTAAAGTCTATTCTCTGACAAACAGGCAGCCAGTTTAAAGACCGCAGAGCTGGACTGATGTGATCTACTTTCTTGGTCTTAGTGTGGACTCGAGCAGCTGAATTCTGAATGAGCTACAGGTGTCTAATGGACTTTTTTTTTTTTTTTAGGTAGACCTGTAAAAACACTTTTACAATAAACTGTCATGTTTCACCACCTTATTTCTTGTGTGTTGGGTTTTGATCTGTTACTTGGTTTGTTTTGTGTTGATCTGGGTTTATAGTTTGATGTTTTCAGGGTTTATGTCTAGTGATCATGATTTGGAGTTTTGGTTTATAGTTCTGGGTTTTGTCATGTTTAGTTTTCCCTTATGTGCTGCATTTTCTGCCCCTGGCTGATTTGATTTAGATTGACTTCAACTATTCCCAATTAGTTCCGTATATATATATATATATATAGCCGTCTATAAGCCTCCGGTACCAGCTCATAAGCTTTGAGTACCGTCGCTTTCACAATGTCATACCTCTGGCTGTCCAAAAGAGGGAGTGCTGCC
>JBAMHW010000024.1:22116458-22128433 GCA_037177495.1 Rhadinocentrus ornatus | reverse complement strand
TATCTATCTATCTATCTATCTATCTATCTATCTATCTATCTATCTATCTATCTATCTATCTATCTATCTATCTGATATTGATATCACAGCTGCGATTTCACGGCGTTTGGACTCATTTGTCTCCTCTCGGCTACCGTAGCTGCTACAAAAAAAGGAAACCTTTTCCAACATGGCGCTGCGCACGGTTTGCTCTGTTACCTTGCGAATATGGCCAGATTTAGGGGTCAATACGGCGAGGACGTTTGTAACAACAGGTATTCTAAGAGTTTTGTTGCCTATTATTATATTTAGAGTTAGAAAATGAATGCCTTTCTTTCTTATAAAATCGTCACGTATCTGATTATTAGCTTGAAGCAGATCCCCGGTGGTTCATGCTGTACTTCTTCACCTTAATGTCACAAACTTGTACTTAATTTTCGTGTCGCTTAGAAACGAAGAAAACAATTTTTGTAATTTATATATCCTGCTAACAGGGTCGTTATTATTAGAATTATTATTTTAAGCAAATTAACAGGTTACATCAATCAAATACCAACTTCAGTGATCATTTGTCATCAGCAGTCACTGTAACAGAAGTCAGACAGGGAGAATGCATGATTTAAATATTATAATATCTAATGCAAGAACATCTTAAATTAAAATAATGTAAAAGGATATAATAAAATGCTTAAGGGATTTCAGCCAGTTTGACTGAAGAATACTTTGGTAAACAGAGGAGCCCTTGTCAACTCAAGGGTGTCCAGGTCCTGTAGCTGTAAAACAATCCCCAATCATCAACCCCTGGCCACTATGCTTGGCAGTGGTATGAGATGTTTTTCCTCATTTATATTATTGCTTTTATGTTGTATTTTAAATATAATGTAATTATTATGTTATGTTTGGTTTTGACCGAACATGGTGATGTGTATTATGGCCAAACATCTAACTTTGAACTTTGTCCAAGTGCAACTTTTGTAAAGTAAGTCCTTCTTTTTTTTAGATGGAGAGAGAAGTGGCTTTTTTCTGCAACCTTTCCAAACAAGTCATACTTGTTCAGTCTTCTCTGAAATGTATTATCATAAACTTACCTTTAACATGCAAACTGAGGCCTGGAGAGTTTGAGATGTAGCTCTTGCTTGATTTCAGTTTGCAGTAATTACACAGTCAGATTTTGGGCTGAACTTTCTGGGACGTTCACTAATGGGAAGATTGGCAGCTGTTTTTCACTCGTGGATATTCTTTCTTGCTGTAGAATGATGGACTCCAAATAGTTTGGAAATTACCTTGTAATCCAGATCGATGGGCAGCAACAGTTGCTTCTCTTATTCTCTTGCTGATGTCTTTCCTCCTTGGCATTGTGTTAAAACACACCTGAAGTAAACAGTTAAAATTCTGCTTTTATAGAGGAGACTACGCTGATGATGATCAGTTAATTAAGTGCTTCTGTTTAGCAACATCTGGCAGCTATGTACCCTTTTAATGCGTGTTGAAGCAGTAAAATTGTACTTTGTATTTCACACACTTCTTCTACATCTTTATCTAGTTTTTGTTAAATGAACGACAAGCCGCAATGTGTCATGTGTTGTTTACCTTAGGTTTTATTTAACTAATGTCCAACTTTTTAATATTGTTCTGATATGTAAACCTTGGAAATGAAAGAGAATATCCTCTCTTTTTTTCCAGCAACTGTTGGTATAACTGCATGGTTTAATGGATTACATAACAAACATTATTTGTAATGTAACTTTGCTTTTTGCAATATTTCTACCCTCCCAGCCATCCTTTGTAAACGGGTACCTCCACTGGGTCCCATGCCCAATGAGGACATTGATGTTGCCAAGCTGGAGTCATTAGAGATGTATCGTAGCTACACTCGTTACTTCAAACAAGCTGAAGAAGCCAAGAAGGAATCTGTGTGGTGGAAGACTTACAGTGGCCACATGGAAAATGCTGATCCTGAGCATGGTAAGGATTTAAAAAAAAACATGGAGCTTTGCCAGCAGGTTCTGGTTACATGAACAAAGGACTTAAACATGTGCAAGCTGACTTCATCAAAGAGTCTTGTTATGTTTGAAGGTGTTGAGCGAGTGGACATCGGACTGCCGTACTCTCGACTTCACAGTCACAAAGAAGTGAAGGAGAGGAAGCAGGTGATGAAGGAAAATAAGAGGAATGTTGAGTTGGAGAGGGCTTCTCGTCTGCGCACCTGTAAGCACGCCAATGCTGCCAGTGAAACGTCACTTTTTAACTAATCATTCAGTGACTGTGGTTGACACGTGTCTTTTTCCCCATCAGTGAAGATCTCCCTGGATCGAGTGCAGGAAACGTGGGAGAAGAGCAGTGCCCCCTTTCACATAAAAAGACTGGCAGACCACTACGGGGTCTTCAGAGATCTCTTCCCGAACGCTTATTTTCTACCTCAAGTCATGATCCGCATCGGTTATGGCCTGGAAAACAGTGGACAACATGTGTATTATGGGAATCAGCTGACACCTACTGAAGTATGTCAAAGAAACAAAGAAGAATTTCCTTAAATGTCTTTTTGTGTTTTCAACCCATCTTAAAAATCTTATCTTGACTGCATCTTTTTCTTTTCTCTCCAGGCAGCATCTACTCCAAACATTAGCTTCGATGCAGAGGAAGGGTCACTGTGGACCCTCCTGCTCACCTCTCCAGGTCAGCACTAGACTGTGATAATGAGTGACTCTATTTCAGGAACAAGTAGCCAATAGATTCCCTACTTTTACTGATTTTTCCATCCATTTTAAAAAGCATCTTTTTTCCAGATGAGCATCTGCTGGATAACGAGGCAGAGTACGTCCACTGGCTCGTGTAAGTACTTAAATCGCGATTAAATTTCCTGCTATTTACATGATCTTCAAAATATGCAGCTATGAAGGTAAAACTTGATGAAGCGATGGAATTGTGTCAGAGACAAAGGTGTTGAATGGCCTGGGAATCTGCAGGGGCAACATCCCAGCTGGTGCAGTGCAGGCAGGGCAGGAGCTCTGTCACTACCTGCCCCCCTTCCCCGCCAGAGGAACAGGCTTCCACCGCTACGTTTACATCCTCTTCAAGCAGGAGGAAGCCATCGACTTCCAGGAAGATGTCAGGCTGTCGCCATGGTGAGCAGCAGGGGTGTAAATCAGGAGTTTGATCACAATATCCCAAATTCTGTTATTTCCAAAATACATACATTAAGCTTGAGTAAATTTAAAAATATAGTAAAGATGAAATATAGTATATCAAATTTGAAATCTTAGTTCTTGCTTGCTAGTCAGTAAGTACAACTTTTACAGCAGAAAAAGAACCCATCATGCTGTGATTTTCAGATAAATTACCACACATTCTCCAACACTGAGCATATTCTTCTCTCTAGTATATTGTTTTTTTTTCTTCTCATTTGTGGAGTCAGAAAATAGCTGGTAATGTTCTCCATCCAAACTCCTTCCATAGGTCTAAGCTTAAAGTAGAGAAGTGAGATTTCCACATATTTGTTCAGTCTTCATTAGTTAATGTCATCTTGGCAAATTTTTATTTGATATACGTTGTGGAACAATCTGCAAGGGTTGAGATGGATTGACAAGGATTGAAACCTCTGTGGGTTGCAATCCATAAGAGTTGAGTAAAATGTTAATGTAAACATGATGCAGCCATCACGTTAATGCAAAGATGGCAGGCTAAACGTTACATTTAAGAAATTGGCACTCTTTAAAAAAAAAAAAAAAGACAGGCTACAGAAATTTGGGCAGATTCTTACTTAACATAAGAGTTAAGCTGCCACTAGGTTTGTAGTGTAGGTAGGCCTACTAGGGCTTTAAATCATGTCCATGTTCTTGTAGTACATGCAGAATGTGATTTAGCATTAGCTTGCTGAAACTAGCAAGACCTACCCTGAAAAGACATAGTCTGGATCACAGATTGTGTTAGTGACTCCTGTTTAAAGTATGGATAGACTGGACATAAATCAGAAGTAACTGTGGTTCATGTTTAAAACACCTATGAATACTGAGCACCTGTTGTCGCTCCTCTTCAGCCACTCCCTGGTGGATCGCACATTTAAGACGGTAGATTTCTACAGAAAGCACCAGGACCACATGACACCTGCAGGTCTGGCCTTTTTCCAGTGCCAGTGGGATGAATCTGTCACCAACACCTTCCACAACACACTCAGTAAGTCCCACTTTTTCACTTCAATTTGAATGATGAATGATATGCAGTCCATCAAAACTCTCGCTGCATCTTCCTCCCGCAGACATGAGAGAGCCTGTGTTTGAGTTTATCAGACCTCCAGTGTACCACCCTCCACAAGTCAAATTCCCTCATGGACAGCCCCTGCGCTACCTGGACCGATACAGAGACGGGAAGGAACACACCTATGGCATATACTAATCACGACACACACAGCTGAAAAAATGAAAACACATTTTCATACATGTTGGATTTATGTTTGGGAAATACATGTCTGTATACATGTAATAAAGGCTTTTTCAACGGCTTTATGTTTGCATCTCCCTAACAAGACTTACAGCAACCGTTCTTTGATTAGTTACCATGTCACAAAGCTCAGATCGTCTCCAGCTGCTTTCTAGAACATGATGAGTTTACTGGACTCCAACAGCCTCCACAGTCACCAGATCTCAGTCCAGTAGAGCAGCTTTGGGATGTGGTGAAACGGGATTTTCTCATCATGGATGCAGCCGACAAACCTGCAGCAACTGTGTGATGCTGTCATGTTGATATGGAGAAAACCTCTGAGGAAGGTTTCCCCCACCTTGTTGAATCTATGCCAAGGCCACTGTTTACGAACCACTAGGTGTCAGCGCTGCTAAAAGAATTCAAGCCAGTGAAATTAAATTCAATTCTAAACCTCCCAAAAAGTGTTGTTTTTTTTTTTTAAAGCCAGAATATTCAGCTCTTAAAGAAAATTATTTTTTCTCCACAAAATAAATCTGCTGGATGAGCTTTCTTCAGGGGTGATAACTGCATATCTGCGGGTTTACTTTCTACTTTATTTTATTTATTTCTATCCACTTCAGAGACAAGAGTACTACCAGTTTTTTTATTTTTTGCTGTGTAAACTTCGAAATAATTTGAGTTAACCCGTTCTACTCTATTTACAACCAACACTATTTAAATCTATTTTAATGTATTTCCTCACTGTTCTTTTAATACAGTCTATAAATAATTTCTCACCCATTATTTCTCCTGTCTTTGTAGCACACTTCTAGTAAATCATATAATTTACTGAGATGATAAATCAAAGTAGATCTGAACCTTCCCTTGTTTTTAAAAAAAATTTGGTTCAGTTTTATTTGGCTGGTAAATTGAATAAAAAGATTTAATTGAATTGGCAGGAGAGAGTCTGAAAAAAAAAGTTTGATGCAGGGGCATAGATCAGGAAAAGAGTGGCTCGTGTAAATGATTTCTAAAAAAAAAAAAAAAAAAAATAATTAACTGATTATTGCAACTAGATAATCTGATATAAAAAGCCTCGGACCTCTGAGTTTGCCCCTCGTGTATGTGTGGGTTCTCTGGCTTCCTCCCACCATCCAAAGACATGCATGTTAGGTCAATTGTTCAGACTAAATTCTCCCTAGGAGTGACTGTGAGCGTGACACTGATGGTATGGGATCGTGACCCCCCATACCATCAGAGAAGCACTGGTAACAAGCTTAGGGTGACCAGAGGGTCCCTCACATGTACTTATCCCTGTAGCGAATCATGTGGCATTGTGACTGTGTGGATAAATACAAATCTGTCTTCATTCAAGGCTGATGCAGTATGATAAAGAAATCTACTTTAAACTGATCTTTTGACATTTTTACTAAATTTATATTTTCTGCATAAAACAATTTTTTCCCTTTGGCCAAAGAGTCAATAAAGTTTAGGTCTAAATGTATGAACAAAAATACTGAGTCCACTTTCAGCGTGGAGCAGATACATTTTGTCTTTATGTTTGGTGTTGACCCTTTATAAAGCAATAACATCATAAATGAAGGTGTCTTGTACACGAAATGTGCTATACAAATAAAAAATAAATAAAAATAGATTTTATTTATTTATTTATTGTAGTTTGTCCATGAATTTACGTTTATGCAATATTATTTATTTTTTTGTTTACTAGATCCTGGAACCTTTAGATCTAAAACTCCTGAACATTTTTTTTCCCCAAGTTGTCAAAGCCATCAGTCCAAAACATGAATCTTTTCTTCAGTTCTTCTTATTAAAGTGTTATGGTGCAAAACTATGGACAAATTGAGGGAGTTGAAAAATTTGAATGTCTTTGCATACCCCACAGGTGCGAAGCCCGTCCTGGAGGCAGTCACACACACTTTCTCTGCAGTTCTGCAAAAACACAAAGTTACGGTGCGTTTGAGTTGTCTCGTAACTCCAACTAGCCGATGGTGGGTGACATCATTGCCGGGTAACTGGCCTGCTGTGTCGCTCCCTCACCTGTTGCTTGTTGTCTGAGATCAGATAACAATAATAAGCGAGTGTGGGAAATGAAATGAATGAATAAATGAATTTATTGTCATTGGACAACAATTGTATTAACAATCATTGGCAATGAAATTCTTCAATCCCAGGCTCACCTAACAATGACAAAACGAATATAAACCACAATAAAAATAGTTGAACACAAAAAGCAAGACAACTACCAAAATTTAATCAGTAAAATATAAAATAAGCAATAAGAAGATGCTGTTATTTAAAGGTGGCGTTGCTGCTGACAGCATTTAGAAGTCTTATGGCCTGCGGTATGAAACTGTGCCTAAGCCTGGTGTTACGGGCTTGAATGCTGCGAAACTGTTGGCCGGAAGGTAGCAGACAAAACAGTTTGTGACTGGGGTGGCTGGGGTCCTTTATGATTTTGGTGGCCTTCCTCCTACACCGCTGAGTGTAGAGGTCCTCCATGGATGGCAGGACCATCCCGGTGATGTGCTGAGCAGTTTTCACCACCCTCTGTAGAGCCTTGCGGTGGAGGGCGGTGCATCTGCTGTACCAGGCGGTATTGCAGCCAGTCAGGATACTCTCAATGGTGCACCAATAAAAGTTGCAGAGAATCCTTGAATCCATGTTGAGCCTCCGTAGCCTGCGCAGGAAGAAGAGCCTCTGTCTGGCTGAGTTTGTAATAAAGTCAGTGTGATGAAACCAGGTGAGGTCCTCACTGATGTGGACTCCAAGGAACCTGAAGCTGTTGACTCTTTCCACCGTAGCCCCATTGATGGAAAGGGGGGCGTGTTCCTCCCTCTGCCTCCTCCTGAAGTCCAACTAAAATGCAACACAAGTCCTATATAAACATAATTGAGGCTTAGATAGAGCAAAACCCAGGACAAATTTGAAATCATGGCTGGGCGCTTGTTGAAGCTCTCAAAAAGAGGACATGTCAAGGTAAAAGAAGACACTTGGTCATTGTCAACAACGTGGATGCTCCCTCTCCTCTTAGTGTGCAGGACATGGCATCCATGCTTTCCAGAAAGAATATCACATTTTCCATCTGACCACAGAACAGTTCTCTTTCAACATTCAATCGGTATCCCACTCTGGGACACGCCCCCAAACGATGTCCCCAGTAGCCCTTTTTCATGACGCCAGTCCTGACTGGCAGACAGAGGTGACGTCTGCTCAGTAAGGGAGGGACTTCCTCCCACTATAAGAGCTTGACGTGACCATATCTTTTTCTAGTCTAAGACCTCTTCTCGCTCCCAGAAGCAATCTTACAAGTTACCACCCAAGTCGTGCGCATGCAAAAACTCCAGGGCAAATACCCATACTGATGTGCTTCGTGTCTATGCCGGCTAACTGTGAGCATTGTGCACGCCTGTCTCTCAAGACTCGGAGGCGCAGGCTAGCACGCCAGTTTAGCCTGTCCTCCACAGACCCAGTGATGGGGGTAGCCATCCCACCACCACAGGAGCTGACTGAGAGCACCCAGGGAAACACCATCCCTATGGGCACTAGCTGGGGCGACCATGTGGATGCTGTTGCCCAATTAATCGACCCCAACGAGCAGGAGTCCAGCCCTCTGGAGCTCAGTGACTTCACGGGAGTTGAGTCGGATTCTGGTGATGAGTCTATCAGCCTCGGTTCCGAAGAGGACGATGGAGACATCGAAACCCACTCTGTTCCACCGGCTGCAAAGCTGATGGCCACAGGTGGCATGTGCAGCGGCTATCCAAACCCAACTGCAACGGAACTGCATGAAGTTTGTAGAAGAGAAGCTATAAAGTTGGGCATAGAGTGGCTTGAAACCCTCACGGAGACCACCACGTCCCACTATGAGGGATAAAGGCTCCTGAGAGCAAAATCTTTACCCAAATAGCTGCTGCCTGTCTTCCCAAAATGCCTGAAGGAATCCTTTTTCTGCCAAGAACCCCGTCCAGGGAGGGTCGGCGCTTAACTGGGCTGATATGGAGGAAAGAGGTTTCTCCCGCCTCCGGAAGTACCATGGCCCTGATGGTAGCACAAGTTAGAACCAGGTGGCTGAATTTGTCCAGTCTGCCTCAAAAGAAAAAGACTCAAGTCCTCGATGTGCCCGTGGATCTGAAATGGCTTTTCGGCCCGGCCGTGGCCACGATGCAAAAACCTTGTGAGGAGAAGAAGCGAGAAGGTGAAGCACTACAGCTGTTTCTCCCCAGAAAAGTGCCACCCACTCCAACTTTTGCATCCCGGCAGACATTCGCTTAAACGACAGCTCGGCCAGCTTACCGCATCAGCAAATGTCAGCCACAGCCGAGCGACCATGGTCAAGGGAAACCGCCAGACCTTAAGGGCACTTGGGTCAAGAAGCCTTTTGCCCCCAGTGTGACACCGCGGGAACCAGAGGCTCCGTCAGTCACTCTGGGAGCCAAGAAAAAAAGGCGGGCCACCTAAAGCGCAGCAACCGGGGAGGGTAAACGGGCTCAGCCAGACGTCTGCCCCCTTACCTCCAGCTTGTACCGCCAGAGCAGAGCCAGAGCGGTTTTTATTCGAGATATTTTCTCATCGCAAAAAAGGACAGGGGTTTGCGGCCGATACTAGATTTACGTGCTCTAAACAGATACTTAAGACAGTACACATTCAGAATGCTGATGCATGCGGCTCTAATATGGTTTATACGTCTAGGAAACTGGTTTGTCTCCATAGACTTACAGGAAGCTTTTTTTTACGTCCCTATTTACCCCCCTCACAGAAAATACCTCAGATTTGCCTTCCAAGGTAAATATTACGAATGTCTGGTCCTCCCGTTCGGTCTTTCTCTAAGTCCACAGGTTTTTGTAAAATGCACTGAGGCCACAATCGCTCCCCTAAGGGGGAGGGGAATGCGCCTGGTGACGTACATAGACGACTGGCTTCTTGCAGCACAGTCCCATGAAGAGGTTCAGGTGCACATCAGGGTGCTCACATCACACCTGGCTGCTCTGGGCTTCACAATAAATTGGGAAAAGAGCATTTTGTCCCCAACTCAGGACATCACATTCATGGGCTTG
This sequence comes from Rhadinocentrus ornatus, assembly GCA_037177495.1. NCBI lineage: Eukaryota > Metazoa > Chordata > Actinopteri > Atheriniformes > Melanotaeniidae > Rhadinocentrus > Rhadinocentrus ornatus. Next base: position 22,118,981 of record JBAMHW010000024.1, on the reverse strand, counting down.
TCCCTAAACTCAGTCGAGTACCGGGCACGTTTCTCTGTGGAAAGGGTGAAAGCTCTTTGGGCTTGTGTGGCACTTTTCCACAGGGGGGCGTGGCTAAAATTCAGACTGTCCGAGACTGCGATTCCATTCGGCCGTCTGCAAATGGGCCCGTTCAGGCAGGGCAGTGAACAAGTCATGGAGTTCACAGATGCAATCGGTTCACATAAACTGCCTGGAGCTCCTAGCAGTCTCATTAGCGCCGAGATATTTTTTGCCTCTTCTGAGAGGGCAATATGTTTTGGTCAGGACCGACAACACCACAATAGTGGCGTATATAAACAGACAAGGCGGTCTGCGCTCACGTCATCTGCACACGTTGGCACAAAGGCTGATAGTTTGGAGCAGCTCTTGCCTGTTATCGCTGAGAGCCACTCACGTGCCAGGGATTTTGAACTGGGGGGCAGATCTGCTGTCCAAAGGCCACCCTTGCTACAGGTTGAACTTGGTCACCTCTGAGCTTCCACAGGATGTTATTAACACCATTCAAAGCACTAGATCCTCTTCCACGCACAGCGCATATGATTATAATGGGATGCATTCGAGGATTGGTGTGCGGCAGCAGGTGTGGTGGCTTTTCAGAGCCCCGTTCCCACTGTTTTGACAAATTTACAGGAGCTGTTGGATAAAGGTTTGGCTTTTTCCACAGTTTTTTCCACATTTCATATAGGTTTTGAGGACAAAACGGTGGGCCAGCACCTGCTCAATTGTCAGTTTATAAAAGGCGCACGTCTTCTCCGCCCAGTCTCCAGGACCCTATGGGACTTGCCAGTGGTGCTGGATGCACTGTCGCGCCCACCGTTCGAGCCACTGCAGCAAGCTGAGCTGAAAATGTGTCATTAAAGATGGCTTTGCTGCTAGTGTTGGTTTCAGCCAAGCTCGTGGGTGACATCCAAGCGTTATCAGTTAACCCAGCTTGTAAGCAGTTTCTGAGGGGGAATTCTAAGGTTCCGCTTAAGTCAAACCCTGCATTTATGCCAAAGGTCTGTGATACCGCCCCATCAAACTGTCGGCAGGAGCATGCTCTCTGCCCTGTGCGGGTGTTACGCATTTATGTGGACAGAACAGCTGGGCTCAGAAAATAAAAGAGGCTGTTCGTGTCGTGGGGCTCACCCCACAGAGGGAAGCTCCTCACTAAACAGATTGTCTCAGTGGATTGTGGGCATTACAATGGCTTATAGCAGTAATGGGTTACAGCCCCCTGCAGGCTTGCGTGCTCATTCCGTGCTCGTGGGATGGCTGGATCCTAGGCTCTCTTTGGTGGCACTTCTGTGGAAGATATCTGTGCGGCTGCCGGCTGGGCGACACCGCACACTTTTGCTAAATTCTACAGTTTGGATGTCACTGCATCCTCACGGTCTTACACAGTGCTGGGCGTGGGCACCGCGTCTGTGTGAATTCCTAAAGAGTCTTCGAGGTACGTCTCTATATCCCATAGTGAGTTACTGAAACGAATGTTGAAAGAGAACTTTAAGTAAAGAAATTAACCCCGGTTCTCACCAGACCAGCCTCCTTGCCTGGAGCGAGGAAGAGGTGTGCTTACCTTGACTAGAAAGAGATGGTCACGTCAAGCTCTTATAGTGGGAGGAAGTTCCTACATTACGGAGCTGTCTGCCAGTCAGGACTGGCGTAATGAAAAAGGGCTTCTGGGGACAGAGTCTGGGGGCGTGTCCAATAGTGAGATACCGAAACGAATGTTGAAAGAGAACCGTTCTGTGGTCAGATGGATGAAAATGTGAAATTCTTTCTGGAAAGCATGGACGCCATGTCCTGCAGACTAAAGAGGAGAGGGAGCATCCAGCTTGTTTACCTCACTCATGTTTCAGAGAACCGGTTAACAGGTTAATTTCTTAACCTAAGGTTTTTCCACTTTGCCTCAGACCATTTTAAATGAGCTTTGAGCTTTTGGATCCTGTTCACATCTGGCTTCTCCTTTAATTAATTTTTTGGGGATTTTAAGGTTAACTGTGTTCACAAACAGTGACTTTTGGAAGTCTTCCTGAGTCCGTGCAGTGATTTCCGATCGAGAATCATGTCTGGTTTTATTGCAGTGCTACCTGATCACCCCAAGATCACCAGCATCCAGTTTAGACCTTCATCCTTGTCCCATGTGCACAAAGATTCCTCCTTAGTCTCTAAATCTTTTGATGATATTATACACTCTAGATGGTGGGATTTTCAAAGTCAATTTTAAGTTGAGGAACATTTTTCTGAAATTGGTTCACAGTTTTTAGTTTGTCTTAGACTGGTAAACCTCTGTCCATCTTGGCTCCGATTCTCTAAAACGCTCCAAACTGAGGCCTTTCAATGTCAGCAGACACAATTGTCTGTGGTCGGCAACTCACTGAATCCATTCTGACCATTCTGCACTGTATTAAGGAGAGGATGACCAGGGCCATGTATTGCCATGTTTTGGGGAACAAGCTCCTTCCCTCAGTTAGAGCACTGAAGATGGGTCGTGGCTGGGTCTTCCAACATGACAATGAC
>JBAMHW010000024.1:22096636-22116358 GCA_037177495.1 Rhadinocentrus ornatus | reverse complement strand
AACAGCAGGTGGAATTTATTGTCAATCAGTGTTGCTTCCTAAGTGGACATTTTGATTTCACAGAAGTGTGATTGACTGCGAGTTACATTGTGTTGTTTAAGTGTTCCCTTTATTCTTTTGAGCAGTGTATACACACACACATACACATATATACGTATATATGCTCTTTGCCTGGCTCATCAGTTTAGGTGGACATAATCTTGTGTCCACTTCACAGTTCTGAGCTACCCTTTGTTGGTCTGTCATAAAAATCCCAATAAAATACTGTTATGTCTGCTGTTAGCTGATTCTGAGCGGGCAGGTGACAGGCAAGGATTGGTGCCAGCTTTTGCTGCTCTTCAGGGATGGGATGTTGATAGAGGGCGTTCCATATAAAGACCTGGTACATGGACCAAGGAGTCGTCCCTCTCTTTCCAACCAGCCACAGAGTGTCTGCCATACAGCCATGGATCTGTCTGGTATTTAGGAGTTTGTAGAGGTGGGCTGCCATTTTTCTTTCCTTCCAGTTTTCTCCTGTTTTGCTTAGTTTAGTCTCAACATTTATTAGAGTTCAAACAAAACAGGAAACAAAGGGTTTGTCACGTTTTATTTACTACAAAGAAATGTAGAAACATTTAGATAATCTCTAATACAAGTACAGCTCAGATTATTTATTAAAAGATTGAAATGAGAGCAACGTGCAACAGGAAGCATCCTTCCAGTCTTTCAGTGCTTTTGTTTGATGCAAAGGTACACAGAGATCATGATTCATGTCAGAACAGCATCAGCATGAAGCTGTGCTCCATGTAGTCTCTGAAGAAGCTTTCTTTGGGGTTCATCTACTAGTGTTTGTTTATAATTGTTACTTGTGATGGTAAATATAATACAAGGACAAGGAACTGAGTTTAATATGAAGGCACATAAACTGGGGCTCAAACTCTCTGATTATATGTTTAAAATTTCTTTCCATGACTGAATGTGGTATCCATAGTCATAACCATCCTCTGCATCTTCGGCAGTGTGAATCTAGAGGGTGAGGCTACCTAAGCATCACAGGAACACAAACCTGTTTGTCTTCTCCCCAATTTATAGTGGACGTTTGCATGTTTGAGGTATTTACGTTGGTATGTCTGAGTCTGGCTGAATACTGTAGCTAAATCAGTTATTTTGACAGCAGCAATCCGATGAGGAGCTGAGATAATCCTACAAACCAGCTGGATGAAACTAAGCGATAAACAGTGGCATTATATTTCAGGTGGATCTGGCTCCTCTTGATATGTGGCTCTAACTCATTTATCTTTCTGGTCTTCATGTCGTACAGCAGTTACATCTCTGTGATAATGCTTATCAAATAAAAACGGGATAACTGAAGACAAAAGAAATAACGAGTAAACAGTATGTTTAAGTTTTAACATACTCCGCTAATTAAATTCATGTTAAGCTCTTTATATCATTTGTAATGCATCCCTTGTTTTCAATGGTCCCCAGTGATGATGTAACAAGTACTATTAAGTTCGAGCTGCTTTCAGCATTTCCTCCACGGTCAGAAGTTTTTCTCTTGGTTTTCCACGAGCTTCACCTCTCGTTGTCTCCAAATGGTCGATTTTCTCCCAGTCTGAAAAAGTCACTGGTTTCACTCCTACATGTGAGAGAAATGTAAACCACATCGGTCTGAGGTTTGGTTGCATTTTTAAACAGCACAATCCACAGATTGTCAAACCACTAACTCAAATCATAACCAAATTTAACAATGACAACAAGATGAATGAAGTGAAATCAAACTCCAGGCTCAAACATACTTAAATATCTATGTGTAATTGTGTTGATTCTCTATTTTTATTTTGTGTCTCTTGTTGTTTGGTTTATTTACACATTTTTCCAAAGACAGTAAATATTGATTAGAAAAAAAAAATGTTAATTTGCTGGTGTTAGCCAACTGGGTGGTTTTTTAACCACTTTCCATTATCTACGTGTTGGTGTAGATTCTCCATCATCCAGGTCAGGGTAATCCGAAGAGCTTGAATAAAGGACACTGAACCTCTTTATCTTGGTTTTTGTTCCCTGAAGCCAAGAAAAGTCCAACTGTTCTAGCTCTTAGCATTAGCCACATTTTATTATGCCATTGAAGCGATAATAAAATAGTGTTTCTTCTTGGACTTTTTGTTATGATGTATTTGTCTGGGTTTTTCTTATTTACAGTATTAAAGAATAACATTATTGAAGTTATTTTGCAGTTCTTTGTAGTTGTTTTTGCCCCATTTCTGTTTATGCAGCACTTTGTAACTTTTTGACTTTAAAGTGACATTTCTGACGGCACTTTAACATCTATTATCTACATTCCTGGAGCTGGTGTTACCCAGCAGCGTCCATATAAAAACAACCTTTTCTTCTGGGACCTTAAGTCACTTTACAGCTGAGTTTCGCTTTACGCAACACATTATGCTAGCAACTAGATATCAACACTCTGGCCATTTTAAACACACACATGCTGATTCATCAAAGACACACAAGAAGACATTATTGGAGGAAGAGAGGGACAAAAAAGAGAGAAAGTGACAGAGCAAGAGAAGAGACAAAAGTCAACATCAGACTGACTTTTACTGGCTAGAGAGAACTCGGAGAAGAGACAGGAAGCGAGCTGGACCCTAAATTAGTCGTCGTTCGGAGGCACCAGAGTGTGAAAATCTGTCAAAGTTCAGTAGTGCTTCTTTAATCGGTTATTTTGCATCTTTAAAGCTGTTTTGCTGCTTTTTGTTTTATTTTCTTTTGTATCCAATTGTAGCTGTGTTTGTTTATTTGTTATTTCCATCATTTTGTATAATTTTTAAAGTTATTTAATTGACTTTCAACAAGAAATGTTTAAACTCATTGCTAATTAAGGCTTTGTCCACAGGCCAGCAAGACCATTGGGGTGAATGAGTTCAAGGGCAGGGCTGAAGCTTTGGGTGGGTGGGCCATTTATAAAAATGTGACTGCCCCCACCACAAGATGCAAACCTTAGTCGGAAAGATTGAACCCTAAGAAATACCTTGTATAAATGTGTTGGGTAAAGTCCAGAAGAACGCAGCATATAATGCACTCAAGGACGACATTTCTTTGTTGTCAGGTACATAAAACCAGGCAGAGGCAAGAGAATGAAAATAAATATGCCATCAAGTAAAAGAAAAGTTTGAATTTCTTTTTCTTTAAAGATTTTTGATGCTCTAGTGGCCTGTATTGAGCAATAACTGGACAGGTTGGACAGTCAGAAAGAGAAGGGGTGACACCAGCAATGGGACCAGGCTGGGACTCAAACCTGGGCCAGGTTGTGTCGAGGACCTGTAGACTCCGTGCATGGGCCAGCTGCTCAGCCTACTGAGCTAAATGAACGTGACGTAGCTGGAGTAGTTAAAAGCAGGAAGCTAAAGTGAAAAAAATGCTTGCTGTAAGTGTAAACCACAGCAGCATGTTGACAAGACAAAGCTGTATTCACATCTGGCTGCAGGTGATCACATCCTGTCACCACAGTGACAGTATTCCTACATCAAAACAACAAAAATTCTTGATCATAAAGCAGCGTCTGAATATGGAGCTTACATTTACAACTGACAGTCTTTTCCAAGTCTATGCCCCTTCCTGGTCCCACCCCTGCACGAGTCGGCCAAGTCTGATAACAGATGTGAAACGATTTTTTTCAAAGTGTGATAATTTTAATGATAACCTGTTTTCACAAAGCACCCAGAGCATTACTGCACAATTCTAAACAAGAAGGCTCGTCACTGGCTGGCAAGCGTCTCATGAGACTGTAAATACCTCTCTTTTCCAGCAGGGTTCTGATGCTGTGTGAACCAGGCCTGGCTGCAGTCACATCCAGTGTCCCTGAGTCCATGTCCTCCAGCAGCGACCGTGCCGTGTCAAAGCTGCTGTTCATGGTGGTGGCTATGACACCTGTGGGGCCTGTTTTCAGCCAGCCACTGCAATACAAACCTGAACACAAAGATGGATTCATCCTTTTCTTTTTTTATATACAAGTGTTTCTGATCTCTACTGTTTCTACTAATTACCTGCAGCTTGTCGAACACGGCCCATAGAGTTCGGTACGATGGCTTTTTGGGAGTCAAAAGGCACCGATGGATCGATGGGGAGGCTCTTGTAGCCAATACTGCTGATGACCAGGCCGCAGGCAACATCCTCCACTTGTCCAGTAAGCACGGCCCGGGCTCCTTCTCCTGAATCCTACTCGTAATAGAAACAGTCAGCAGATTTGCACGGTGACACACAATCAGGAACTTCCAGAGTTTTAAAACCCAGTTCACCTTCAGCGTGTTGACTGCCAGTCGGATTCCAGCTATTTTGTGGCCGCTGGGATCAGCCAAGACTTCAACAGGACTCCGGAAGAATCTGAAACCCCAGATGCGGGATGCGTTTTTCCGTCTCTCCTGCTCCCTCTCTACGGGTACCTCCAAAGCCGTCTTAAGCATCAGCTCTGTCAGACGCTTCCTCGGCCTCGGCAAATCTGGCACAACAGAGACACCCCCGTTTCTCTTCATGTTTAATTTCAACTCCAAGCCATGCTTTGCTATTTTTGGTCTGCCTGATTTTTTTTTTATAAAAATGCATGTACATCCTCAACCTTTTTGTACACAGACAACATACAGACATGATGTTTTCAGGACAGCCTCAGTCGTCCCATTACGAGGCTAAAATGATGTAAAATGAATGTATCAAAAGATATAGCAGCATAAAGGACGAACGGTACTTTGTAGAAATAACACAGATTGACAGAGACCTGATCAAAAAGCAGTCCTTATAATGCATTAAAAGGAGTTGCTGAGATCAGCCCTGGGAAAACTGGGATGCACCTAATTTTGTTGCTGGTGCACCCAAATTAGAAAATTTGGGGCACCAGTGCAACCAGTGCAAAAAGTTAGTCTGGAGCCCTAATGAAGGTTCGATTAGGACGTTCTTGTTACTGTATGGGTGCAGGAATTATTTATTTAGTTTTATATTGACACATTTTTCTGTGATACATTATATATTTATTGATAGTAACACTTTTTTTAATGAACAAACATAAAAAAGTAAAAGGGGGTAGGCCTCAAAAAGTTATTACTTTTTTTAGACGATAAGGATTTAAAATAAAATGTCTGTTGGAAATGATGATTATGTTTGTTTTTTTAGTCATAGTATGAACTTTTATTTCATTTAATACAATTGTAGTTCCTTTTTTAATGCTTTGTTTTCTTTTATAATGTTAGAAAAAACCTAAACTAAATTTCTGTGCTCCCTCTTACTGAGTGCTCAACCAGTCTCTTTAATTAGATTATTTTATTATTCAAATACTTCAAATAGTTTATTTCTTTTAATCTTTTCCCAAACAGTATAAAATGTCAGAATAAAATTCAGGTCTAAAACCAGCTGCCATGTCTAACTTTATGCACGTGTGAGTTATGTGCATGCGTGTAAAAGCTCAACTCTGCCAGTGGTTGCACATGTCCCTTTTTGTCTGTGACCTTTTATGGAGATGTGAAAAGATCATTTATTACCAACAAAGGAAACACAATCAACATCCTCCACATGCACAGAAACATGTTACATACAGAATATTTTAAGTTTTGGTTTTCATGAAGTTCCTGTAACAGCATGTTTTTTTTTCATGTTTTACTGTGACCACAAACTTAACAACAGAGCATCAGAGTGCCTGCTCACTTAACATAAATATGAGATGAGTTCCCGTGATAATCTGCAGTGTAGAACGGCTTGCTGACAAAGATCAACTCAATGTCACTTCCTTGGCAAGACGAGAGTTAGACAGAAGGTCAGCAGAACCATATGTGCTGCTAACACACACACATTCTTCTAAACTTAGGCTGAACTCATTTCTGTAAGCAGAAATATGGACTGGTGAGCAGTTTCCATTTACGTCACCATATTCGGGCAAACGCTATATGGGCTATAGGGCTCTAAAAAGCATGCCTCAGCTCTTAACCACAACAGTTAACCACAGCCTGTTTCTACCTTCCACGTGTACCTTTCAATAGTCTCTGCATTAGTCAAAGAGATCTTCTTGCATCAGCTGCATGAAATCAGCTCAAAAAGAAAAAGAAAGAAAAATAAAATATGTAAATGAGAAATCTTAAAGCTGACCAAAACCTTAACACCAGTTCCTATCTTTATACGTTCTGCAGCGGAACAGAAACTTTCAGTCGTCTCTGACCTTTGAGAGCTTCTGTGACTCCTTCAAACTCAGCTGCCACCATCTCAGGACGGGTGCCTGGCAGGTTCACCATCTCTCTGAGCTCCTGCAGACAGTGTTTATTAAGACATCTTATTTTCACCATGACAACAGCTGCAGCTCCAGACTTTTCTTGGTTTCTTTGTGCCCCTTTGTCTATCCTGTCCTGTCCACATCATATTAGATAAATCTTTTGTGTTTAGCTAAAGACTCATTAAGAAGATAAACATGATTAAAAATAACTGACTTTATGACATAACCTTGGCAGAAAATGGGTGGATGGATGAAATAAGGGTGCAGGATGCAGGGTCATGGGGGAAGAGGTTAGTAAAATTAATCCCAGCTGCTATCAGGCAACAAGGGGTACAACGTTGACATATCCCAAGTTAACACTGAGACAACCACCTACTCATGCTCAGTCATTAAAGGACAATTTAGAAACATCCCTTAACCTAACCCAGTGGTTCCCAAACTGGGGGTGGGGTGGGCGGTGGTGGGGAGGACGGGGGGGCTTCAACTGCTAAACTTGGACTCTTGAGATTATTGTGCTTGTTGGCTAGTTTTTTATAGCTTGTTTACATTTTTGGGGATTTGGCACAAGGGGGCAGGTCTAGATAAATCCTAGACTTCTACCTACTCCACTGCAGACATGCCATCATTTTATCTTTCTTAGGATTTTGTGTCACTCAACGCAAAAAACACAATAAAGTTTCTTGTTTTGTGTTTTAGTTTTGTATGAATAAAGAAGCTTCATAAAAGTTACCAATGTGCTAAAGGTAACAACAAACCTGCTCATCAAAAAGAGACAAAATAAATGTAAAAACAGTTGTTGTGGTTAATATGAAGCAAAATGTCTGAGGAATGTTTCCAACACCTTAGTAAATCTACGCTACTGTTTACAGATATTAACTTTCTTCTGACACAGTTCAACGACAAAACAACCAGATTAGAAGATTTAGTGACGGTCACTAAGTGAGGATCTGATAACAGCTGAGAGAAATGTCTTTCTTCAGAAGTGCGTCTCTGTCTTTGTCTCTGGCTCTTACCTTGATTGTGCATGCCACCTGCATGGGTCCCCTCCTGCCAACAACCAGCACCCGGCGGACCCGACTTTCTGCCAGGGCTTCCAGAGCCGGCTGGGTGATGTCGGTTTTCTGCAGAAAAACAGAAGACTGTTTCAGTCCAGAACATCGTCCTCTGGAAAATCCGGATCTCGGAGCGGTTTAAGACAATTCTTTTGGTTTGGTACTATTTGTGCAGTTTTATGGAGCTTTGGCGTCCAAAATAAAAAAATGTCCCACCGGGACATTGTGGACATGTAATGAATATGCAGATGGTTTAGTTGCTTCTGAATGACCAAAGTAGGAAAAGTGGTCAGATAGAGCAGAACTGAAGGCTTTAAATAGAAATAAATTGCTTGTGCCTGCTGTTCCTTATCATCTTTGTTCTTATCTCTATAAGAAAAAACATCCACAACCGTCAACACACAGAATCCCCTTGAGATGTAATCTTGAGATGATTTTGTTTGATAAAGTACCTTGATATTTTCCTTCTCATATCAAAAGGTTTCATTCCACAGTTATCATTTCAATCTGAGTAACTGAAAAAGTTTCTCCTCCTTTCATGTGTTTGCTATCAATTTACTGCCCTTTTCTGTTTTTGTTGGCTTCTCACTTTTAGAATATCACAAGGAGAAAGCAGGATTCTTGCTACATCCAAGGCCACGTTGCCTTGTCCGAGGATGACGGCTGTTTCACAGCTCAGGTCTGGACTCAGCTAGAAAAAAAGAGATCAGAGAAGAGAAAGAAACTAAGAGTCCATGACAAAGTAAATACATATAAACTTTTAATCTGGTAAACTGATAAAGATTAATGTGAGACGACATTTAGTTTCATTTTTAAAGACACTGGATCATTTCTGGGAAACAAAGTTATCGGGAGAACCTGTTGACAGCTTGGCAGCCCGTTGTACCAGCCTACGAAGTCTTTGGCAGAGTACACGCCGGCCAAGTCTTCGCCTGGCACTCCCGTACGCCTGTTTCCCTCCGCCCCATAACTCTGTCAACAAACATAAGAAATTAGTCTAAAAAAACATGATAATGCACATATATTTTAAGGTGACTTTTTAGAGCAGGTGATTTTTACCAGTATGATGGCGTGGTAGGCTTCCTGCAGCTCGCTGACGCTCACATCCGTCCCAACGTTCACGTTGCCATAGAAACTACAGCGTGAATGTTTCGCTGTTTGCGTGAAAGTATTGATGACGTTCTGAGAGGAAGAAAAGATCAAATTCAGTTAAGTAAAAAATTATTTTTAAAGCTCACAAAGTTGTGGTTTAGCCCCTAAATTCACCACAGGGTCTATAAACACAAACAGAAGAAGTGGATCAAGGTAATGTCAATATGACTTATTTATAAAAAATTTTTAAAGCTTAATAAGCAAAGTTTATGAACTTTTTATACTATGGTTTGAGTGAATACTCAATTCTGATGGGCTGTTGGGTGTCCATTTAAAAGTGTTATAGGACACCTAAAAAAGAAGTTATGGTCATATAGCCTTATTGTTGTAAATGATTGCACTGGCTAAACGCTAGCTAGTAACCGTGGCAACAGAAACTCAGACGGCAGGCTGCAAACGCCAGATCACGTCTATGACGGGCATTACTGTAAAAGGAGCCTGCAAGCTTACTGGGCTCAGTACTGGTCAGTCCAGGAGAGATGAGAATAGAGCAACATCTTATCGTCTCGCAACATCCCAACCAGCAGTGGTCAGTAGTGATGTGCCATGCGCGAAAAAGCCGCTCTGAGAGCCGATGCTTAGTAGTGAAGCAGAAGAGCCGGCAGTGCTTTGTATGCCGCTACATTGTGTGAGACAGCAGACAGCTGTGGGGAGAGTACGTGAGTGAGTGCTTCATGCCATCATACCCATGTGGTCATATTCACCCCCCTGATATTAATGTCTATTCATGAAGAGTTTGGACAAAAGTATTTAAAAAGTTTAAAGTGTTGACATGCTCCAGACTCCTAATTAAAAAACAAATAATGCTTAATAAAATTAAACTAAAAAATAAAGAAAATATTGACTGAAGAATTTAGTTTTATTTTATTATGTTTTGCTGATCAGGCAACAGTGCATCTGAAGCATTTCCACTCAGAATATGCTGAGTCAGAAGATAAAGCACCAATTGTTGCTCTTTTTTTCGTTTTTTTTTTGTAGCAATTCTGAGCACTTTTCTTTTTAAGCCAAGTTGAAGCAGCTTTGTTTAAATCTTGAAGAATAACATAATAAACCTATGTTGTAGTTTAAAGTTAAAGCTGTTATTATTGAGAAAGGTAAGTTTTATTTGACCTTTGATGGTGATTTCAGATTTCTTTGTTTGAAGGCTAATTTACCCTTGCTAAATACAAATAAAAGGTGAACATTAATTTATTGTACAGTTTTTTTTTCTAAAATGTTTTACTGAAGGAGTTTCATAAACTTAGCAAAATAATTTGTAGTTTTACAGCATCTGTTGTGGCATTTTTGGCAGTTTTTCTGAGGTTTTTATTTTGTTTATATCGATATTGGAATTATATCGTATCGACTGAAATGAAGAAATATATCGTGATACAAGTTTTGGCCATATCGTCCAGCCCTACATCAACGGCAATGTTGCATTTAATTTGAAATAGTTTGTCGTCTGTCTTTGTCTTGACTTGCTTGCTTGATACAGAGTGAATGTCGGACAATATTATAAAAACAACTTACTTGCTTGATACACGTTTAATGATCAGAGTGAATGGTGGATAATATTTTGTGCAATAAATACGCTTAGGGAAACTATCTGTGGACTTGGACTGTTTGAAACAAAATATTGTATCATCCTCTGGACACACACAAGCTGTAAGAGCTGCACCTGCCTTCTGAAATGATGCTTTGTTAAGCTATCATCTCCACTGATCAGGTCTAATACAACAACTGCAGACAACCGAGCTGTAGGTTCTGTGTCAGAGACGGTTACCTTGGCAATGCATAACAACGAGAGATATTAAATAATCCACTCAGCTGCTTATAGTGAAAAACGTTTTAATAATAAATATTTTAATATTTATTTCTTTTGTAAGTGACCATGCCCGACGAGGTGAGCATTTTCAGAAATTAATGTACTTCACACTTCTGCATCGTCCATTAATTTCTGATAATGGACACCATGTCGGGCATATACGTGTTTCATGACAGAAACTGATGACTGATTTTTAAATCGTCTATTGTTTGTTTTTAATTACGTGATGTACTTCCGGCAAACATAGTGCTGGTCAAATAAACATAAATGACTAATGTCCTACAACAAAAATGCAAGATGTTGTTTGTTGTTGATAGAAAGTGCATGCGTTAGATTTCTTTAAAAAGTGAAGCTATTTAATCGTTTGGATCTTTTTACATTATCCAAGTAAGATCTTGGCTTTGAATTGAGTAATACCATCAGTTCAGCTCCCAGAACTGAACTGATCTTATCTGGTGTTTAAGTTGAACCAAGCAGATTACCGGTTTTTCGTTGACTCTTGTCTTGTCCTTTAGTAAAAAATGGTGCAGCGCCACCTCTGGCGGAGAGTGGAACGTGTTATTTAAAAGGTCTGATTTGTTTGAGAAGTGCAGCGTGAACGTAATCTGGGTCTGGAAGAATATTCACTATCCTCAAATCCGATAAAAGGTTATGACTGTGAAGAGTGTAATCTGGTTTTATTGCATTAGACATTGAACAATATGACTGGTAATACTAAACTTATTATGTAGAAACTGTTTAACTCAAAAACACAGTTGAATCCGGGCTGTCACAATAATAAAATTCTATTATTTATTTATTATACAATTATTTATGATTTAACTGATATGATAAAACAGTTTTTATTGTCAAAGACAACCCAAACATGAATAAATTATTTCTCTGTTTTCTATTTCGGATCTGTAAATAAATCTTTATATTGTTGTACAGATAAACTTTCCGTTCTAAATGTAGTCATTTTTTTGCGCACATAATTGACTCCGTTTGTTTATCTTAAAGGCAAGTCTACTTTCTGTTTGGCTGTCTCATTTATTTTCCATGATCAGTGCCAGAAAAGCTTGATGCAATCTCTGAACAAAGACCTAGGAAAACCGGTTAATGTACTGTGTGGTTTAAGTGGAAAACACCTTGACTTCCGGGTGATCAGGGGCCACTCCAAACCTGACGAGGCCAAAGGGGACGGGAAGCCGCTCGTAGATGTCAACCTCAACATCTTGGCGAGCCTGACAAGAGAAACAATGTATAAGTATGTAAAATTTACAAACAACTGAAAGATACAATAAGCTGATTGATTGGTGACAAGTTAGGGTGCCAGGACTGGGTATTAAAGCAGAATCCATTTATTGACTGTTAGTCTGTGCACAATGTACACTTTTTACATATGACTAAACCATATTTCCCACATCCCTGCCATGTTTTATTATGTTTTTTATTCTGCGATTGAAAACTTTAGGTTGCTTAACACAATATTCTTTTATTATACTTTATTTTTTATTGTTTTATTTTGTTTGTTTTTTGTTTATTGGTTTGTTTGGTTTTTTTTGCACTAAACAGTACAGAGAAAAGAAAATATTCATCATCAAGCAGATCAAATTCAGGGCATCCCGGCAGGTCAGTAAAGGTCCTGTATGTCCTTGACATATGAGCGTTATTGGTATCATCCCAAGTAATTGATTCCATGTGCTGTTGGTTTTGATGGTATGAAAAAAGCAGTTGTACAGGCTGATCTTGCATCAGTTTTCCAAACCTTAAAAAAGCTTCTCCTGAAACCGTTTTTTTCTTTCTCTCTTAGACAGTAGTCTAATCTAGCCTTTCTTTTCTTTAAGCTCATGAATGGATTACACCTTAAGTGCTTATTTCATGGTAGACTTAAATAGCTCATGTAATAAAAACAAATGGCAGAAACATTCACTAACTGACGGTGAGAATATTGAGACCTTGCCCTGCAAATATCTTGAGCCACCTCCCATTTCTTTATATTACAGGAAAATTGGAGTAAGATGCAGAACTGTACTGACACATGAATGGAAAGAAGTACTCTTCAGGAATCGTTCTCCACACTTCTTGAAGGACCTTTAAAAGCTCTTCTTTGGATGTTGCTGCTTATTGTTCTGTTCTCTGTCCAGAGAATCCCGCACTGCTTCAGTAATGCTGAGGTCCAGGATCTGGGGAGGATTAATTTCTCTATCAGACTGGTTGACACTAATTCTCTGTCCAGTTCTTGTGTCATGTGGCAAACCTCAGCCTTTTCTCCCTGTTTCCCTTATTTAATAATGGCTTCTTGAAAGCCACCTTTCTATGGAGACCAGTTCTGATGAGATTTTGGCAGTAGATGGAGCTGAAGGTCCAGATGGATCTTTCAGGTCTTGTGTCATGTCTTTGATGGATTTGTTTCGGTTCCTTAAAGACATAATGTTCAGATCCTGTTTATGTTCTAGATTGTTTTTAGGCTTGCACTTCTTTTGTCTTCCACTGTAGCTTCTTAATATTTATACCAAGTTTATCAGCTAAAAGCCCTTAAAAGATGCAATGCACAACAAACCCAAAGGTCGATAGCAGAAAGATTTTATTTCTCATTAAAAAATGGGTATCTAATAACTTTGGTAAATAACTTGCGTTTACATTCTCTTGGAATAAGCCATTTACTTGCTGTAGGTCAACATACACAGCTGTCACATTTGTGCTGCCATGTTTGCTACGGTGTCTTTAGATGAAAAAACAACTCTGTGTGTGAGGTGAAAACCCTCTGAGCTTTAAAAAGGCTTTGTTTAATAGATAGGTAAGCCTCTACTAGTTAAGAGTTTTCTTCTTGCTATTTGTGGTTTGTAGGAACTAATATGAGATGTCCTTGTATGAATTCAATTTCCTAATCTTGTTTTAGTTATTCTGAGATATGGAGTCCTGGATTAAGCTAAGTAAACCTGGTGAGAACAAAATTCAGAATGGAATGAAAAAATATCAGGTACTAGGGTGAACCAGAAAATGGCAGAGATAAAAAAAGAAAAGAAAAAAAGAAGTAATTCAAAAGCAAACAGGAAAGAAGCTGAAGGTATCAATCAATATCGATGTTAGCATTGATGTTTGGATCAATCTGCTAGTTGACTTAATTGAGCACAAGCGGTGCACTTGGCCATAGGCGTGAATAACGCTGCGGGCAAGATTTATCGCTGTACGTATTCAAAGTTAGGAGAAAACACACAGAATTTTTTTTTTTTTTTTTTTTTGCTCAAATTAAGTTATTCTTGCAAAAATATTTCTGGCTAAAAATGTCACTGATGTGCTTGCAAAAAAATTGCAATTGCAATCGTTTGTGCTCAGAATGACCCTGCCCTAACAAATGAGGCACAATAATAATGTTTGTATGATGCTAATCATAAACAATGAGGTTTATTAAATGAATAAATAGTCAAATTGCTACTACATCTTTGTTTTTCTCAGACTGCAATCATCCAAGCTTATAAATGTAACAAACAAGAGTTAAGAGCATTTAAGTTAAGAGACTTGGGTGCAGCCCACATCCTCATCCCACAAAGATGGCTTCATTTAAAAGAAAAATGAACTAGTTTTCCAACTGTATGAGAACTGTTGCCAAGAAGCATTGTTACAACAAAGAAATAACTGACCAAAAACAAATTTATTAATAATACAAATATACACAGTACAGGTCAAAAGGTTTTGACACATATTTCAACTAAATTTGAATGTGTGTGTGTGTGTGTGTGTGTGTGTGTGTGTGTTTGACTTGTACAGTATATATTATTTCACACAACAGAGCGGTTTTTCATCACATTTCCAGCTCCTGATGTCTGAACTTTCCTGTATAAAAACATTTACACACCTTGATAAGATGCTGTGCAGTGTAGAAACCTGCCGGACCGCTTCCAACAACACACACCTTTGGACAACTAGAGGACAAATATGCTTTTCCACACCCATCAAAGCCTGTAAAACCAAGGGAGAGGATGAGGCAGGGATGTACTCTGACCTCGATATGAATGAAGATGCTTCAGTACATGACAACAGAGTGTAAATAGCAGGAAGTTTCATCAGTAATTTATATGGCAAAGTGGTGCTACAGTCCCGTTTCAAAAGTCCAACACTTTCTTTCTACAGGCGAATGTACACACAAAGATGACACGTTTTATTTGCCGAATGTCTCAATGAAGACGGTGTGTTAAAAATCAAGCATCTTTCAGCTGGGGAGGACCTTTGCCAATACACAAAATAAGATAGTCTAAATATTCTACCAGGTTCAGAGGGGGTTCACACTAGAAGTAGCGTGTTATAGCAGAATTCACACTCATCATTTCCGGGTGGCTTACCTTCAAGAAGTCGACTTGTCCATCTATTTTTTCCTAAAGTCCATAGCTTCAGCTCGGAAAACAGCAGTTTATAGCTGCTCTTCTTTTTCCACATGGTTAAAGATGAGCTGCCGGTTAGCGACTAAAAACTAGCTTAAATCCTCAGAGTGGCAAGTAGATACACATATCTGCCCATGGTTTGAGCTTTGGACACTTACTGAGTAGTACTGAGATCAAAAGCCAAGGTTGAAAACGCTTATCTTCACTGGATAGTTGTCACCGTCTGCGTGCTCTTACCTTGTTAGCTAATGCTAACAATTAGCCACATTTCCGGGTTTTAATGCAAAATTAAATTATAATTTAATTAATACAGTCAAACTTGATGACTGAATTATGTAAACAAGCCGTTTTCAAGGCAACACCGTGTGCTACCTCAATAATAGCCCGTGGAAAACTAACAGATCATCCCGGTAGTTCCACCAGCCCAGTTTAGACTTTTAAACTTAATCAGCAAGTTTACTAACAAAACACTTAAAAATACTCAACGCTTCGTGTTAATCATTTTGCCTTAGGATAAGCAATATTTTGTAATTTTATTCACTAACCAAGATATAGGAGCTTTAATACAGGTACTTCTAAAGATGCATTTTTTTAAAACCAAGAGTCAACAAGCTTTAGGTTTTTCTTTTTTCTTTTAATAATTTAATGTCCTACTCAACCGTTTTATAGGACGAATTACAAATTTGTGTAAGTGAAACTTAAAGGGAGGGCTTTCCCTGTTTAGGTATGTTGCTCTAATGTAAAAGCTTAGTGCATATTATGTCATTTCTTTACCACATTTTTCAACTGTTAGAAATAGCAAATCTTTTTACATTTTAAAAAAATATTGTTGCCCCAAAGAATTGAAAATATGCACATGAATAACTCATTGTGGACATCACAATATTAAAAGAAATGGGCATCTCAAATAATATTCAAGGAAACAAAAACATTGTTAAAATGGTGGGTTTAATGCAGAGGAGAGTAATTTATGTCAATTTCAGATGCCTTTGTCTGATACAACAGCTATTAAAAAGTTTAAAGTCCTTAAAAAACTTCGTCAGAGCAAAATAATATGTTGCATGCAAAGAACAAAATGCTTGTGTTGCAGTTTACCCTGACACATCACACATATCACAGTTGAATAACACCACATTAACCAGGATGTGGTACTTCAAACATGTTTCAGCTGACAAAAACACATATTTGTATCTAAAAAGGAAGTGAAAGGCATCATAGCAAAAAAAAAAAAAAAAAAATTAATAAGGGGACATTAAAGATCCTTATTTCAGTCATCTGTATTGAGATAAATATACTGTGTGGCTCACACAAATTTTTCCAAGAACGTTCCATATCTCATTGGTCTCATCACAGAACTCCCCGGAAGTCAGCCCTGTTTCCGTACGTGATAAGGTATGAACAGTGAGGGGGTGGCTGCTGAGGACAGATGTGCGGAGGTCGGTCAGATCTGGATGGTCCCACAACTCTGGCAGGTTTAAACTGTTTTCTAAACTGTAAAAACACAGAGAGAACCTTAATTCAAATAGTCTATGTTACTATGATAGAAAGTTACACAGATTCATACTTACTTTCCTGCATGTGAATATTAGCGCTCCAATGAAGAAGGACAGAATGACTGTCAGTGCTGTTACACTGAGGGAAATGAAGGTGAAATCCAAATTGGGGTCCTCGCAGTGATCCGTGGGGATGCTCTCTGTGACAATAATAATAAGAGAAGGTTAAATGAAAACAAGGTTAGGCTACAGCTGTTTTGGTGTAAATGGAGTGTGAAATTCTGTTTTACCTCTGACAATGATGACAGTGCCATTGCTGATCAGACTGCCGATCCCTGAGTAAGCATAAGTCCAATGACAGTAATACAAGTCTGTGTCCTTCAGCCCCAGCAGAGACAGTTGCAGTGTGAAGCCATGCTTCAACCCATGACCATGAGGGTCTTGATTTATGTGAATCCTGCCCTCAAATGTTGTATCAGTTGTAATCTTTTCGATAACGCCATTTTCCAAGGAAAGAAACACAACATTGTCCTTTTTTTCCTGTACAAATTGCCTACGCAGAGATAGTGTCAAGGGCTCCGACAAGGATGTAGAGCACATGATCTCAACAGATGAGTTGACTTTCACCTGAGAAATGATCGAGGGCTTCTGTACAGCTGTCAGAAAGAGATTGTTAGGGGAATTTAAAACCGTTGCAGATGACTGATTTCAACACTAGTTTTAGTGACTTAATAAATAAATAGAAGACATTTTACACCACCTCAACTTAACTCCATTCCTCTGGTATGTACTTGTTACAGTTAATGTCATCATATGCAGCCTTTGCATACTTTAAAGGCCAATTTTTACACTAAAAGCTTAAATGTGTCCAACTGAGAGCCTGAAACCGCCAATGATCACTTAACTAAATGTGCACAATGCAAAAAAAATATATCTCAACATGTCCTCTATTTTTTAAATTAACAGTAGACTGTTACTGTTAACAATTATGCATGCACTGAAGCATTTTTACATGCATTCATTGCTGGATCAACATATTTATATAAGTAAAAAACACCCAGGCTAAAAAGATGAAGTTGTAAGCAAACAGGAAAAGATGAGTCAAACTCATTTTTGAAGACATCTACAGTATATTTCTTTGGATCTTAAGCTCAAAACCTATTCTTTTCTTTGGCACCTTAAAGCACTTACCTTGCAATTCGTCAAGTATTACGTCTGCAGTCATGCAGAGCAACCCAAACACACAGCTCCACCAGTGGGCTTTCATCCTGCAAGCTGCCACATACAGCACACACACTCCAGATGCTGCAGTCTGACAAGAGGACTGTTACATGAATAGTTTAGGTGTGGTGTAAAAAAGGAAATGTGAGTGCGCTGACTCTTGCTGGTGTCTTAAACAATTGTGTGTGGGAGTATTTGTGTTCATCAAAGACGAGGAAGCTCTTGTTGACAACTTTATTTGAAGAAATATTCCATCACTCTTTACTGTTTCATATAAAGAGGCTGAGTTTCCAATTCAGAGGAAAAGGAAGTAAATCCCCTTTCAAGTCTAAGATTTCTTTAGCTTAGTACAAAAAGTAAACAACTTTGTGTTTGGTTCAGAATCAGAATATTGGAAATTGTGTGCAATCAGTCGCTCCATACCAAATAAGAAAGGATCAGAAAAAGATAAAAATGACAATAAGAAAAATACAAATTAGTTACAGAATAAATCCTGCCAGTGAGTAATTTGTACAGTATTATTAATTTGATAAACAGTAAAAATGTAAATGTATTGCAAAGTGTAAATGTATAACAGTGAGTTTTGTTGCCATATGGAGGAGTTGTACAGTTTTAATAGCCACAAGTAGGAATGATTTACTGTGTCGTTCAGTGGAGCATTTAGGTGATATCAGTCTCCCACTGAACGCACTCCTGTGACTGATCAGCAGGTTGTGAAGCAGGTAGGAGATATTGTTCAGTATTTTCTTCATTATGGACAGCATTCTCCTCTCCAACACCACCGTCAGAGAGTCCAGGTTCATCCCCACCCTGTTACTGGATTTGCAGATCAGTTTGTTCAGTTTGTTTATGTCTGCGACCCTCAGCCTGCTGCCCCAGCATGCAACAGCATAGAGGACAGCACTGGCCACCACAGACTCATAAAATGTCCTAAGCAGTGTTTGGCAGATGGTAAACGACCTTAGCCGCCTCAAAAACTAGAGACAGCTCTGGCCCTTCTTGTAAAGTGCAGAAGTGTTCTTAACCAGTCCAGTTTATTGTCAATATGCACTCCAGGGATTTTGTAATCTTTCACCACTTCCACATTGATGCCCTGTATTGAAACAGGTGTCGCTGGTGTTTTTGATCTTCTAAAATCCACAATTAGTTCCTTAGTCTTTGTCACATTAAGCTGCAGATGATTCTGCTCACACCATGTGACAAAGGAGTCCACAGCAGCTCGATATTGCACCTCATCTCCTCCTCTGACACATCCAACTACAGCAGAGTCATCAGAAAACGTCTGAAGAGGCAGGACTCTGTGCAGTAGCTGAAGTCAGATGTGTGGAGGGTGAAGAGAAAGGGGGAGAGGACAGTCCCTTGTGGTGCTCCAGTGTTGCTGACCACCGTGTCCAACATAGTACTGCAGGTGCACATATCATGGTCTTTCTGTCAGGTAGTCCACAATCCAGGACACAAGAGAATCATCCACCTGCATCGCTGTCAGCTTCTCACCCAGGAGGGTCGGCCCGATGGTGCTGAATGCACCGGAAAAGTAAAAAAAACATGACCCTCACAGTGCTTGCTGGTCCAGGTGGGGGTAGACACAGTTGAGCAGGTAGATGATGGCGTCCTCAACTCTGAGACGAGGCTGATATGTGAACTGAAGGGGGTCCACATGTGGTCAAACAATGGCTAACCATGGGTTGATCATTTCTTCACTTCAGTAATACCAACTGATATGGTCTGACTAGCCACCTTTACATCAAGGCGTAGCTTGCAAGGGTGGTACTTCTGTGGAATGAGCAATACAGCTTATTGTGTATGTAGTACCTCCAAAATGTCCTGGAATATTTACCTGTTGGTTTTCAGTTGTTTGAGTTTCTTGGTGGACTGGATGGTTGCATTCTCCCACTGTGTAAGGCACCTCAGTAGTGTTGAAGATCCGTACGCAGCCACAGCAGCTTGGTACCTCCTCCTCTTGCTGTCCCATGTTGCTATGAGATGGCATTCCATTCCTCAACTAGGAACCAGCATGGGTCACGCTAGTGCAGTGGTTCTCAAACCTTTTTCAACATTCTACCACTGTGGAATAATTGTCCATTCAAGTGCCCCCTAAATCAGGGGTATCAAATTAGATTTTAGTTTAGTGGCCACATTTTGTGCAATCTGATCTTTAGTGGGTTTAACCAGTGAAATAACATTATCATAACCTATAAATTATGAAAATATTTGTTTTAGTGCAAAGAAGTTCAAGTAGATTATCAAGATGTTTACATCATTTTAGAGAACATTACAAACAACCTGAAACTTTTGGAAAAAAAATAAACACAGTTTCAACTATGTTTTGCAACAGTTAGTTCTTAGATACACCTTATGGTGCCCCTGGACACATCATCAGTGATGTAACCTGGGATCACAGGGGGTTTCGGGT
>JBAMHW010000024.1:22065597-22075665 GCA_037177495.1 Rhadinocentrus ornatus | reverse complement strand
GTTTGTCCAAAGTGTTGATGAGTTTCTTAAATCCTGGTTGTTCACTGTGTTAACTGAGCGCTGGTCTTTGGCGAGAAAAAAGTTATGTTTGTTTATAACGTTTGATATCCGAATCTGTACTGTGGAAACTGGGCACACATTTGTTTTTACCACATGACCTTTTCACAGCCAGGAGGCACTACTTTGTGTAGAAAGAAGAGATTGGAGGCTCTCAAACAAATTAATATACTTTTTTTTACCTGATATGCAAATTTAAAACAGCTTTTGTATTAATTTTATTATATCTAATTTTTATTTATTTTTCTATAATGTATTTATTTTATATTTTATTTGTTAAGTTATATAATATGTAATTGTAGTTTATTCCAAGCTTTTTTTTTTTTTTTTACATAACTGTAATTAGATTTAGCCATTCAGGGTTTAAATTTGGTCTTATGTAACAGACTTATCACAAGCAATACATAAAAGCTATAAAAACACTGAGAAGTAGAGGTCATATCTGACTGAGAACGTGGGAGAATAGAAACACTGCAGACTTGCACGACCCTGGCGCATTTCTGAAGGCATAAACGCAAAATAGTGCACAGCGTCAGATATGTTTGTTCTCCTTTAGAAACAGAAAAATAAAATTAAACAAAAACATATTCAAGCTTCGGTGTAGAAATCTATAAAAATGGATAAAATATATGAAACATATCTGAGGGAACAGAGCTTTGTTGTCCTTTTCTTCTGTCCTCATGTCAGCTTGGTGAAACATAATTATGGTCCCTGCTTTGTGTTGATGAACATACGAGACTGACCTCAGACTTCTATAAAGAAACATTTTGTCGTGGTCAGACAGTTTTTTGATCCTCATCATCATCAAGAAATGTCCTCTTCATCTCAGGCCAGATGGGTGGGAGGTGTGGGAGTGGATGATTGACGTCTATCAAACTCCGAGCTGCCTGTAGCTAAGAGCTAACTGAGCCGAACTCGGATCTAACGTGAGCTAACAGGCTAACGGAGGTAGGTGGGCTAAAGCTAAGGCGCACTGTTAGCCGGCTAATAACCACCTTTGTGCTACACTCTCCCTTCTTGCCGCGGATTTTGGATACATGTCAATTAGGACACGCCCCTAATTATGCCGAATTTCAAGATTTATTAACATCCAAATGAACGAGTTAGTAAAAAATTCACCCCCTCACAGTTGTCATGAAGGTAAACTTGACCTATTAATCCTAAAATGGATTTTGTACCAGGCTTTAAACATGCTTATTTCTGCTGTAAAGTCAGGGGATTTGCTCTGTTCTGGAGCCAGACCCTAGCGGGTGAGGGGTGAAGTGCACTTCCGCGTAGGCTTCACATTTTACTGCTAGAGGTTGCCGCTTGGTCAGCACAGTCGCACTGAAAGCAACAATTTCGACCAATGAACAGACTGCTGTGTGTTAAGTTCCACCCTTTAGGTTTGGTAAGATTGGGACCCCAACAGAAGGGCCCCAAAAAGATAGGGCGGCTCAAACGGATAGTCTGATACCCTTCTAATTTTTGCATGTGGATACGCAAACTAATGGCCATGGTTATGTGTTATCCAGGGAAAAAGTGTGAAAAATAGTCGTATTTATCTTACTTGAGGTGAGGACACAGTCGACGTCCCTGGTCTCTATCAGACTGTTGTAAAACTCCTCTTTGACAGCCTCCAGTTTCTTATCAAAGCAGGGAGCAACAACCATGTGGTAGACTTTCTCTGCACTCTGCTTCTGCTGGGACAAAAAGACAAGAAAAAAAAGTGCAATAATGCAGTTTCTGTGCTGAACAGATTTGCCGTATTATGTAAAGTCTTCCTCTTTATCTGGACAAAATGAGTTGCTCTGTTGAAGAACTGATCAGACAGTAAAGAGGTTTCCTTTGTTTTTTGTATCAGATTCAGTATCTCCCTCAGATTTCCGCTGCAGAGCTGTTTCAGTCATGATCGGACATTTAAAAGCATCTGACTTGCTTAGCTGCGCCTCAAAACCAGTGCAGATCAACTGGCTCTCTAAGCTCTTCACTGGTTCTGGATGAGCCAGCTTCATCTGCAGACAAACAGATCTGATTAGACGTCGTCACCCCGCAAAGTCTTGTCAGAGGAACGCAGCATCACAGTCACACATCAAGAAATAAAATGAGTTTCTTTTTTCTGCATATTGCTGCTTCAATCAGGAAAAATGCAATAATCTCCAGGTCCATGGGGGACATTTTCAACAAATTGATTCAGGCAAGAGAAGAAGAAGAAAAAACCCCCCCAAAAAACAGACAAACAACAACTTAAAGACAGAGGCTGCAGACTTCATCGTTTTGTACAACTGCAGCAGTAATGGAAGCAACACACAGCGACACCAGATCCCTCCAACTCCTGCAGACCAAAACCTTGTTATTGTCACTTTTTTTTTTTTAAATAAATCTGAGACCTTAAAAATGTCCTTTTCTGCAAAGTCTGATCCTGCTATTCACAGTTCCATTTCCAGACTTTGTTCCTTTCCCGACTCAACCAAGTTGTACTTCATGGCCCTATTTTCACACTCTGTGCCAACATCTATCCTGGCCCATTGAAACACAACAGTTATATGTTCATTGGCCTTACGATGGCTTCCCAACGTGCATCTGGTGTGAAAATTGTGATCGGATCTCAGTTATTCTTGTATGCAAAATGAATACAGATCAGCAGGTCAACTAACGTCTCTATAAAATCACAACATGTTCCAGACTCGCCTGATGGGTGACATGTTGTAGCGTTATTGCTCAGGTGGAGGAGCAGTTGTGTACCAGCTGGAAAGTTAGTGGATCAATTCCTGGCTTCCCAAGACTATTCAAGTATCCTCGGGCACGAACCTCAACCACACATTGCCTCCAATTTGCCTCGGAAATTAATGGTGTCAGAGTTAAAAGCACTTTGTATAGAAGCGATGTTTGAGTGTGTGCGATATGTTGTGTAAAAGGACTTTAAATGGGTTAACATAGGACTAGAAAAGTGCTATAATTACAGCTCATTTACCATTTATTTATTTGTTTTTGAAAGAATAATTACAGTATTCACCACATGATAAAAACAGGGGTGAAATAATTGCTTAAAGATGTTAGAGAGCTCACAAAGTAAAGATTTTAGACTTGCTGAAATGTTTTCTGAAAGAAAAGCTGAAAAATTACATCTGCTCACAATGAACAGAAACTTTACTGCCTGTAATCCTTTCGTGGGCTGTGTGTAGTTTTCATGTTTCAGTGCACTCTGGTACAATCACTGCAGCTTTTCTTTCCAGTTGTGGGACTATTATGTCCCAGCTCTACAAGACTTTCTATCACAACAACTTTGCCATCATCGGTGCAGGTTTGACGCTCTGCTAGTGTTTGACTCACAATCCGAGCTGCTTCTGCTAACACGCTGTTCAGACTCAAGGAATTTCCATCTTCCCTTTCAGCTCTAAAACCACAATCCACAAGATTTAAACTAGACTATTTAAAAATCAACCACACCCTAAATCTCAGGTGTAACCATTTCTGATGAAACTACTGACACTTTTATTGTTTAGATCCACATTCCTAAACTTTTACTAGAAAATCAAACAAATTTTAAGCTCCAATAGGGCTAAACAATTAATTTTTTCTAAATCAAAATAGCAATGTAAGACGTTATAATTAGAAAATCTCAAAAGGAGCACAATGAATTTTCATGTTACACAGATCCAGGTTTCACACCTGGTCCTCTTTCAGTCCTACTTCCTGTCGTTTTTAAAAAAAATAAATAATTGCTCCGTCTCAGCCTCAAATATGTTTACATAGGATTTGTGTTGCATTTCAATCACCACACTATATAACATCACAGCTGGTAAGAGGGAGGAAGAGGAGACAACTGCAGCGCAGAGAAGACATGTTTTACTGGATGTTTGTGCAAAACTGTGGAGAAAGTCGAAATCTTCCTCCTCATTTTGTCCAACGTTTCCCAGAGAAAAGACTCAACACCGCAATAAGAAGAGGTAGGCTACATGCTCAAATTAACCATCATGTGATAGCTACCCTCACCTGTGAAGGTACATCAATGTCACTTGAACATCACTGAAAAATGCTGGTTCAGATTTGGTTTTTAAATCACTTAAAATGTCAAAATTCAGACTGCTGGTGTCCGAAGCTGAACTAGATTATTTAAGCTTACATTTCTTCTTTATTGTTAGAAAAAATTAGCCTAAAACCTCCTTCAGACAGTGAAAATGCTGCAATAAGACTTTACTGCTACCAACAGAAGGCCACACATCACTCCTGTATAAAAAAATCTTTAAAATGTTAAGTTTTAACCTTCAGAGCCAACATGGTGAAGCCCTCCATTACATCTCCTGAAACCACACCCCTCTCCCTGCTCCTGGGTCATCAGGTCAGAGGTGGGGTCAGCAGCAGCAGCGATCGGGCTTTTCAGGCTGTAGCAGCCAGGATGTGAAATGCTCTTCCACTGTTTACCCTGTACTGCTCACTCCTTTAAAGGCAGCTGAAGACATTTATATACAGACAAGCTTCGTACTACCTTGTTGATTCTGCGTTTCTGTTATGACTTTTTTTTATTTATTTGCTGTGAAGCACTTGTGGTTTGTCTCTTTGAAATGCGCTAATATAAATTAATATAATATTAATTATATAATAATAATATAAACAAATAAAATAGTGACAGCAGAGAAAGACGCATCTGGAAAACATTCAGTATTTCTGTAGACCTAAACCATGATTTGACACAATTTAAAGTAGTTTATAGATGACGTTGTCAACCAGTTGCACAAGATATTTAGTGCAACCTAATCCCTTAGTTGAACATGTTTGTGTGGTTTTAGTCTCATCAGCTTATAAAGTGTTACAGACTCTTAGGGAAATTTTTTAAGGAGAGAAGTCTGTTATTCCCCTCTAATTGCTTTGTTTGTTTGTTGTGGTCAGATCAAACCAGATAAAAGGATAAGCACGAAGCCCAACTCCATCGAGGCTGCTGCTGAGAAAACTGACTCTGCTGTTAGTTTTGGAAATCTGAGAAAACTGTAGTAGAGAAAATCATTCACACACGATTCCAAATAGACTGAGATTCTTTAGAAGGTCTGGCAGCCATTTACAAGCCTGATGGAAAAGTGATTTACTGCAAGAAAATGTGTCGCTTTTGTGTTTCTATTGTTGTGCATTTTGGTGTAAAATCAAGAAACATGGAGAAAATTTATTTTTTCAGCTGTCTCCAGTCACCTCTGCTTCATTTCACACATTTAGATAAAAACCAACTATTACCTATTACATCACACACTTCATGTCACACACATTTCTGTCACTTTCACAGGTTTGTCTGAACAAAACACAGAAGTAACCAACCAGCTGATAAAAGCCATTAATGTCACACATCTCATGTGCCAAAGGGGCCCTAAAGCACCACAACCCATCGAAATATGTTTGACTGAACTGTGGCCAGAAAGAATCTCTGCTCACCTGCTGTTTGGAGAAATAGTCTTTGACCAGGCAGCCCATGATCAGCTGAGCGGATCTGGCTGTGCAAATATGAGGAGTGACCAGACTGCCCAGGACACGTTCTGAATAGCGAATCCAACCTACACGCACAAAATGGCAATAGAGTTTAAATCAAAGCTGCTACATGTTCCCTGTGAAACACTAAACATGTACTTCAATCAATATTAATTAGCAATAAATGCCCTGGTTTCACAAAAAAAACTCATAAAAGTGCATTTTGATAGATTCCTCCAGGCAACCTAACTACGGTGTACCCTGCTTCTAGTTTAGTAGCTGCTGGGATAGGCCCTGGCCCCACCTTAACCCTGAATTGGAATAAGTGGGTACAGAAAGTGGATGGATGGATTTTGACAGATTCTACCTCTTTGGGAGTTCCCACAAGTCATTCATGGTTATCTGCAGCTCTGTAATCTTTAAGTCTGTGTATGTGTTTAAATTTAATGTTAGTAAAGCTCCCTTGCTCCTATCTCTGATAAAGGGTGTGGTGTCAGAAGAGCCGTCTATCTCCCCTCACCAGCTATCCACTGCTATTTGCATGTCTAAAACAAGCTCTCTTCCCCCATTTTCAGCTCATGGAAAGCAAAATTAATCAGGAGTGCAACATGGAGTCCAAAGAGCAGGAGGAAGATGGTACAAACAGATAAATACTGAAGCAAAAGTCAGTGTGACAGGTGGTGAATTAAAGGAGAAGCAAAAAAGAAGAGGAAAATATGTCGGAGGTTTACCTGGGCAGGAGGAGGTAAACATAGGCAAGGCGTGAGCGTCATGGTGCCTCCTGCGATACCTCTGAATAAACTCCTTCTGGCTCTCTAAGATGCTGAAGCTTGCTGCTAGCGTGGTGTCAAACACAAACTGGACACCTGCAGGGGAACGCAAAAGGACAGAGACACGATAAGAAAAGCAGTAAATAATACATCATCTCCGATAGACATCAATTAGTGGGCAGCAATGCCCATGAAGCTTTAGAGAGTTTATTTTCTTTTAGAAAGTTCTTCAGTAGCAAAATAAGTCTTGAGTCGAACTAAGTAGTGAAGAAGAGCAAGTCCATTCTCATTAAATAAAGCCAACAACATTAAGGAAAAGAAAATGCTATCACCAAATCTCACATAAAAGCTTCACTAAGCTCACCCAGGCTCTTGAGGAAGCTGCAGAGCTTGTGGGCTGCTTCAGTGACATCCAGACCAAACTTGACGGCAAAGAAAGGCAGAGACTGCGGACACACCGACGCCACCAGCACCCTGTGCTTCGACACATCACACTTCTGACAGGGACAGAGAAACAACATGGACACTGTGAGCTGTCGCAGAAAGCGCAACTATATGGCTTTCTCCGGTTTTTGTGTACCTTATTGAGCGACAGAACCCGCTCCAGTTCCTCCAGGTTCTGCTGAGAGAGCTTCAGGCTCTCCTCCTCAGAGAGACAGCCGTCACAGGAGAGGCATGCACTCAGCAACAACTGGGATCCTTCATTTGACTTGGGAGGAAGAAAAGTCATGTCAAACTTTGCCTGCATCTGCTACTTAGAACAACTCCGTAATAATACAAATAACCCACACTTTTGTCAGCCTTTAGATAGCTTTTCTTTGTGTGAAATAGGTAAAATGTCTTGTTGATAAACAACTTGACGAGGACTGTCTTTGCCTAAAACTGATCAATAACATCATTGCTTAGTAAGAAGACACTACCTGCCCATTGACTTCCTCGCTCTCTAGGATAGAGTTGGCACCTTCTTCGCCCTGTCTCTTGTTGCACTGTGTGATCATAAATTCATTTCAGGACAACAATAAAAACATTCTCAAACTCAGCATGTCTTGTTACGAGAGATTAGTACCTGTTTGGTGCAGTTCTCACACTTCTCCTTGCGCTTTGCTATGCTGACCTCTGACATCTTCTTTGAAAGCTACTTTGAAACAGAAGAGACAGAGCAGATGGAGAAAACCAGCAACGTTAGCTTCCTTGAGTGGATCACTTCCTTACAGCATGTTACTTGTAAACGGTGGCATGATGGCTGTGCCTGCAGTGTGCTGCTGAGTGCTGCTTTTGTCAACTCCACCCTCCTCTCAAGTGTCCTCCACTGTCCTATCACAAGCAGCCGGTTTATCATAAACACAGGAGCCTACTAATGATGGGAAACTGGCAATAAACATAAATGTGTATCCTGTCATTACATTTAATAGCTCGCGTTAATTATATACACAGCAGCAACAACAAAAATAGTCATACTACGAGGGGAAAAAAGACAAGTATGGGCTTAAAGCTGTTATGGCCAACTATAAGGATATAATGAGTTATTTTTTCGAGATTAAAAAAGGACCAGATATATATAAACTTTATAATAAGTGAAGTAATAATCACCTAATGCATAAACATTAATAAAGTGTTAGGCAAATTAATTATCAGTCGTTTAATTTTAGCTAACGTTAACTGCTTTTAAAAAAACATGCTAATACGCTACAGGCCTTTCACACCCTTTCTTGTGGCCTTTTTAAACACTACAGGTCTTAAATGTTAAATTGTGTGTAGTGTAATCAGCGTGTAAAAGTGTTGACAGTACAAGGTTGAACTTTGAGGTAACTCACCGGACGGTTGCTACTTCTCCAAAGACATGAAAAACTGCAGACAGCCAGAGGAGCCGCCACACCAGCTAAAAAAAAAAAAAGAAAAGGAAAGGAAAAAAATGCACTGCCGCACTGATACAGTTTAGTAGGTAAAGTCTACGCTTACTCAGGACTTCTTTTACTTTCAGTTCAAGTCGTATGTGGACGGTCTCATCGCCACTGCCGGCTTATATCTCTGCGGTTATTTCATAACGTGATATTTGCCGATTTCAAAGCCGAAAGGACTTCAAGGTCCACGCCATTTGTGTCTATCTACATCAAACTCCATTGTATTACTCTCGGCAGTCGGCACGACCCGGGCGCATGCGCATATTAAGTAACGCGCAAGACCGCTTCCGGAAGCGTTGAATTTTCTTTTCTTATTTTTAGGAGACATAATGTATTATTTACTGCAAAAAATAATAAAATCATTTTAAAAGTCTGTATTTACACTGACGGGTTTCTTACAAAAGGGTAAGACGAACAATATTAAAAAATAAGATTGATGCCAATTTATTGAAAAACCATGCTACCTTTTAAAATAGCTACCTTTATAAAAAAAAAAAGAAAAAAAAAGAAAAATACGTAGAAAACACGACACGAAAATACATCCGTTTTGAAGCAAGCAACCCCACTTTAGGTTTTTACTTTGAAGGCAACCGGAAGTCATCTCATCCAATCAGAGTTGAAGGGTCCAGGAAGGAAACGTCTCCCATTCAAGACAGTTGGTTCGGTTGTTGCAATCACATGAAGACTTCCCTATATCTCAGTGCGCGCGTTTCCTGGTGCAAAGACTCATAAACTAAGTATTCAAGGCAAACAGAAAAAGAAGATTTTGAGGTAAGCTTTAGAAAATCTGACCATACTGACATCTTATTCAGTTCTCCTGTGACAAGTGTGACAGTGTTTCTGGCTGTCTGTATGTGAGATCAACCATCATCATAATAATCCGATCCAACCAAATTATCAAACAAATCTTAAAAAAATGAATATATAGAGGGAAAACTAACTTAATTTCTTATCTTTAATGACATCAAGCCACAATTTACAACAGTTCGCTTGTGTGCTGCTCAAAGGATGGATAAATTGTAAACTATGTCTAATACACTTATCAAAATTGACACTAGTTTGGATCATTTATGCTTTTATAATTTCATAAACTAATGGAACTTTACACTGACCCAGATTTGTGGTGCAATGTTTTGAATGAATTCCTTTCATTTAAGTTTTTCATTTTTTCAATTTAAGCTGAAAATACGAAAAAGAACAACAATAAAAAAAATTGAAAAACTATAGATAAATAGTAATTTATCTATTTCATACTAGTCTCGGTGATAATGAAATTGATAAAAATGGAATGATTGGAATTAAATAAAATAAGATATTGCTTTAATAATAAGATTTTTTGAGGCGGCTAAGGTCGTTTAACATTTGCCAAACACTGCTTAGGACGTTTTATGAGTCTGTGGTGGTCAATGCTATCCTCTATGCTGTTGCATGCTGGGGCAGCAGGCTGAGGGTTACAGACACACACAAACTGAACAAACTGATCTGCAAAGCCAGTAACGTGGTGGGGATGGAGCTTGACTCTGACCAGAGAGAGAAGAATGTTGTCCATAATAAGGAAAATACTGAACAATACCTCCCACCTGATTCACAACCGGCTGATCAGTCACAGGAGTACATTCAATGAGAGACTGATATCATCTAAATGCTCCACTGAACGACACAGTAAATCATTCCTACCTGTGGCCATCAAATTGTACAACTCCTGCATACAGCAACATCCGCTGTCATACATTTACACTTTGCACTACATTTACATTTACTTACATTAACCCAGGGTACTCCAATTCGGTCCTACGAGGGCCGCAATCCAGCAGGTTTTTCTATGTATCCCTGCTTCAACACACCTGACTCAAATTAATTAGTCATTGTGCAAAACTTGATTGGCTGTTAGATCCATTTAATTTGAT
>JBAMHW010000024.1:22028329-22040521 GCA_037177495.1 Rhadinocentrus ornatus | reverse complement strand
AAAAGAAAAGAAAAAAAATCGATTAAAATCGGAAATCAGATTTGGTTAGAAAAAATCGGAGATTTTATTTTTAGGCCTTATCGCCTAGCTCTAGTTGTGTGTGAAAATCCCAGCAGATCAGCAATTTCTGAAACCATGCCACGTTCAAAGTCACCTAAATCTCCTTTCTTCCTCATTCTTATGCTTAGTATAGTGTCATGTGTTGAGTTGCTGCCACGTGATTGGCTGATTAGATATTTGTGTTGTTGACCACGGCCCTGCATGTTGTAGAGGTGTCCATCTTTAACACACACACTCAAATTAATGGCTCATTAGCAGGCTTGCAAAGAACCTGGAGTACTGGAGTTGGAAAGAACTAAACCATGCAGTGCAGTGGTCCCCGAGGACCAGGATTGAGAAATGCTGGTGTAGAGGGAGAAATGTGTAAATCCCTTACCAGCTGTTTGGGGAAACCATTGTTGTTTTTCTACAATATTAGCATATTAACAAATGAGGGAAAGTTAATGAGATGGAACATGAAATGTCTTGGTTTCTTACATTCACATGAAAACACAAGTGAAATAAATTAGAAGAAAAACAACAACAACTGGGAAACCAGTTTTTAAGCTTGACTTTGTTAAACATGAGGACTGCAGAGAGGTTTAACTGCATCTTCAGCATCTAACGGGAAAAAAAGCAGCTCTGAGCTATAAACTGTTTAATTGTCAGGAAGTTGCAGAGAAGCCCTGAACTTTGCCGTATTCGTGAAGTAAACTCCTCACAGAGCCCTCGGGCCTGAAATATTGAACGGCGACATGCTGTGTTTGTGTTGTAAGATCCCACCCTGCATGTGTCTCCCAGGATGCACCCCTCACAAGTGCGGCCGTGCAGTCACAGACGGCGTAGTGATGAGGGAGGAGGCTCAGGTCCTCAGGAGGTAAGCCCACACTGTGTTCTGTTCTTTCTTCGTTTCTCATATCCTGTCTCTGCAGCTGCATTATATTTTAATGCTTTGTGTCTCACAGGCTGGCTGAGAGGGGGCTGGCGCTAGCCGGGTCAGAGGGAGGGGTGAGTATAAAACTGAATTAACACGATCGCGAGGCAGAAATTAACACACCGTCTTTAGGAAAGGAATTCTCCTGACATGAATTTATGAGTCTAAATTGGGTGTTTTGCATGTTTCTTACCTGCTGACTTCATCCAAACTAAAACGTCTGTTTAGGCACGTCCGTGGAGGTATTCATAAAGAATTTATCTAAACAAACGCTGAGTCTTAAAACTTTTCTGTCATATCCATAAATAGATAAATTAAGACAGTAAATAGGAAAGCTGTCAAATGTACTTGTAGCTGATTAAAAACTCCACTGAAAGACCAAAACCAACAAGCTTGTGGTGTGTTTGTAGCATCTGTATGAGTTTTGCTGAAACCAGCTTGTTCCCTTTGGAGCTTTGATTCTTTTTATTTCTTTCTTTTAGGATCAAACTGTAAATGCTGTAGTGTAGATTTCAATGTAGGCCTTAAACATCTCTGCCTGCAGTATTAAATATCAGCCAGTAACATCTCTCTGCTCCTTAATCATTTTTGTTAGAAATGAATTTAAAAACGAGCTGTATCTTATCAAAGCAGTAGTTATCGTATAATTTCTGTCTCAGCTAATTGTTTTTGTTTTTCTCAAACTCATTTAGCTTTTCTGCAGAAATAAAAGTAGGAAAAAAGTGTTTGTTTTTTTTTACTCCACATCTGCACATCAGTGAGACTCTCACCTAAATTAACTTAAACCGATTTATATTTTTTTATGCACATGTGGAAGAAATGCTTTTCCCCTCACTTAATACAGCTACTGTTTCTTCTTCACAAGGTCTATTTTTTCTGGCTCCGGTCTAAAATTACATACCCAAAATAAATTACAACTACAAGGGCTGTATGTCTACAGAAAGCTGAGACATGTGAGATTATAACAAATGTTTTAGAATCAAGATATGTGTTACTGCGTCGGAGTAAATTGTAGAAACTGTAAATGGTTTTGTCCTTCTTAAAGAATCATATTACCTTACATGAAAACCAGAGGGTAGCAGCCTGATTCATCTAGGAATGAATGAAGGAATGTCTGAAGAGGAACTGTCCAAAAACAGAAGCTAGAAACAGTTTTACAGATGTTTTAATAGAGATGTTACAGAGGTAGATGTGATGATAATGGACACGTCTAACAATGGTCAAGAGTCAGGATAATCCAGGGATGGCCTCCACATTCACCCTAGAAACACAATAAGGATCCAAGGATCCTACTATGTTCAAACACTTCTCTCTTGTGCTGCTTCCTTTACTTGTGAAGAAGAAGTTAAACATGGCCTTGAAATCATTTAGACTTTTTTCCTCATTTTTTCCCAGCGGAGCATCTAAGGTAACATTAAATAAATATAGCAAATTCATCGGTCGTCCAGAAATCTGCCTGCGTGATCAGGCGTTTTCTTGCTTTTGTCAATTAACCCAGCATGGACAGCAACATGGCGTTAATCCATAAAGAGGGATTATGACTCATGAAGCGGTTATGAAGGAAATGAAGGAAAATACGTTTTTTTTTATAAAGGTTTTCTGATGTCAGCCCTGCTGGTGAAAAGTGGGGCTTTGATACTGTTTGATCCATAGCAACAAAGATTGTTGGCTGTAACGTCACAGTTGCTGAGGATCAGAGGATGAGTAACTGCTGCAGATCTCTAAAGGCTTGCAGGGTTAAAGTCCGGCTTACCTTTTAATACTGGTATGTATTACAGTTGTGTGTTTTTATTGAAATCCATGATGATGTTTCCCTTCATCAATTTTACACGTCTGAAGTCTTTTCAGCCGCAACGTGTTGGTTACGATGTCATTCTGCGATCAGCGTCTCTGCAGATGATCGGAGCTAAAGACGCTGACATGGCAGATAAACAGATGTTAATCCACCTGAAGATTTTCCTTCTTAAGGAGATAAAAACATGAAAGACAAAAGTTAGAGAGGAGTGTAACATGTTTCTGGAACTCTTTACAAGCGTGGGAATCACAATTTTGGATTAAATTTGTTGATTTAATGGATCACAATTCCATGTTGTCACAAATCTGCCACAAAATCAGAAATTTTCTATTTGGAATAAAATACAGGTTTATGAGATTTAGGAAATCCTTGGCACAGTGCCCCAACTTTTGGGAATTTGGGGTTGTAGAAAAGGCTTTATTTATTCAAGCAGTTTAGTAGAAAACACAACCAGGGCTGGAGAATGTTGTGCATGTGTGCTGGTTAAATCAGATCTTGTGCATTAACGGTGTTGTGGTGGCGAAGGATCCATATTGTTAATATTACCTGCTGTAATTTATATTCTCAGCTGTAGAGGGCAGGCTGGTACAGCATCCAGAGGCCCAGTTTAAAGGAGTTGGGTTATTTTGCTGAAGGTCCCAGCATGCTCCCCTAATGTTTTCTGCCCCCGTGGGGCCCAGGTGGTCCTCAGCCATTAAAGGAGCAACATGCAGACTTCTAGGAAAATGATTAATTTTCAGTGCAGTGTCCCAAAGGATTGGACTAGCAATAACAAGTAAAGGACTGAACCTTGCAACAATGACTGAGCCGAACAGGTGTTTGCTCAGCTGATTTGTTTTTATTTTTTACACTAATTCCTGTTTTTCCTCCATCTCCTGCAGGCTTCCATACTGGACCTGCACTCAGGAGCGTTGTCAATGGGAAAACAATTTGTTAACATATACAGGTGGGAAGATGCACTGTTTAAAATGTTTACACCACTTTTTGCTGTCTGTCCTTTAAACACCCTTACCGATGTGGGCCTGTGTGAGCTTTCCTCTCCAGGTCCAGCCACCCATACAAGCCTCACTCATCACAGCTGGCAGAACCTGGTTGATTACGGATCATCTGCTCCCTTATATATTTCTCACTCATTCATGCCTCCTCCTTTTATTCATCTTTCTTTCCTCCCACTTACTGACACAGGATCCTAAGAGACCATGTGGCGCGTTTAATCAGCAAACTGTGGTGACAGTGTTCCCCCACCACTCGTCAGCCTCTGCTTACCGTCACACCAGGGGCTTCCTGATGTGTAAAATCTGCTATGCTTGAATGGTTGGGTGGCTCCCCCCATCACAGTGATGGTGCACTGTACCATGCTGCCAAGATTTTCATTTTCACCAACCAGTCCAGCCCTCCCCGCTTGCTTTGTATGTGTCTGATTGCATCTGGTGTCTGCAGGTATTTTGGAGATCAGATCAAGAATGTGTTCACACCGGAG
Source organism: Rhadinocentrus ornatus (assembly GCA_037177495.1). NCBI lineage: Eukaryota > Metazoa > Chordata > Actinopteri > Atheriniformes > Melanotaeniidae > Rhadinocentrus > Rhadinocentrus ornatus. The sequence goes on along the minus strand of JBAMHW010000024.1, from coordinate 22,036,273 downwards.
GATTTTAAGCTTTACAGGTGAGGCCTTAGTTGTAAATGACAAACAACCAAATACTTAAAACACAGTTAGAGAAATACTAAAATATAATTTGTACTATTCTCGCATTCAGTTTAGTTCTGGTTTTTTTTTGTTTTTTTTTGGATAGCTCTTATAAACAAAGATCATTTCAGGGAAATACAAAGAAAAACAGTACGATGGAAGTTCTGATTTAACAGTTTATAATTCACTTCTACCTCGTTATGGTACAATTAAATCTAATCTGATCAATTTATTTACACTCCAATTAAGTCCAGTTTATTTTATTAATTTTAAACTAATTCAGTCCAGTTTATTATAATCCTGATCAGTCTAAGTCTTATGTAATTTAATCCAGTTCAGTCTGGTTCGTTACAGTTAATTATAGTCATACCGAATCAGATTTATTGTAATCCAAGTCAGTGTAATTCTTTATAATCTGATTAATTCTGAAATCTTTTTATGCTCTTCATTCTGTCCTTTAAAATCCAGTTCAGTCCAGTGGGTTTTACGTCATTATAATCCTGTGAAAACCAGTTTTTTTATTCTAATGTAGTGCAGTTTGTAGCTTATTCCAGTTATTTTAAATAATCCATTTTAACCAAATTAATTATAATCAAATTAAATATCCACTTCAGCACTATCCCAATTCATGATATCAAATTATAGTATTAAATTTAAGTTTTATTTTAGTTAAGTTTAATTTGATCATAATTCAGTTCAGTCAAATTCATTATTCAATTCAGTTTATTATCGTACGACTCGGGTTAAAATCCTTCTGTTCCAGTTTAGTCCTGTTATTTCTAATCCAGTTTATTACAATCCATTTTAGACCAACTCATCTTGGTCCAAAGAACAACCTTGTTGAGTCAAATTTATTATAATTTATTTTAGTCTAATTGGCTATAATTCAGTTTGTTATAATTATATTCAGTCAAGTTGCAATTTAGCTATTTCCTAATCAAGTTTTATTCACAGAGCACTAAGCAACACTAAGTGCTGTACATAATAAAAACAAATTATGCATATTATAAACAAATTTAAAGCTTTCACATCAAAGAACAGAACAAAAAATAAATAAAAAGGCACAATTGCACACAAAGTCACACACATACACGCATGTAAACAATTTTTAATTTTGCAGAATCAAATTATCTCATTAATGCAGTTCAGTCCAATTTGTTATTAAATTTTATTTATTTATTATAATCTCGCTCAGTTAAATTCCTTCTGTTCCTCTGTAGTCCAGTTCTTTCTTATATAATTTAATCCAGTTCATTAAAATCCATTTTAGACCAATTGATTGTAATGCAGCTCAGTCTATATAACCCTACTGAATCAAGATTATTATACTTAACTTCATATTAATCCAGTTCAGTACAAATGATTACAAGTTTTCTAATAACGATTCATAAAAAGTGTATTCAGTAAGTAATGAAGGGATCAATGTCCTTCACTAATTCTGTTGCCAACAAATACCTTTGCATTTCTGTACCAGGACTCAGGTTCCTGCCCATTCTGACATTCACACCTCTCAGATTATTAATCCCAGCCAATACCAGATGAAAAATATTAGATCTTGTCACAAACTGTTTCTTAGTAGCAGTTTCACCTTCGAAGTGTTTGTACGGACTTCAAATCTCATCAAGCCTTAGCTGCTAGAATCCAGTAGGGACATCGTCTTAGATGTGATGCCTTGACGTTAGCGCCTGCAAGCGTATCGCAGCCATAAATCATGCTGCTTGGAGGAATTAAATCGGCTTTCAACTTGACTCGCTGTGTCCATTTTTCATGGTCAGAGATGTTCGTGGCCGAATCCAGGCAATCATTGCTGAGACGTTTGGCTTGGACCTAAATCTGATGTACCTCACCAAACCGACCTTCTTCTCCAGAATCAACAGCACTGCAGCCCAGACCCAACACGACGAATACTGGCACCCGCACATAGATAAGGTAACAGACTAAAACAGAGCCACCACTCTTTGGCCTCAGACATGGAACCTCAGATTTGGGTTTGCAACGTAAGCAGATGTGACTTAAAATTAGATTTACATTAAAAAGCAATGAAATTCCTGGAACACTCTATATAGCAGAGCCAGGATGTAACCTGCTCCCATCAAATAAACTGGGGGATTGTTCTAATTTCTTTCATAACATCTTAAAGAGCCGAACCAACGTCTTTGACCTCTAATGAAAGATTTCAGAATTACTGTGGCCATTACTGCTCTGGCATATAAACTGACATGCGATCTTTTGATCTCCTTCTACGCTTTTTAGTCACATTGTTTGTACAAATGGATGCAACCTTTTAAATAATTTCAAGTGGCTGGATTTTAATCTGGCTGTTGCCATGGAGACCGCAGCCAGATTAGTTGAAAATAGGTGCATATACAGACCATCTAGTACTGATATTTGAGTTTAGGAAATTAAAACTTCACAGGCCACCATTCAAAGGGCAAACCATGCGTCTAGAGAACCTGTTTTGTTTCTCTTAGAATAACCTTTACAGTCGACATAGTCAGAAATCTGAATGCAGCTTAGTTTTTTTATTTTTATTTTACTGCTTCAAGTGGTTTAACTTTTATAGCCTCTTAAATTAAATTAATGAAAAAAGCAAAGTACATCGTCTTAACTCCTACTGGGGCCACTCCTCTTGTCTCTATAGTAATTAAAAAGGTAATTAGTAATAAGGTCCCGTTAATCAACCAATCCTAATTAACTTATCATTAGCGTGTGAGTGCTTCTATAAAAACCACATCCTCGGTGTGGTGGTACACTGTAGAAGAACATACACACGGACCCCTCTATAGTTTTTAAAGCATATGACCTCCAGCCGTGTCCAAACTTATCCTGCTTCCTTTTAAGATGCGGGTGATGGATTGAGTCGTGCATCTGATTAAATGAAACCCCCAGGTGAGTCATAAGGTTGGTCAGTGGTGTTATTTTACTGGATTTACTAATAAAACTTATCATTATTGTAGCGTCTATCCCAATAAGGAGCTACTGGTTAATAATTGGATTGGCGTTTTTTGCTACAGGCACTCATTTAAGTTAATGATGACTCTTTTTCTGGTGTATAAAAGCATATCCACATTTATTTTGTTTACAGTCCATTCCTTTATCCATTAAGCCACATTCTTAATAAAACAAACTTAAACTCTTGCTGAGTATCGACCCGTAGAAAACAGTTTGCTTCCCTCAATTATCAACACCTGAGTCACAGAATGAGTGACCCTAAAAAACCCAGGTTACCACAGGCAGAACACAAAAAACTGAATAGCACCCCCTAGAGGTTGGAGGGAAACTTAATGGCTCCTGCAATTATAATAAAAATATTTTTATTCATTAAAGACCACATTTAGAAAATTAGTCTGGGAATCTCGGACGTGTGTGGAGTGATATTCTTACAGAAAGTTTCTGATGAGAGTGTTTATTGCACTGATAGTTTTAGCTAGACCAGCAGTAGAAATAAATCACATCTTCACCATGACTTGTTCTTGAATTCATTAAATGAATGAAAAATAGTTTAATTTCCCCTGAAAGTTTAATGTTAAGACACAATCTTTGCTACTTTTTATTTATTTCAAAATAACAAAAAACTTTGTAAATGACCAAAAGTTATTTTAAAAAAATCTGACAAAATCAATAGTTTTATTATTGCATTTTTAATTAACTAAACAGCAGAAAACAACACGGACACTAAATTTGTTTAAACATGTCAACACTGAAATGTTTGTAAGAGTACTCCTGCGTTTTCGTTTGTTCTCAGCTAAGAACAATTCAGGGGCACAAAGATTTTCATGAATGCTACAATCTTTGTTATATATTTGTAAGTTTAACTTAAGAATAATGTATAAACAGTTGGTGAATGAGGCCCAATGACCCCAAACACAGCAGTAAATCCTTTCAGACCTCAAACTGAAATGCTGTGTAGGGACATTCAGAGGTGTGCATCAACATATATCTGCACTCTGCAATGATCTGAAGCAACATTATAAAGAAATCTTACAGACAACAATCACCTCAGATTTTCACATTGCTGTTGCTACAAACGTAACTAAGGCAGCACAATGTCCTCCAGTACATGGCTTTAGAATTATACCAGTGTTTCTCAATCCTGGTCCTCAGGGCCCACTGCCTAGGTAACCCTACTTTAACACACCTGAATTAAATGAACGACTCATAATTAGGCTGCAAAGAATTTGATGAGGAAGTTTGTTAATCTGAATCAGGTGTGTTGAAGTAGGAACACACTTAAGACATGCAGGGCAGTGGGCCCTGAGGACCTGGATTGAGAACACTGGTATTATGGAAGCTGTTCGTGATCACACATGGTTCATTCTTCATAATTATTGATGGAAGTGTGACTTTAGAGCTTGCTGCTCTATTCTTAGTCTTGACTAAGGTCTGGAGGTGTATTTAGGTCATTGCCAGGAGGCATAAGTTGAGAAGAGATGTTGACGCAACATACATGTGTCTGTCTAGGGAGAGCTGTCAATGATTCACAACTTTTCTTTTCTTTTTTTTTTAATGTGTAAAAATGTGATTGTGAGCAACTATAGACATGCTTTTTTTAGATTAGTGGGAGGTCTGGCATGATTTCTTTGTTCCGGGTTACCTAAAAGCTGATCGAGTTCAGTCATTGACATTGGAGAGAAAGTAGCTTATGTTCCTGAAAGTTGTGAAACTATCAGCTTGGATATGTTATTTTTAAAGATTCATTAAAGCAACTGCCCTTATGTTAGTTATTAGTTCAGTATTGTTAAAGGAGCAGAAAAGAAATAAATTTAAATCTCCTTTATTTGTGTTTGCTTTCCCTTCATTGTGCTGTCTAGAATCTCACATTGGTTTTACCGCTATATTAATATTTGCCTCTTGATCTTTTCCCGCTGGCCCTCAACAGCAGGAAAAATGTCATCTTTGCTTCTCCATCTGCCTCAGCCACCATTTTGAGGTTAATTGGCTAAACCCAGCACTCATTTCCATGTAAATAGCCTCCGTTGTTCCTGGCAGTGAATTTTCTTCCCATCTATCTGAAGGCTGATATGGTGTCAAGGCAGAAACATGAAATATATTTATCTTGTTTATGGCATAATAAAGTTAAATTACTGTAGGTCGCACGTAACAATGCCTCCAATGTTTTATAACATTTCAAACTAAGTTCGTAACCAATCCTTTTTAGGTGGCCTCTATTGTTTGACAAAGCTTTTGCTACTGGAAATTATACAATTTAATGATACTTTTTAAGAGTTGATTCATCCAATAAATTAAGAATACTCAGTATTTTCATGTATGTGGTAAAGCTGCTCATTATATAATGATTTCTAAGATTTCTCAGACAAATTCAGCAACCAGCTGTTGAACATATTTATTTAGCCTGATAGAGCTGATATGTACCCCGGTAGTTGGTTTGTTTTTACTATCTCTGGTTTTGATTAGCTTTTTCTGGACTTTTTTGTCATTAAACTTGTTGCCAACTCAGGAATCTGCTGATTTTGGTCAAAACAGATCCCACAAACCTTCGGGATGCTTCCTGCACAACATCCAACTGTTTGATATAGTTTGCTAATTCATGTAATGGCATATTTAGTTGCTAATCAACAATAATTTTTCCATAAGAGATAATGTGGGGGAAAAATTAAAGTTTAAAGTGTTTGAATATTGGATTACTGCTTTTGCACATGGCTTCAAAAGAAGATGATGATCTGAAATGCTCAGCTTATAAACTAGCTACAAAATTAGCCCTATGTGCTTGCCTTTAAAATGTTGTACACTTTTAACTAATTCCCAACCCTTATCACGATACCTTTTTAATTTGAAAAGAGAATCCATCATCTTCAATTCTTATACCTGACCATGTCTCTTATTCTAGTTTGAAATATTATCAGTCGTTTTTTCAGGATGTATCAGTCCTAGCAGCTAGCGGCTAGTACTTGCTTGTTCAAACTGGGGAGCAAGCACAACTGCAGCCTCTAGTATCCTGAGTATCCAAGAATCTTCCTAATGAGACTCCTGCAGGGACAGGAATTCCAGCAGCATAACATACCTGCTTTTAGGTGACGGTGCTAACCATCGCTCCACGGTGCACCCTATGGTGTGAAGGAGAAACAACAGAGAAGAACTAAAACCAAAAGCAAATGTTTTATTAACTGAATTCCTACTTGCAACATTATTCGAAAACTGTGTATAAATAAGGATTTCATTTAAGAATGACGGAAATGCATGTACACCAGTGGTCTTCATGGAAGAGGTTGGATTTGGAGGTTTTCTGTCACAACCCGGCTCCTAAACATGACAAAAAGCAGAAAACAAGGCCTGATTTAACCAAGGATTATTCTCAAGTTTATTAACTGAGGTAATGCACTACTAAATATAAAAGATATAAGATGTGAGTCAGTGTTATCAGTGTGTCAGCAGTTGGATGTGTGTCAAGTGGTGTCATGCAGAATGATGGAAAGTGTTGAACAAAAACTTATACGAACCGAGGCCAACCAAAGAAAACATGGTGCCAGTGGATAAGGGGAGGGGAGGGAGGGCGATCCTACTCCATCAGCTGGGTTTTAAAGGCTGTCAACGGGCCAGGTGCCAATCAGGTGGCGTAACCCACAAATTCCTGCAAAAGTAAGCTGACAAGAACCAAAAACTAACAGTATGAGGGGGTTGTCACAAAAGCCATTTTCAGGTTTTTCCAGAGAGGTTCAGGCTCCTCGCCTTAAAAACCCAGATCAGTAGAGAGTTTTTATTTTTTTGTCCTTCCAGAAATTTCTTTCTTCTCCACACAAGATCTCTGGATTTTAGCCCAATTGATTTTAGAGTGCTCTTGGTAACATAAGGTGCTTCAGAAATATTTTGTAGGCCTGCCTAAATCTGTGTCTGGCCATAACCCTGTCTCTGAGCTCTACAGGCAGTTCCCTTGACCTCATAGCTCATGTTTTGTCTGGTATTCATTGTGAGCTGTGAGGCCTTATATAACACAACTGGACTCCAATCAAGGTACGGATCATTTCAGAGATGATCACAAGAGTTAGACATGAATAAGAATACTTAAAGTGTTACAATACTTTAGTTTTTGTATTAAAAAACCCCACAGATTTCTAGAAATCTGTAATTGTGCAATCATTATGGGGTACTGAGTATTAAGTCATGAGGGTAAAAGTATTTAGGGGGCACCAGGAATTGTTGTAATAATTTTGACATTTCTGTCTCTAACTTCGAGCTCTTTTAACCCAGTGTGTTCGAACAGCTATGCAAACTAGCTTCAAGTGTCTGCTAATAAATAACATGAATACTGCCTGTGCAGCACAAACAGAAAATGTGTGGCTTGATCTCAAACACAAGGACGGAAATGTTACAACTGACCCCATAGTCAGGGTCAGTTGTAACATGCCTTGATGTGAAATGTAACATTATGAAATGAGGCCAAACTTTTAAACAAATGTGCTGTGGTCCCACATCATAGCAGTTAAAGATGCACTATATATATTTCCAACTAGTTTCTGGAGCCGTTGTTGCCCAGCAGCATCCCGAGGCTGAGAAATTACACTTAACTTTTTCATCCAGAACGTTGCATGTTTCGATTCACACACTAGAAAACGGATATAAACACACCAGCCGTTTTTGGAACGTGCACAGTGGCTGATTCAGGAAAGAAACACAAGAAGACATTATCAGAAGAAGAGAGAAAATGAAAGAGAATAAGTGAAAACAGGCACAAAATATGGGTGTTTTCTGTTTCCATGTCTTAATACAGTAATAACAAATAGAGAATATAATATGTAACAGCCTCCCGTGGGCTCACCACCTGCAGGAGGGGCCATAGGGGTTGGGTGCAGCGTGAGCTGGGCGGCTGCTGGAGGCGGGGACCCTGGCCGTCTGATCCTCGGCTGCAAAAGCTAGCTCTAGGGACGTGGAATGTCACCTCTCTGGCGG
>JBAMHW010000024.1:21989390-22000492 GCA_037177495.1 Rhadinocentrus ornatus | reverse complement strand
GGAGGATCCGATGGTTGACCGTGTCAAAGGCAGCAGACAGATCCAGCAGTATAAGGATTGAGGACTGACCTGAGGATCTGGCAAGCCGTAGGGAACCAGTAACTGACAGGAGAGCAGTTTCAGTAGAGTAGCCTTGCTTATAGCCTGACTGATGAGGATCGAACAGATTGTTGTCTTGGAGGAACTGTGAGACCTGACTGAAGACAGCCCGCTCTAATAGTTTAGACATGAACGGAAGCAGTGAGACCGGCCGGTAGTAGATAAGTCATGTTCTGTTTTCAAGTTGTTGTCCTGCTCCAGGTGGTAACAAGTTTAAGCAGCTTTTACTGGAAAATATATCTGATTGCTACACAGTTAAGAGTTTCTAATATTTTAGGAAAAAAGACACTTTTGATTGATGGGTCCAGCAGTTTTTAACATTTTTAGCCTCATCTCTCCTTAGTCACCACCTGGGACTAAATGAGTTTAAACCTATCATTATTATTCAGCAATCAATTTTCTCTTTTGGGATTAAAGTGGAGAAAATACAAAGGAGCTCTCTTCAGATCAGATCTGAGCAGACTTTTGAGGGTTGGAAAAAAAATTAACAATTCTCTCCTAAATTTCTCATAAAATTTAAATGTAGATCTGCAAAGTAAGGACAAATAGAGCATATTTCCAACTGTGCTCTCACTGTGTTGCTGCTGCGATGACTATGTTCACGAGTTAAGGACATCTGACATACAATGCAAGCACACAAGCAAAGTGGACCCAAATATTCAATCCCCTTTGAGACATTTGTTCGAAAATGTCACAGCTCGAGATAGTGTTAAAATAATTTACATGTTGACAGGAAATTTGACATCGAGGATGTTTTTTCTGTTTCACCCTGTGTTTAGGGAACAGAGCAAATGTGTCCAGGGATGCATAATGATATTATCTATTTATCCGATCAGAAGAGTTTGCATTCATGACTTTGCAGAGGGAACAAGCCTTCTTAATGCATTCATTCAAAAAGTCCTTGTCTTCTCCTTCAAAGTTTATCTTATAGGGTGCAGATCAGACAGCCAGCTACTGAATTGTGTCAAAATAACAAATACAAAGGTTTGATTAAATATCAGCTGTCATCTGAGCAGTAGAAGGTGGATTTGAATATAACCTCTCCTTCTTGCATACCCGAGCCTAAGGATAAGATATTGGCTGTGAGGACGGCATGGAGCTCCAGGTACCTGAGCTGTGCATTACAATTGCATTTCCAGCTGTTGTGGGGTCAGTTAGGAAAATAAAAGAGGATTTCTGACGGGAGTTAAGCAAAGAGCTAATCCAGGCCACAGGTTAGTTAGTTTTCTCCCTCTGAAACAATTTAGACCTTAGAAACTTTATAGCTTTAGTCAATTGTGCACTGTGATTCACATTTTCACTATTTTTCTCAGGGATAAAACATCAGTGTTGCTCTGCCTCATCACATTCACAGCAGCAATGTTATCATTTATTTTCGGCTTAGAGTGCCTAACAACTTTGAAACTGATCCATATTCTCATTGGTAAACAGCACGCCATGTCTTCCTCTGTGCATGCGGTTAACTTCGGGGCCGTGGACATTTCACACTTAAGTGTGATGGAGGTTGCATTTAAATAATAATCTGAACAGCAATGTAACTTTTTTGCAAGGAATCTGATTTGATCATTAAGACCTGCAGTGCGAGCATAACATTAGTTAGTGATGGGCAAGATTACACTTGATGTATCCCAAGTTGTTGGATTTGGGATGTAAAAAATGGCTGTAACGTGAACATTGTGTATGAATTGTCATGGCAGTGTTTTAGGCTAGTTACATGTGATTTTCTTGGTAATTTGGGCCTTCTCACAGCAGACAGCAAACTCCTCCACCCAACTAGAAAACTCTCCTGTACTGTAGGAGCGAAATGCATCAAGATAGTTTACAAGCATTAAGAGATGTTAGCTGAATGTGAGACAGAGGACTTTTATTTAAAACAAAAACAGCACCGGATTTATTATCAGGCAGCGGTTTGGGTTTCGCAAGAAAAGACATGCAATGTAACGGGCTATCTGCAAAACAATCTGCCACAGGGGGACAGTACCAGAAATTAATTTCACCACCTGAAATTATCTACTATTCGACATAAAGAACGTGTCAAAACTCAATCTGTCCAGGCCACAGCAAGAAGACCTGCCGTCATTGTTTAACTTCATTTGTTAAAAGTTCATGAGTACAGGTCTCTGGTTCAAAATAAAAAGTTTGCTGAGTTAAACTTCACTTAAATTTTTACTTTTTACTCCCTTACATGCATAAGGTCCACCTATTTAAAAGCTGTTTTCTAGTGTATGCGTTGGTAAGGAAGGTATATTACCAAATTGGTCACTTCAGTGGACATCATTAGGTCGTCTAATAAACATCTAATACACTGCCACTCACCGAAGAATAAATTACACATTAACATATATATATAGGATGTGGCAATGTTTTTTTTATTTGTGAATTAATCAATAAATCAATCTTAATTTTTTTCTTGCAGAATGAAAATTCAGCTCAAAGTTCTTTACATTAAGTACGCAATGAAGAAAAAAAAATTACCTATTAAGTCCCACAGACCACAAACCCACAAGTCACACATATACACGACACACACACACGTACAAAAAATTAAGTGTCACTTAGTGCTGTCCTAACCCTCACCAACCCAGTCAGGGAAGCTAAAACACTGGAATTTTAAATAAAAGATTAAATAAAAAGAAACAAACAAACAAAATAAGATAAAACTAAAATAAAATACACATTCTAGTCTAGAAAAATCATACCTTCACAAATCCTTTGTCTTTTTATTTATTATTTTGATTGTGGGCATTATTTTTGAGTTAGAAGCTTCCATGGCAAAATAATCCTTTTCTCCATAGTAAAAAATCCTTTAAACAAATTACTAGATCCAGGCGGTGATCCAGATCACCCCCCAAATCTAATAACTTGTCCCTTATTTCATTTCTAATGTTTACTGAAAATTTAATCAAAATCTGTCTAAAGCTTTTTGAGCATTGCTGTTACGAGACAGACGGACAAACCAACGCTGACCTCCACCTCGGCGCAGGTAATTTAAAGCTATGCTAAACAGGTGAGTCTTTCTCAGAGTAAACAAGTTTACTGGCATCTTTTTATGCACAATAAGGTTTAATTCAACATTATAAATGTTTTAAAGGAGATTTCAAAGAATTTGAGTTATATATTGTGTATCGTAATGAAGCCAAAAAATATTGCAGTTATCGGCCATGTTGCCCAGCCCTAGCATTAATGCTAGCATTAGCTACACACAGCTAAGACACAATTTCCCGTAAAATTTAATGGAAAAATGTGTCCAAACTTTTTACTGGTATTGTTGCTTGCACATGTTTACTTCCATAGCAACAATAGCGATTGTGTAACTTCACTGTTCCAATAGTAACAACAGCTTATTTGGTGACCTCGCATCTACCACATCTGCCCCAAATTAGACCAACAGACCCTCTAGTCTGATGCCAACATTTAATTATTAGTTTCCAATTCCTCCTTAATACTGCCCCATAATTTTTTTGTTTTTTCATTAATAATTTATCTAATGTAAATAAATGTCTTTAGACACTTAATCAAAAACTAAATTAGCTCCCATTAATCCTCAACACAGTGTTTATATTGAAGAGTCTGTAGACGTTCCTGAGCGTTGGTTTTATGTTAAATCCATGCATGCTTGTGCCTGGAAGCAGAAAACTGCAAGCAACAAAACTGAACAAAAAAATAGATAAATAAATAAAACACTACACAGTTTCCCTTGCAAACAATGTCCATCTATCCACTGTTCTGCTGGCAAAGCTTGAAGCCTTTTCCAGCTGACAGTGGACAAGAGGGGGGCTACACCCTGGTTAGGTTGCTGCACAGTGCTAGATTTTATAAAGACAGGGAACCACGCATTTGTACCAGCAACCATAACAGATCATTAATGACCACTCAGGCAAAGAGAACATGCAAACACAGCGCAGAGGTGCCACAGCTGGCTAGCTGGTTCCTCTGTGCACCAGTAAGCAAGCACCCTTCATAAATCACTGTCCACCAAAAACATGCACCTATCCATCAGCTCATGGTGATTGATCTGTGGGGTTTTCCATACAGATAAAGGGATTTTCTGACAAATATTAAAGTGTTATGTGGCATGTGGTAACTAAACAGGGCCAAACCTCTTATAAAGCAGTGATTAGATCTAACTGCTGCCCCAGCAAGCAGCCTGTGATCTGGCTTTCTACAACTAATGGTAATCATTTTATTAGTAAGACAAATTAAAGTCTTTAAGGTAAAATAAGATCTCAGTATATTCAGAACTGAATTAAAGATGAGCCAGCCTCTCAATCTGGCCCTCATCCTGCATTGCAGTGGCTGCGATGCAACACACACATCTGGGAATGCGATGGTAACACTATCCAACACAATATGATTTGTGAACTAAGCTCTCTCTCTCTCTCTCTCTCTCTCTCTCTCTCTCTCTCTCTCTCTCTCTCTCTCTCTCTCTCTCTCTCTCTCTCTCTTCCTCTCCCTTTTTCACAGCTGAAGGTCTTATGGAATAATTGTGCCTCAAAAAAACAAATAATGCTGGTTGGACCATTCATGATAAAGTGAATCTAACATGTGGTTTGTATCATTTGTTCAGTATAGTTTGATTTCACCCCCTCACCATCTGTGTTGTCAGTTTCTGCCTTCAAAAGGATTGCATGACTGGGTATGAACCTGTTTTGCCCAGATCCTGCAGGTAACAATGTTGGAATGCATAAAACAGAATAAAAAGGATATGGGGGCACTATGAAAGATATAACAGATAGTCTTTATATCACACGGAAAAGAATTTACATTTCTGATGAGTTTTTCTGGATATTTGGTCAGTTTTGACTCAGTATTAAATTTCCCAGCTTTCAGAGTGCAGACCCCGGGCTGGATTGTACGCTGATACTTGGAGAGCTGGAACAGGACAGATATCATCTCCATGTTCTCATAATTGTTCCTGAAGGTATGTTTTCTCACCTTTAATCATTGGTCCTCCCTGAGGCTTGTTGGAGTCTTTCTGGGGAATGCCTGCCTCACACTGAAAAGAACCGCTTTCCAGCAATCACACGAACTGATTTACGATGCAACCAGTAGCAATTCCCATTCTGGAATACGGATATCAAAGTCTGAAAGTTTTTTTTCCTCCTTTTTATGACCTTCATTAAGTTTAGTTCTATAGAAAAGTGTCATGTTTTCACGGTCTTATTTCTTGTGTTTTGTCTATTTTGGTTTGTTATATTTTAATCTTGGTTTATTAGTTCTGGTGTATGGTTTCTGTTATGCTTATGCTTTAGGTTTTCGTTTTTGTCATGTTTAGTCCTGTTTCCCTCATGTGCTCTGTATTTTCTGTTCCTGGTTCGTTAATTCACCTGGTCTGATTTCTCATCCATTTCACCTGCTTCTAATTACTCCCTCTGTGTGTATATGTCCCATGGCTTTCAATTGTCTTTGTCAGGTCGTTTTGGTTTCATCCCTGTTATGTGTGGTCCCCTGTCATGTGTCCTGCCTTGACTGCCTGCGTTTGGGTCCTCACCACCACCACCAACTGTTACAGAAAAGAATAACTTTAGTTTTATTGGTGTTGTTGAAGTACTCAGATTTAGTGCATGAATAAATACTTCACCCACACAGTCTGTTACAATATGAACTATGGTGACAAAATCAATACAAATATTAATATATTGATTATGAATAAAAATTAAAGCCTGTCCCACCCACCGGTCTTCTAGTGGTTTGATAGACAACAATATTCAGACATTCCACAGATCTTTTTTTTATTTTATTATTATTGTTGTAGTAATTTTATGTTTATTGTATTTATCTATTTAATGTTTGTAGACATTGTTAAAGCCACAGTAGATTTTTATCTTCTCATCTTACATTTCTATAGTGTGATTTTGTGATTTCGGCTCCGAGTTGCTACTGATCCTGGGCTGCATCTGAAACTCTACTATTTTGTCATATTCTTATAATATAAATAACCAGTAACAAATAGCTGTATTATTTTCTTTATAAAAATATTATTAAAATACTATTTTGTCATATTCTTATAATATAAATAACCAGTAAAAATAGCTGTATTATTTTCTTTTACTGGTAATCACTGAGGCAAACTTGTAATGACATTTGTTTATATAAAACATTTTTTAATATAATTTTTTATCATTCAGTGAGTGCCAGCTTATTGGATGGCTTCCTAGTGTCCAATGAAATCACTACATTGCAAATATACCATCTTCACCCATGTATATAGTAGAAAACAGCCTTAAAAAAAATGTCCACTGCAGTGGACATAATGCGTGAAAGGGTTAAGTGGTGAACAGTAAAAATCACAAATGTTTTTATTTATCTAGAAAATTAAACCCTAACATCACAGAATATGTAATAATATTTTTTAATAGCAATTAGATTTAAAAAATTTGTGTTTAGTTTAACTCAATAGGACAGTTTTTTCCTTAAAAGTGAGGACAACAACAGTGACTTCAAGTAAAGGGTTAAAATCCGTTAAAATTCTTTAAATGTTTGGTAGTTTTGAGTATGGCTGATGTTTTTTTTTTTCAAGAAATGTATACTAAAAAAAAGCAGGAGAAATAGTAATCTGTAAAGTTCTTTTGGTAAGTGGACATTTTTGTCCATAATGACTAAACTAACGTCTCAGATTTGATAGTTTCCAATTGACTTTGGAAAGAAAGACAGATGCACTGGCAAAAATAGAAAAAGTATTTACTTTTTTGGGCTGAGAGTGTGTATGTTTGGGGGGCACCCCAAAGCAGCTGTGCTTAGGCCACACAAATGGCCAGCAGCGGCCCTGGTTTGACTTATTTAAATGAGGGTGTAACTCTGGTTACCAGAGCGCGTGATTTACGCACGTTGTGACATCGATTTGTGCTTGACGGAGCGGTTAGATAGCCTTACCTAATGCATTTCTTGCTCCCGAAGCCTGTCTCCACTCCTGCATGCAGCTCACAAGTTACTTCAGCGACCCCATGACCAGCGTTTCAGAGTTGAACTCGTACTGGTTGCTGGAGGACGCAGACTTCCCCCAAGAGTGGAGGCTGGGCGGTCGCTGCTTAAACGAGGAGGTGTACCGGTAGAAACTCTTGTGCCTGTTCTTCAGGTACTCCCTGTAGTTCTTGGTGAGCAACGTGTAGAGGAAGGGGTTAATGCAGCTGTTGCTGTATGTGAGGCTCGCCACCAGGTAGTTGATGCAGGTGTGTGTCTGCGAGGCCAGGCTCAGCGGCTTGGTGTGATATAGAGGCAGCAGCTGCCAAATCCAGAAGGGCAGGAAACAAGCCCAGAAGACCAGCACGATGGTGAAGATCATAATCAGCACCTTCTGCTTTGGTGACCGCTTGCCACCTTTGCTGATCACGGAGTTGCGCTGGGACTCTAAATAAGTGCGCGCTAACCTGATGTACAGGTAACCGATAATCAGTCCCGGTGCCATGATGCTGGTGCCAAACAGAACGGTAACGTAAACTTTATAAGCCAAAGGAGCCCATGTGGGTGCGCACATTCTTTTTACACCCCCATCTGGGGTTCTCTTTGTGGTCTGGGTGACCATTATCATCATGGGCACAGTTAGAACCAGAGATAACAGCCACACACCCCACGCCAGAGCTTTGCGGTAACTCTTGGAGCGTCTCACCGTGTCCAGGGGCTGGGTGACAGCCAGGTAGCGCTCCGTGCACATTACAGTGAGGGTGAAGATGCTGGCGTGCATGGTGAGGAGGTCCAAACTGAGCAAGATGCGGCAGCCCACATCCCCAAAATACCAGTCCTTAAGGAAGTAAGTGGACACCACGAAGGGGATGGTGGAGAGATAGAGGAGGTCCGCCAGAGCCAGGTTGATGATGGAGATGTACATGGAAGTTGCGAAACGGATCGAGTGGCACATCACCACCAGCGTGTACACGTTACCCGACACTCCAATCACGTAGACAACGGACAGAAGCGTCCCGAAAGTAGATGTGATGATGAGTTCGTGATCCACGGCCACGGAGCCGCCACCGATCCGCGGCGCGTTCAGCGTCAAAGACCTGTTCATGGCGCGCGGCGTCCCGGTGCTGCTGATCTGCTTCGGTCTCCCTGCGCCGCGCTGGGGGCAAATTTGGAAGAACACGCACCGGCACAGGTTGTGTTTTCGCTTGTCCGCCTCTGAGCGCACAGGCTCCTGCTCTTTGTCCTGACGTCACCACCGTAACAGAAACAAGGATCTTATATCTTATAGTATACAGCCTCAGATTGTCATACGTCAAGAAGACGCAGCGTTAAATGTTGTTTCTGGGAAAGACAAACGATCAATGATGGATGTTGTTTTTATTACGATTTCTCTGAAAGATTTAATTATGTTTTATTTGGGAACTTTATCCAATAGTGAGTGGGCACCTGACACTAACAGCTCGGAACAGAGTCGTTTTTACGCACAAACCAGTTGCACGCATTATCATACAAATCGTTTTTCAAAATCTCCCACTTGTTAATTTACATACCATTTTCTTGAAGCACACGAGACTGACAAGAAAGAATCAGGAGCAAAGATAATTAACCTCCTGCAATGACCACGTATGGCATAAAACGTGAGGGTTCACAAATTGACTTCGCATCAGAAAATCCATCTCTTTTCTCCTTTCTGCACCTCAAGGTTACTGTGGAAAAGTGATCTCTGCCTTGGTTGTCATGGAGTTACGCAGGAAGTCCACATTAGAGACTTTGAAAATTCTGGTCTGGTGTGAATAAACAGGGTTAATAAATTAAAATCTCTATAGTTGGTTTGTTATGCTATGGAGGAGAGGTAAACAAATATATAATGTTATAGAATATATACAAGTAATATTTCTGGAAGATTCTACGATCAGCAAAGCAAATGGAGATAGGTGAGGGTGCCACCATTGAGTATAAAAGGAGAATCCAACAAATACTTAGGTCTTCTAATTGAGGTTGAATTATGGCTCACCGTGTTATGTCAAACTATTCAGTAAGTGAAAATAAAAATTCTAAATTGAAGATTACAAACAAATTTGATTAACATTTACAGTGCATGATAAGAAGAAAAGTTTTTGGGTTTGTGGGAAAATCTTGGGAGAGACAAATTACGGAGTTGGATGCAAAAAGGAACGATTTGGTCGCAATTGGATGAGGGAACTAAGATTATATTTTAAGAATTAACAAAATACTACATAAATAATTTATTTTAAGCTTTATTTGAAAGATAATAAAATAATTTGAAAGATAAAAATGGAGTACACACCATTTTTAGTGTTTTTGGCTATGCACTTCATATTTTCCAAATAAAACAAACTAGAATGGTTTGTTGTCAGCAGCACACTAAAATTGGAAGAGAGACAATAAAGGACAGAAAACTTGACCAAATAAACAAGTAACAGTTCTGCAAAGATTTTACAAACAGCAGAGTAATTTGGAAAACTAAAACTAAAAGTTTACAATTCCAAGTCCAATTAAATTTACCAATGAAGGTCATAGTACATTTTCAGTGCCCAATATAATCTAAATAATTACAGGCTTTGTAAGTGATCTTGATTAATCAAGTTTTAATCGTATAAAAATATTTGCCTCAAAAGCAACCTTTTTTTTTGGGGGGGGGGGGGGGGGTGGTAGAGGATGACTTAATCAAATAACAAACATTAATCTTGTAAACTTAAGCTCTACTAATGTCTGTAAAAAATGCATTAAATACCATTTCAGTTCAAAACAGTAGAGAATAGGAATGGAAAACATCCCTGGCCCAAAACTATCATTTTAAGTACTTTAACTTCACAGCTCCAGCTGTTCTCTGATTAAGAGACATGTTGGATTACTTTTAACTTTAAAAATATTTTTGTCCACACTCTTCATTAAATGACATTAATATCTGACTGTAAGCCAAGGCGGGATCAGCCAATGTCAACTTTGCACGTTTCATTTTTATTCTGATCATGGAGCAGAGGTGAACGTCTTCTGCTCTGACTGCAGCTGTGAGGGCTAATGGGGGAGGAGCTGATGCTCTGCTCATTGAGAAAAGTAAACGTTTCTCACTTTCACGTCAGTTTCCAAAAGTCTCCAATAACACCAGAAAAAGAGGCTAGATTTGTCTCTAGTTGCTTCTTTAAAATAGAGTCACTGGACGGGTCTGAAATTTCACTAAATATAACCCCATAGTAGTTAAATTGGCAACACTGATAGAATTGAGCTCTGAGGTGTACGTCAATTTAATCGGTGTACTAGAAACCATGCAATTACAAACATTCTGCATTGTTTGCAATTCAAACTGCAATTAAATGGGTTAATGATTTTAATACATTATTTTGTAATTAAATTATTCATAATTAAAGTGTTAAAGTCCCACTCCTAATATTATATATTTACATTTATATATATATATAATAGAAATTAAATAGTTATTTTACTCGTCCTTTTCATCTGGTCATTTTGCTCCTGAAGCAACATTTCTGAGGGTTTAGTAACCGTCCTGCTCTGGTCTGTTGCCTCCACTATCTGTGAAAACTAAAACAGAAACAGCTGCCTCCACATCGAGGTTGGGAGGTGGAGGAGATGTGATTACTCCTGGGTGAAGCTGCAGCTAGCTTCGGGGTTAGCTCCCTCCACTTTACCCAGCAGTGGTGAAGCAGGCATGGGACTCTGGTGGAACTAGCAGAGCTGTGTGATGTTTATTGCTAAAGCTGGTTGCAAAACATTCACAGTTAACAGGAAGTTTCTCACAGCAAACTTTCTCTGCTTCAAGGTTTCCCCCTCCCCTCTCTACTGCTCTGACTTCTGTGCTGTGTATGTCTCCCCCTTTCTAGCACAATCATTTTTAAAGGGGCCACACTGTTCTTTAAGCAATGCTGTAAACAGCAACATATCTCTACATAATGACACATAACTCTACCAAACAGAACACAAACTTATAAATGAAAATTAAAGTTACCCCCCCCACAACATTACAATAAAAAACAAGGCCCCCAGTGCTCCAATGACCACAGGTACTACTGTTGACTTTACCTTCCAGGCTTTTTATATATAGCTTAAGAAAACTCAAATATCAT
>JBAMHW010000024.1:21945759-21967995 GCA_037177495.1 Rhadinocentrus ornatus | reverse complement strand
CACTGTTTGGTGATGGCTTAATCTCGTTGTACCGTTGTATAATGACAATAAAGGCATTCTATTCTATTCTATTCTATACTGTGGTAGTTTACTTTGTTTTTGTGATTGATGTGATTTAGGCAGCCTAAACAACTTTTATTTCCACATTTCAGTTCAGTTCTTTTCTCTTTTTCTCTCTTCCTCTGTCTCCCTTTCAGGTTCGGCACTGACATATCAAGACTAAAGAAAATAAGATTATAATAAAAAAATAAAAATATTCGAAACATTAAGGGCAGCCATTTATATAACACGCTCCCTTGGTAGAGCAAATCTGTCAGGCAAAATATTGCACACAGACCACCAGTATGTTAGGATGCTGGACAGGACAGGGTTAAAAAAAAATAAAAAATAAATTATAGTTATTCAGTTTTAGTTCAGTTGGTCTTGTTTCCTGTTTTATTTTATAGCATTCATCCTCTTGTGTATTCTAGTATCTTTACTTCATCTGCTGATTGCTCCACACCCTCAGTGCATATACCTGTATATACCCCCTGCTTTCTTTCATTCTCAGCCTGATCTTTGTAGTATTTTTCAAAGGAGGATTACCCAGGTACCGGTTTACTTCCACAACTGTATTAGCAGTAGCACTTTGACTTGGCCTAGATCTGGCTGCATCTTCATCCAAGCCTCCACAGGACAGCTTCTGAAAATATTAAAGATCACCAGCAATGCCATTAGCCCTTCCTTCATAATGAATATAAAATCAATGCCTGTGGAGGCTGCTGCTAGAGGATGAAGCAGAGATGGTTGTTGTAAAAGGTAATGCTGCTGTCACTGCATCACTTTCTTTGAAAGAAACATGTCCAAGGTTCAGTTCCAGCACTTGTCCAATTTGAGTTTTATCATTTTGCGGCTCAGTCGCTGCTACATTTGACTCAGCCTCTCTTTTGCAGTGGTTCTAGTTTGAAAATAAACAAATGTTATTTTATTTTACAAGAATCAGACAGTGTACATTACAATTACAATGCCTCAAGTTCAAGGTGTTGGCTGCAGCATTCACATTGCTGGCTGAACAATGCACCTAGTGTTGTTTACAAGGCCCAACTCTCCCATCAGTGATATAACTTCTGCTTGTGGCTTTTAGGAAAAGACTTGGTCCCCTGAAAAGGAAAGGGCAGCTTGTCATAGTTTCTGATAAACTGGCAGATGACAGCCAGACATGCATCCCGTTAACGCATTAATTTTTCATAGCTAGCATTTAGCATAGCTTTAATTTTAATTTATACAATTCATGCTTTATTAACAAATGAAAATCATGATTACCACAGAACTTTTATAATTACTGAAAAAAATCAAAGAATTTCCATTTAAAACTATATTAAAATTGTACTTACAGAAAATGTTTTCCAGCAAGGACAGGGGCTGCTCAACCAGTACAATAAATTCTAAAAGTTGTCTGTTATTACGATGTATTTCTGGCTTTCTTCTGCGAATTCCTCACATTTTTTAAAAGCATTTGCTAGCATTTGTTATTGTTGTGTTGCATCACGCTTTTCCTTTGAGGCAACAAACTTCAGACTCTTTCATGTGTTGACAACCCAAATGCTTTTAAAGTCACTGGTGTTAAATTTGGCAGCATTTGTGTCACCTCTAAAAACTTCAGCCCTGCATATTAGGCATGTCGTACTTTGCTAGTGGAAATTTCTAACGATGACACCAAATTGCTAACATAGCGCTAATGCTAAATGTCAGCACAACATGGACTCACGTGCAAATGTTTCTCCGCCTACCAACACATCAAGACTGCATAACTTCCTGTGTCTGTGTGGTGGGGTTGGACAGGAACACTGGTATCGGATGATGTTTAGAAAGAACTCCTTACTTTTTCCTTTACAGTTGGCAGGATCGGCAAGTATTTCCAATGCCAGTATCAGTATCGGCCCTACTCTATTTTGCATCATGTCCAAACCAATCAGGTGGTTTCTATGATGTCTGAAGAAACTAAGTTGCTTTGGGTGTCAAACATTAGCGATCACATGACCAAACTACGCCTCGGCACAGTAGTTTGATACGTTTTTTTTACAAACTACTGTGCATGTGTTGAAGCCTTGGGTGTCAGAGAACCATTGATAGTAAATTTCTATGTCTACTTCTATTAACTGCCAGTAAAAAAAATAGATGCTTCACTTGTTGCAAGGGTCTGGTACAAAGTGTATGGAGCTGTGAAATTCTATGCTGATGTGGCACAATTATAAGAAACATACAGAGCTAAAGACAACAACCTCTAAAATAAATGAATGAATGAATGAAAAACAGCAGGTGTATGAGATGATGTTAGCAACATCTGTGTTGATGCATAAACAAGTAGATGACATCTTTTCTCTGAAGCCTGATTCTCTGACTGGAATCAAAGTTCATATTGTTACTGCCTCAACCAGCGTCACAGCTCAATGTGGAAAACCATTACCACAAGAATTGTCAAACAATAATCAATGGTTTAGTATTTTTTCTTTAGGTACCCCTTCCTGGATGAGACTTTGTTTAATGGTTGCAACATCATAGACCACCTTATCAATATATTTCTCTGCAATGTAATTTCTTCTAAGATTATTATTCCTTTGGCCAGCTTGCACATGTTCTAGTGTCAGGGGAGATTGCAGATGTTCTTCAAAATAAGCATGGCTTTGTTAGTAGGAAAGGTTACCTTGCCTCCCACGTCAGTCAATATAACTATCATTAATTTAGGAGAACATTCTCTTTTCTGCTGCATTCCAGATGAGCGTATAGCAGCAGGTGCCAATCTCACCAAGCTGGTGTGGGGAATGTCGTTCCCTTTGAAGTGGATAACCTTTGAAGCAGGAATCCACCATCCTTTGAAGCGGGAAAACACTTGTAAGTACTTCACGGCGGTAATGAAGAATGATTGGGATGTATTGCCAACAAGCATTTTGATCAAGCTGTTAAAAGCGATCAGGTTTTCAAGGACAATGCCTGACTGTGAATGCTGTTTCAATGGTACATTTTTACGTCTCATTTAAAAGCAGGGAGCAGCAATTATTTGTTTTTCAGAAA
Source organism: Rhadinocentrus ornatus (assembly GCA_037177495.1). Taxonomy (NCBI): domain Eukaryota; kingdom Metazoa; phylum Chordata; class Actinopteri; order Atheriniformes; family Melanotaeniidae; genus Rhadinocentrus; species Rhadinocentrus ornatus. Next base: position 21,964,944 of record JBAMHW010000024.1, on the reverse strand, counting down.
ATGCTACATTACTCCTGGCTGGTCTCCTTAATCAAATGCTTATGTAGTGTCTAATTATTAGCATTATGTAGGTAGTATAATCATATTTAGATATACGAGTATCTGTGAGTATCACATGGATCTAGCAAACACAACAAAAATCAGTGTAGAAACTATCACTTGAAATCACGAATAAAATTATAGATAAACCATAAGAAACGCTCCATAAGTTCATGTTGGCCTCAGGGAAGGTGTCAGAGGTGAACCCAGGAATGTTCTTCGTTTATATATAACATATAAAAAGACCACTGGTATGAATGTTCAGTGGGATTCTCAAAATTTGCCAGAGACCTCACATATGCACAGATCTGTTTAAGATGTCACTTTTTGAAATAAAACAATCTTTGTTATTCATCAAGCTGGTGTCTGAAGCTCTTTTTACCTCTCTCCACAATTTTTTTCCACAACACCTGCTTCAAGTAGTTCACTATGAAACCAATCAGTGAGACTTGATGCTTTTTGGTTGTTGCTGTTTATTTGCTAATGTTCACCTCTACCACTGCCCCTGCTGTCAGTTAAAAAAAAAACACATTGCAAATACGAGTAGCGACCCATTCTACCATCTTTTCCTGGCTATATAGATAGAAATCTTTAGATCTTATTATTTTTCAAAAGACGTCTACTGTTTTTGTTTGGGCCCATTGTACCTTCCGCCTCTGTACAATCTTCTGCCTTCTCATTCCTGCCACTTTTCTTAAGCTTCTTACTAAAAATAAATCCTAGAAGGCTGGAGCATCAACCGAGGCAGTGGGAAACATCCTGACCAAGCATAAAAAAGCCTTCACTGATGGCAGGGTCATTAAAGAGGCTATGATTCTGGGGGGCTAAATCTTTATTCCAGGACCATATAAATAAGACATAGATAGTCATAGATAGTAATCCATTTTCACTCAATAAGAAATATTTTCTTCTGATGTCACCAGAGGGGCTCCATATATTAATGAGTTTAATTATCATCACACCTGCCCTTTGTTTGCATTTTAGCCCCCCCCCCCCTTATATATACTTTGTTCAGTGTTTGATATTCATCATTGTTAATGCATCTCTGCTCAACAAGCCTCTGGTTCCCACTGCTCATCTTGCTTTTAAATTTAGGATTTTCTGCATCAGCAGCTCCTTAACTATTGATAAAGGATTTTTTTGTTTGTATCCTATTTCCCTCTTGCTTAGTCCTGTTTTTGTGTCCTCCAACATGTCCTGTGACACTTTCTTTAAAACTTAAGAGGCATTACCTCCTTGGCTTCCTCAGAAGAGCTGCTGCTGCAGCTTAATATTTCTTTTTTAAAGCTGGTTCTTACTCATGACCTTAACAGTTTGAATACATTTATGCTAAGTACGCCAGCTGTCTGGAATATACCCATTTTGACATTTATCATTTCAGCAGTAGTAACTCTTTTACATTATAATGTATACTCCTTTTATGTTTTGCTCTAAACTTTTATACCCTCTTTAGTATAATTTCTAATTTCCTACCTATTGGGGCTCAGCTGATGTTTTATCCATGAAGTATTCTTCACTTGCAGATAGAGCACAGGCTGAAATGACATTAAACCACCACTGGATTACTCAGGCTCATTATCACAAATTACCCTCTGACAACAAGTGCAAATGAGGAAAATGCACACTTAGAATAAAAGCTTGATATTGTGTGATGTGCACTCATGTTATCAATTGCCCATCTTAAAAATAGAAACAATTGAATATAAACACTTCTTAATGACAAATTAGCATTAAAAAATGCATCTTTTAAAATGATAGGGGTGATGCCTTTTTAGTATTGTATTGTTTTCGTATGTTTTAAATATGTTTTCATGCATTTGCAGGTTTTTGAACAGAGTTGTAAAATGATGGCAATTAGCATTGAGAGGAACCTCAGTGCTGATTAAGGAGTTTTTCAACTAGAGTTCTCCTCCTTAACGGGAAAGCTTTAAGGTCAGTCAGTCAGCATTTGCATGAAGATATTCCCAGTAGCACACATCATTGTGAAAGTAAAAGCACAGCTAACTTCCCTGTATCGACCTGCATAGTCTCTCATTCGTCACAAAGCTGAAGAGGAGCTGCACTAGGATTTGAAATGTTTCAGAGAACGTGTTGTGGCAGGGACTGGCTGCCACATTTCCTTCAGTCTGCCCCAGGGCAGCTGTGGCTACATAAGGTAGCTTACCATCACCAGCGATGACTATGAATAATGGATACAATGCAAGCCAAGGCAGTTTATTTGTATAGCATGTACAGGACAATTCAAAGTGCTTTACATAAAACAAAAAGCAAAGGCAGTAAAAGGCAGAAAAAACACAGCAAGAATCACAATAAAATCTTAAATTACATTAAAATGATTAAAAAGAGAAGTTAAAAAGTTACCGTGCAAAATTTATTCATAGGCACATGAGAAAATAAATGTTTTTAACCTGGTTTTAAAATGTCTACCTTTGGTGAAAGTTTAATCTCCACTGGCAGTTTGTTCCTCTTGTTTGCAGCATAACAGCTAAATGCTGCTTCTCCATGTTTAGTCCGGCAAGCATCAACTGTGGCACTGCCAGAAAAAGAGCGACACTATGGGAGCAGGCAAGGCTCAACAAGGCCTTCCCTCGCATCACCCCCAGAGCCACAGTCTCAGCCCAAGTCTTGGTCAGAGCTTTGGCCTCAGAGCTCTAGTCTCCCCACTGCAAAATCCCAAGCCAGACGTGCTGCTGCCTACAAAAAATCTGCTTCACATAAAGTAGTATTCATCTTTTGACGGTCTGTGATGAGTGTCTGTCCACAAAACCTGATATTATTGAGTTCACCATTCCAAGAGCACGACAGGCACCAAGGAGATTAGTTAAGGATAAAAATCATGATATAGCCGTAGGCCTTCATTTAAAGCAGAGACATTTTGCGCATAACGATGCGAATAATCGCAACATGTCATGCGATTAAATATTTTAATAGTTGCCCAGCACTAAAACAATAAAAACTGAAATAAGAACTATCCATTCCCTTCCATGCATTTAGTCTTAACTTGACAGTTGGCCAGCTGTCAAGAACACTGCTTAAGGCCTGGTACACACACACGGATTATTGGGCTGTTTTTGTCCAAGTTGGGATGATTGATAATTGACGGCAAACGCTCAATTATCATAAGTCTTAAAAGATTTCCCTGTACAATTATCATTTGGTCTGAGGTGTGTTAAGAGCAGATTTGTCCCGATTGCAACAGGAAAGGTGTGGACCCAAATGCAACACAACAAACTGGGGATAAAGAAAGAACAAGCTTAATTACGCTTTCTGGGTAAGTTCGGGTGGATTGGTCTGTAACCGCTGCATAACAGCATCGCTATGTGTGTGTTGTTCTGTAATAAATGGGATTATCGGACCACACCACACGCAGTACGATCAAAACTGTTTAATGCCTGATTTTTTTATCTTCACGTGTGCGGTCTCGACGCGATAAAAAAGCTCATGAGATTAAAAAAATCCTGATGTATGTACCAGGCTTTAGGAGGCTGAAAACGTTTGAGAAGCACTTCACAGTCACTGAAAACGTGGCTTATCCTGCATACTTGAGAGGCCAAAACTAATAGTTTCAATTTTATTTTATAGCTCAATAAATTGCTGCCAATAATGCAAATTGAAAACTTTATTAGATATATTTAAAGGGAATTATATTGCAATCCTGCTTCTGACTTATTGTGCTGGACAAATCTTTGCATCAGTATTACCTTGTCTCTGGATGTTTTATAAACTGTTACATGATCAACTGTTTGTGCGTATATGAATACATACAGATTTTAATAGCGATGTCCTTAAGCCATTTAAAGTTTTATCTGTCATGTATAAGCGACAATAATTTCTCTCCGTGCATAGTCAGAGTCAAAGTGTAGTGAAGATGGCTATCATGAACCCTGTGGTCCAAACTAAAAATTCTATCAGTTCTAGCCGATGTCCCAGATCAGGCTAGCGATCACATTTCTAACTAACTGTATGGCCTGATACACATAATTGAAAATGTATGGTAGGGTATCAGAGTTTTGCATTTTGAGACACCATGAAAACCCTGCAGAGACTTTGCTGCCTTTAGGACTCATGGCGTCTCTGTCCACTCTTTCAATCAACCGCATCCGCAGATTTTTGCTCTTTGCAGAAAGGCTGCGATCACCTTGAAACGGTGAAAAAATCCATTCCATCTTTGTGCCTGACTGGTAAAGTTAACTGCCTTGTCATATCCGTTTAGGAGCTGTCTAGAATTGGGTAAGATGCTGCTTTCTTCTTCCAGGCTATGCACACCCACCTCTTACATTACACAGAAACCCATCTGTTTGGCCTGTGTGTTTCATTTCAGCTGATCAAAGATCTGAATCAGGGCAGACGGCCTGACTTGCTGTTGGATTACTCCAACAGCAAGTCAGGCCATCTGTGACCAGCACCATCAATCATGTTCTTTCTTTCTGTTAAACATACTCAAATTGTTGTGTACATAAAATTGGAATAAACTGGGAATTGTAGCACACCAGACAGTGAATGGAGAGAAACATCAGTGGCCTGTTTACATTTACTTGTACAAGAACTAGACTTCCGACCTTGTTAAGAAAATACTTTATATGGTTTACAGGAGCTGCATGTAGGACATTCCACTCATATTTATGTTACAATTTTATAGAGCATGGTCCAATAATAACAATAACTCATCTTGCTATTCCAACCCCTCATGTTTGTGCCCAATCAGAACCTTCATTACATCCATATGAAGCATGACTCTGGTTTTACCTCAAACGTATAGCTTCTTTTTTCTACAGTGGTCTTGTTTTGCCTTGAGTGGAGCATTGTGCATGCGCCATAAAGCATTTGGTTGTGCTGCAAAAACTAGTAGGTCTTGACAGTGCAGTTAAGCTGTATACATATTTAATGGATGTAAAATCAGCTTACTTGACATGGATTAGATTATTGCTTCATCTGAATGAGCTTTAGATTGTCAGTGATCCAGGTTATAGTTGTCAGAAATTAAACTTATATACTTACTACTTGGTTTTGATTCTTGAAGATGTTTTACCTCTCACCTGGAAGGCTTCATTTCTAACTATTTAGTGAGAAAGCATTTCAGATGTAAGGTGAAACGTCTTCCGGTACCAAAAAAATTTTCTTAGCATACTGGTTAATATCACAATATTGCAATTTCACTCAGGTGTTGTCCTTGTGTCTTAGTAGCTTTACTCCAAATGGACAGCGGAAGCCTCTTGAGGGTTCGGGTGCTTTCCTTTAAAAGCCTAATTTATGCTGTATGCTAAAAACTGACAAAGCCTTCTGCCCATCATCTACATCCAATATGTGGGTATTTTGGCCCATTTTCAGACAGCTGGCAGATGTGTAGCCAGACATGCTTCCCAGTACCACCGTTGTGCAGGATAACTAACAAGAAAACCAGCGAAATTAAAAATGAAGATGTAATTATTTAATGGCTGCGCAGGCCACCGCACTTTGTGTTACTACTTTATACTCAATGCAAAAGATGGAAACGGATCATTTTGACTGTCTTCTGTGTCCTATATGTGCATTATTCTTCTTTTTGGGGCCCTTGCGGATGAGTTTCCTGATGGTGTAAACAAAGTAGTGGCACCAGAAACTGCAGGGGCAGTGTTGAGCTGTGTAGCTGATGTGTGACCCATGAAAGGAACAAAGAAGAAGTTGGATTGTATTTAATGGCCCGGAGACTTCTGCTGTCCTCTGCACTGCCTCTTGTTTAGGTCTCTTTCTGAGAATGTACATTATCATGATTCCTTTACACCGTTTCTTTGTTTGCTGAAACTGATGTCAGTACTCAGATATGAACTCTGCTCTGCCCTCTGGTGGATGAATTGCCTAACAACCATGCCAACGTAAACGAGGTGAGAGCATTGACGCTTGAAACAGATATACCTATATACGTATATTAAGGGTGCATAAATGGACCTTAATTGTGTCAGGAGAGATTTGAAGTTTCAGTGCTTCACTTCAGCTAGCAATAGTGACATCTGGTGGTAGAGTGAAGTCAAAGCAACCCATGTCACAAATCACTGGCCAAGATTCCCTGTTTCCATCTAATGTAAGAAACAACAGTTAAAAACTATTTTGTCCTAATTATGTAAAATTTTTTGTTTTATTCAAACTGATGAACGCATTTGTGATTAAAGCTTAATTTTCTAAATGAAGTTATAAATATGTTGACCAAGTGTGTATCTGCTTGTGCAGAGACCAAAGATAACAAAAGATGGAGAGATTTACTTACAAAAAAAAAAAATAAATCATTCAAAAATGATATTTTCTCTTTAGTGGTAAGTTTTAGGTGAATCATGTTCACTTTTTCTCCAGTTCTTGAAAAATATATATTCATCTGTAATATGAATAATTTTCCATTCAGCACCCAGGCGACAAAGTGGCTAGCCGGGTGAAAGGGATGCTCGGCCGGAGGCCCCTCAGAAGTTGTACTTTGTGTTTTTCCTTTAGTCATGAGATGGTATTTGTGTTATTTTGATAAATTTTAGGCCTTGCATCTGCCTGCCTTATGCCTGATCATCCTTTAATCATCCTCTCATGACAATGACAGGGCATTATGATGAACCCCAGATAAAAGATGCTAACCTCAATTAACTCTTAATACTCCAATTTTTCTTATTATCACCAGAATTTGCATATTAACTTAAAAATTGTGTTCATGACCAACTTGCCCATAACTTTAATTTACTGTCATCAGGTGGCACATTCAATTAATATTTGTTCATCAGAGATAATCTAACCACAGAATATTATTTTGCAAATACCCTGATTATTCCGTGCAATTATCCACTTCAACCGGCAATAATGTATTGCTGCCCTCTCGCTCTTGACCATACCATTAAGTTAATCATTGAGCCAAGTATGTAATTTATCTGAAGCTGTCCATCAGTAACAAATGCTAAATTAAAATAGGTTTATTATCAGAATTATATTAATGTATTTTTAGCATATTTCTATATTCTATTCCTGAGTTTCATGCAACATGTTGACCTTCCTAAATCTTAAACACATGCAGATGAGATGGGTGCATGCAACTTTGTATGCTCTGGGAATCTGAAGTGTTGATGAATACATCTTTTTCTAGTTTTAGATGCAATTTTGACCTTGTTTGAGTTATTTTATGGTGCAACTCTGATGTTCCTTGCTGTAAGAAATTTGCAAAATTTAACAGGGCTTATGAGTCTTATGAATATAAATTTACTTCCCAAGGGTCAGATATTGAAAGTGGTAAAAATCTTAGTCCTTGAATCTTTGTGAGTACATTATCTATTCAGTATGTCCGTCAGCCGTTTTCTGGCAGTCATGTTGTGTATATAGTGTAGTATAATTACAACTTCTTTCATTTTGCCTTTTCATGTCTGCAGTTTAGTTTTCTCCTTGAAGGAAGGGTGCTGGTCTCGTGCTTCTCTGTTAATTAAAATGCTTATTTTAGCTTTGACCTCACATTCTCACATGTCTCTGGTGGATAATTTGTGGATTGGGCAAGAAATGAAGACGAGGGCAAATGTCTGGATGTCCATCAAACATGACTTGCAATGACTAAATGGGAGTCAGGAAGGTAACAGGTTTTTTTTTAATCTGTCAGCAGGGAATGAAATTATTTTGAAAGGTAAATTCTAATGTGAAATAAATAATAATTTATAATTATTCTATGGTAAATACAGTTCAGGCCAAACATTATGAACATGTATCCCAGCATGAATGTAATGGCAAAAATAAATTTTCTTTAATTTTCTATTTAATTTGGTTTTCCGGGGCAGAATAATTCCCTATATACAGTTATGGTGCAAAAGTTTTGAATCATTCTAGAAAAACAGGAAATGAGTCCAAATATGCAAACTTTAATAGAAAATTAAATAAAAAAAAAAAATTAACTTAAAAAAGGTGAAAACACATCTTGCACAATTCTTATGAGCTTGAAATTCAATATTTTGACCATTTTTATTCTACTGAGAATAGAATAATTCTACTTTCCAAAGCTCTTCTTTGGACGTTGCCTGCCTTTTTTTCTGTTTTCTGTCCAGATAAACACTGCTTCAGTAATGTTGAGGTCCAAGCTTTTGGGAGGAATCATTACCCCATAAAATCAGTTTCTACTGATTATTTATCTCGGTAGTTGTCATTTTCTCCCTCCCTGTTTAATATACTTAAGAATGGCTTCCATCCTATTAACATCCTGTTGACCATTTTTAGGCCATCTCCAAAAGTGGCCAAACTAGTGATCAAAGTGTGCCCCTTCTGACAGAACTTGACACAATACTCAATCTATTTGGCTGTCTGGGTGCTGACAACACTTGAAACAGATGTACAGAGGGAGAACTGGAGCAACAGGATGCTGCAGTGGTGCCTTTGGTGTAAAGAGGGCAGCTGCTTCATGATTTCTTTTGGTGAAGCAAATGCTTGCAGCATAAGGAATTGCACCGATTTAGATAAAATAAGATATAGCTGTAGTAGAGTCTGAACTGTGTCAAAATATTTATTTTGGTAACTGAAAAGGTAGCATTGATAGAAAAAAACAAAACGAAAAACACCATCACCATCTATGTGAAAAGCTCTAATGGAAGCACTTTGGTGTCTATTGAGATGAACAAGCATCTTTTGGAAATATGGCCAACATTAGGAACTGCATTGAACATCTCCAGCCAGAGAAAGATGAAAAACACCCAGCTGTAGTCGCTGCCAACCATAGGACCATTGAACTTCTCAAACCCTGATCCCAGCTCAGAAAGGGCTGAACAAATCACAGTCTACTGGGTTTCAATGCTTACTGCAAAGGATGTGCATTTGTTTTCAGTCTTGGAACAGGGCTTTTACACTATTTTCTGCTCTCTGGAGTTGAGAAACAACATCTAGTAAATGTTTTATTGATGTAATGATTCCCACATGTTGACACTAAAACTGTAGCAATTAATCCTGTTTTTGTTTTTAAGAAATGAGGATAGAGTAGTTCTAATGTCAGGTATCACAATGCCACTGAATCTTACATCACTGTAACTGAGCATTTTCTTGCAGAGGATTGACAGATAGCATCTCATGTGCACCACATAGGAACTATTAATGTTTGACTGTATTGTTCACTGCATATATCAGGAAGATATTGGTCAGAAGAATAAGAAATAGTGGAAGGTGGGTCATACATTAAAACCCTTCACACATGCAGATAGACGAAGCAGGAGGCAGATCGGCAGCAAGCTTGCAGCTTTGTTTTCCCCTAATTTATAAATTCCCATTATACATGCCCATCCCTTCTGAAAAAATAGAACCAAGGTTTCTGATATTGAAACTTTCTGCTTCTGACTCATTTTGATGGCCAAAATGACTTCTGCCCCTACCACTCTTTAGGAACTGTTATGGACACGATCTTTTCTTTTTTGTGCTGATCAAAGCCTGGAACCAGTGTCGTTTTCGTCAACGATGACAATGACGAATTTATTTAGTTGACAAACCTTTTTTTTCATGACGATTTCAAGACTAAAAATAGCTCTCTGATGACGAAAACATGACCAGATTTTTGTGAGATTTCGACAAGACGAAAATGTTCAACAGCTGATTGTCCGACGTTAAACAAGGATGACATTTCTGCCTATTGTGAGCGCAATCTGTCAGTCAGCAATGCTGCTGCACCTTGGCCACGCCCACCACCTGACGTGCAGCGCGCACACAGACAAGCAGTTTATACATTTATATATTAACCTTCCCTCCGCGTGCATCTGTCTGAGCCACACACACAGGAGTTAGACATATCCTATAACACATGCTGTAGATGAATCATGGCGGCAGTGTCGACGAAGGGGTTTGGTGGTCAGAAGCGAGGAATCGATAGATGAACAAATGTAACTATAATCCATCATAAATTCACTGGCAGACCAGGTCAAGTTGAGCATATGTGTTCCTCATCCATTGCTCGTATTTTGGGCATGTGTATGTTCAGGGTGGAGTATTTCACTTTAGAAGATTCTCAGAAATAAAGCCACAGTTACCAAAATAAGGAAGTTGTTGCTCTTTGCTTTTATTGGAGTAATTGATTCCACAGTTAATACTTTATCTGTGCAGCATACCCCTCAGTAGATCAGAAAGTATCTACCGTTGGTTGGGGAACCTTCTATGTCTAAAACCATTCCTTTAAATTTAGTAATTATTGATGAAAATAACCAAACGACAAGCTCACAATGTGTTGCATTATGTTGAACTTATAGATTTTCTTGTGTGACATTTCTATGTGATGAAGTAGGGCATCAATTCATGAAAAAAGTTGAAATATATGAATAAAAGATTCCTGCCCAATGGTTACTATGGTTATTATGCAAAAGCATTAAGGTTAACTTGTTTTATGAATTGCAATACTTGTTATAACCTGTCAGCCTTGATTCCACTTTTTAATACGTATTATTGACTTAAATTAATTTGTTAAAAGACTAATACTTTTTTAATTTGACAAAAAATAGACTAAAACCTTTTTGAGTTGTCTTCGACGAAAACGGGATTAAAACTATTAAACTTAGAAATGGCCAAACTGTGACTAAAACTAATAAGCATTTTTGTCCTGAAGACTAAAACTAAGAATAAAACTGAGATATCTGCCAAAAACAACCCTGATTGGAACAATATTCCAAATCACATCAAGGTTACAACATCACCAGGACTGTTTAATACCACTCGCAACCGACAGTTACTGCTGTGACCACTGATGTGGGCTCCCCAGCCTCCTCCAAACACTGCTTTCTCCCTCTGTAAGATTGTCTGATTGAACTCTCTTTGAAGATATGTTTCTTTCTGTTTCTGCAGAGCAAAAACCTGCTAAAAAATCAGTTTTTGCTGAGTCAGGCCCAGTTGCTTTTAGTCCTTTCCTGCATAAAATAAATCTAACAAATGATTAAACATTCCTGGAGCTGTTGATGTCCTGCAGCATCCTGAGGCTGAGAAACAGCATTTTTACTACATTTTGTCCAGCCCAGGGCATCAGCTTAGCTTTGCTTTACATAACCACATCACATGCTAGCAACTGGATATCAACATGCTGATTGTTCTGGATTCACACAATGGCCCATTTGGATGCTGAATTAGCCATCATTAAGGGATGCCAAAGTCCTTCGAATAGCAGTCCTATTTGAAGTTACTTTTTCAGTAGTCTGTGAGGTCATGTATTTGACTCTCTACCGTTATATATTTTTATTGCTGTAGTCATCTTGCATCTTGCAGTAGTGATGTGTTAAACACCTAAAAAGAATATTTTACCCTTGATTCCTGTCAGAATTGGTGTATGTGATGGCTGCATTTACAGCCACACAGAAGAGGTAACCTGCAGTGGACAGTACTACGCACACACTTATATATTGTTTTCATATTGGCTTTAATTTACAGATCACCAGCCTACAGATTTTGTTTGACATTAGTTTATTTTAATTAACATCACATATTCTAAAATTGGCGCGCATTTTGGTTTATATTGTGGTGTTATAATCTGTTTTCTTTTGAGTTGGTTCAGTGACTCCGGTCCCTTGGCTTGGGAACCAGCAGGTGGCCACAGGGTGGAGCCAACGAATTGGACCAGACTAGACACCAGAATCAACAGGGGGGGAATTGGGTTTTCCTTTGTTAGTTTAGTTAGTTTTTTGTGTGTTACCCTTTGTGTCTTTTTGTTTGGGCTGATCAGCCACTATTAAAGTCTACCCTTGCGTCTCAGTAGTTAGGTCAGTTTGTTTAATCTGTTTGTTTGGTTTGTTTCAGTTATTTTTGCCATAAGTTATTTAAATAGATTTCTGTTATGTTGACCTCTTTTTTGTTGCAGATTATTCATTGTTAATTGATTTGGATAACTTTTTTGGGGGTTAAAATAAAAAGCCCTTTTTTGAACTTTACATCTGTGCCTGACTGTCCTTCACTGCTTGGTCCATCACAGTGTAAATGTGGGTTTTCAAATGCAGCAACACTTAAAATAAATTCAAGCCAGGACAACTGCCAAAAGCTAGCCGTGTGTAGTTGCATGTTTAATATTTAATTAGCCGAACACACAATGCTGCAGCTTTAGTGAGCAACTTATGATCCATCTATCTATCTATCTATCTATCTATCTATTCATCCATAACTTTCTGGGTCCAGTCATGGGTGCAGTAGCGTAGGCAGGGATGCCCAGAATCCCCTCTCCTTAGCCACTTCTTCAAGCTCCCCTCGGAGAATCCTGAGGCATTACATCTTTTTACACTTACATAAGGGGAATTTGGAGGCTGTGCTGTTGCTGACTTTTGTTGCATTAAACAGACACATATTTAAAATACAGTATAATCTACTACCATTTCTATGAATAATCTAGGTTTATCTTTTCAAACCACTGTTGATGTGTATGTTCAAATAATGGCTAATAGGCCTTTTAGTCCCCCTGAAGGGTTAGGTCAGCTGAAATTTGTTATGCACCACCAGATTCTCGTGGCACTTCAGGCATATTACAAGCACTTACTGTTCACAGTGCAAACACAAACTGTTTCCTGTGTCAATCCTCAAACTAAATTTAAATAAAAAGATGCCCTTAAGGTTTCATACTGCTGTTTTACACGAAAGGTCATATGCGAATGTATGCTAATTCAGACTACATGAGGACTAATGCATATCATTTAATCCTCTCCCTTCAGCAGCCCCTTGTTTCTATAGTGAGAAATAATTCACCTGGTCAGCTGGACTGGTGACAGTGATTGATGCACGTATGATTGACGCATACCAACTTAGTTTGAGCTGCTTTCATCACATTAGTAAAAAGCAGAATGTAATTGGTTATTTTCCATTCTGACACTTCTCTTCTACTTAGTGCATATGTGGGCGTCTGAGAGAAGACAGGGAATCAGGACTGTGGAAATGAGCCAAGATGATGTTGTATTTCATGACTTCTGCATTGGGAAATCATGGAGGATTAGGTAGGAGCTTGGAGATGTCAAATGGCAGATTAACTATTCAATGTAACCTTTCCACCAATCTTTCTTTCACTGATATAAGTGGGATATTTCTTACTTTACTTCTCATAAGTCTGCAGAAAGAAGAAAATCCCATTATGCACTTGAATTCAATGTGACATTCAATGGTGAAACTACTAAGTTTTTATATTTTATGGTAGCTGTACTGACATGTCTGTAACAGTAAAGATTTATTTCTCAGCTAATGAGAGAAAATAGTTAAAGGAGAGGGAACAAAGAAACACCTGAGCTGCTGTCCCCTAAAGCAATATGGCAAAACATCCAGAAAATGTCAGGTTGCCAGCCTGGAAAATCCTGCACATCCCAAAGCAATGCTTTGGAGTTACCCGCTGTGTTCAGACTAAGTGTCAGTATGTGACAAGTAGGTCGTGAGAATGGGTTGTGATGGAAAAGTTGGAGTAGCTAATTGGGAACTTTGGGATTATTTCCATGTGGTCACTCAGGAGTTCAGGTTGTGTGTGCCGGATGGGGGCAACAAAGGTGCTTTGAACAGATGCCACCACCTGAAGCAGTTCCCTATTAAAATATCACAGTCCAGTTTTTTTCATAGGGATCAACAGTATTATAAAAAGGACTAAATGAATGGGATAAAGATGCAAGAAGGAATTAGTAATTGGAATAATCTGTTAGTTGGGATGAGATGTCACACTCAGTTTGTTGCAAAGACAAACAGCCACCCTAATACCAAGTGAAAATGTCAACTACGGGATGTTACCCACGTTATTTGAAGAGTCAAAGAGTCAAATTGGCTTTATTGTCATTACACTGTTAAAAATCTGAAACATTCATCCATTTGTTTATACTGCTTAGTCTAATCCAGGGTCGCAGGGACACTGGAGTCTATTCCAGCAATGAGCAGGCAAGATGCAGGGTACACCCAGGACAGCTCACCAGTATATCACAGGGCCAACACAGATAGGCGGTGGGCCGAGCAGCAGCTTTAGTTTTCTAAAATAATGATCCCAGTGAGGAAGGATTTGGATCGTTTAACTTTTTAAGCTTTTTTTTTTTCCCTAATCATATTTTGTTTGTTGCCATTTGTATTTCTTGCACATTTTTCCATAATCATAGTTTAAAGTTTGTTAAATTTACAGGCAAACACTGCAGCTTACTAAGTCCGTTGAACCAATGGCAACCAACGCTACAAATTATGTGACATTATTCAGTCAATCAGGTAAAGATATGTGACGACCAGCTGTTGTTTTCAAAAACTTCGGCTCGTGGAATGATGTGGACGCATCGAAAAACCTAAATATCATGAGGTAAAAAAGCAGCTTCTACATGTGTAGGTAAGGGTTAAAGTTGCTTGGAAATGCTAGCTATATTATTTATTTGATGGTTAACTTGGCTTATTTTGTGTAAATGTCTTGTTAACAACTCGCTTGATTTATTCCGTTACTGTGTAAATGTGAAGCTCAAGGCCTAAATCTATATTTCAATATAGCTGATTGTTCTCAGATTAATATCACATCATTCCCTTAACGTGTGTAAATGAATCCAAATTATCTTTTGCTGTTGGAGGCCAAGAGACCTTTGATTAAGATTTTGCTGTGGTCTGAATAATGTCTTTGAGTTTGAGAACTGCATGATATAATAGCCGAGAACTATCTTTTGTGATTGTTATGTCTTTAAGGCAGGTCTAGGGGAAGACGGGAGTAACACAACTCCAAAAGATGATTATGAGGAGACAGTCTTAAGGTTATTTCTGTGGCAGCTAAAATACAGAAAGGCCAATAGCGTGAAGGAGAGCTGAGGTCAATATAACCTGAAAATGGAAAGAACTTACTTACTTGACCACAGAAACAAGTGTTATGTTATGTTGTGTGTGACCCTGCTGTGTCTGCTCCATTGCCCTCAGCTTCGCTGTCGGATGAGGGGGAATAGAAGGAGGAGGCAGCAAGAATCTCTTCAGCTGGCAGATCTACAATATATGAGTATATAAGATTTGTTGTCAATGCTTTCTGAATGTGAATGTGGCTTGTATGTTCATATGTATAGTTTCTCTTACAATGTTTTAAAAAGCATATTCAACCTGCAAAGTTGAAGGACCTAATATTTTTTAAAGGCCTGTCCTCAATTACAGTCCTGCAGAAATACGTGTCCCCATTTTCATACAAGTTGCCCTCTGTTGTTTCATTTTTCTTTTTAGAAGGTACAGAGTAAAGTCTCTGAAACAGGTGAAGCGGTATCTTGCTTCACAGGTAACTAAGTTTCAGGCCTGAATGTGCAGAAGCAGACCCTCATCTTTTTCTTCTCCTGCTGCAAGAAGCAATTTCTCGGCTGTTCCATACTGAATTGATTTTTCTTTGATTCTTTCTATAGTGCATGAATAATGTATATATTTTTCATGTTTACAAATTATGCAATGTAAAAAATGAATGAAAAAAAGTAAAGAAAAACGTGTAAAACAAATAGCCAATAATCTAGTTTATCAACAGGCGTTTACTTTGGGTCTTTTATCTTTACTTTTCGAACTTTTATCACTGCTGCAAAAAAACATACACTTCAATGATTACAGAAAAAACCTGTTTTTATCCAGATCATCAGTTTTATCAGAGTTTCTTTATCAATGTTGGCTGTTTATCTTCAGTTATCACATCTCCTGGTTTTATGACAGAAATTATCACCATGGAGACGGTTGGTGAGATGGTGATGATATATAAATTCTCTAGAACATGGTAAATATGATCTAGAACAACATATAGAAGTACGTTACATGCTGCATTGGACATCTGATGTTTACCCAAGAAAGGCAAATGTTTCCAAGAGCCCAAGTTGTCAAAACATTAGTTTGCCTACCACATTTTTCAATCCCATGGCCCGCCCTCCAGTTTGAGAACCATTGACACAGGCACAGGGACAATTACAGAATTTTTCCAAATGCTGGGAACAGCCTGCAGCTTTAAAGATTGCAGGACAATACGATGAAAAATGACACTTAGCTGATCTGCACATAATTTTAACACCTTACAGCGGATATTGTCAGGTCCAGGGCTCCTTGTCCTAGTATGTCTGAATTGGTTAGCCACCTCTTTAACATCAAAGGAGAAGGATGAAAGAGCAGTAGTCTTTTCCTTTAAAACATCCAATTGTTCAGTACAATTGTGAAGACCACATTCTAAGTATTTATCTGAATTAAAACCATACCATGAAATAGTGCTGTTACTTTTTGTCTGCATTTCCGTCATAATTTTAATTCCTGACCAAGATCTCTTCAGGACAAAATAAGACCCTTAGGGCTTATTTACACAGGATCAGACATTGGAACTAAAACTCAAGGAATCTGCTGTAATGGGGCTGGTGCATTTATGTGCTGCAGGAGGCTCAAGGGGCAATTTCCATTAGCATCCAGCAAGAAAGTTATATCTGAATCTTTTCACATAATTCTGAGAAGAATATAATAAGCATATATCATAAGAGTTAAAGACAAAGTTTGGTTCTTAAATTTAATGTGCTCATTAACATTGTGCCTTGATTCCAATTTGCATTATTTTTCTCCACAGATTCACACTGACTTAAATATTCTTTCCTGATTTGACACCTAACTGCTCTTTCTGCTTCTTTCTGAAATTAAGGCCCTTTCACTTCTTCTCTGGGCTCGTTTTATGTTAGTTAGGTTTGTGAAGTGGCTGTAAAGCACTTTCCTGAAGTTCGGAGTTTGAAGTTAATTTATTTATAAAGCGACAATTTATTAAAATATAGCCAAAGTTAATCTTCAGTATCTTGGCAAGTCAAAGCATGACTATACAATATGACATAGAACACGGCTACACTCTGAAGTATGACAATGACAAACCCCAGGCTTTTTAAAAAAAAATTTATTTAATCTCTGCACTGCCACTTCTGCAAAAGTACTTTCTAGTACCAAGTTCTTTCCACAGACACAATACATGGAGTACATTCAGCACTCCATTTTTGTGGTGTTTACTAGCAAATAGTTTGATCAAGAGTAGTGACAAAAAACACAGGGGGTCCCTAAGGCTTTCAACATTAGAGCCATTGTGATTAATGTCCACAAATTATCCCTATTTTATTTATTTATTTTGTAATGCCTTATTAGTTCCACAGTGGGGAAATTCTTTCTCTGCATTTTGACCCATCCTAGTTGCAAGGAGAAATGGCAGCCAGGCCATATTCCGGCACCCAGGGAGCACTCAGGGGTTAAGGGCCTTGCTCAGGGACCCACAGTGGTTTTTACCTATAGACTGTATAGAAAGATAGAAAGATAGACGGAGCCTCTGTGACGTCCCCCGTAGGTTTCTGATGAGCAAAAGTGAAGCTCGTTGGGCGTTTCTACCATCGGCATCTTGGCAGCGTCATGCCTGCCGTTGCTCCCGGAAAATACAAATATGGACAAAGTGGCGCAGCTGAAAGGGGGCTGTATGATTGACACCCATCAAACTCCCAGCTGTCTGTAGCTAAGAGCTAACCGAGCTAACCCAGGGCTAACGGTAACTAACCAGTAACGGAGGTAGGTGGGCTAAAGCTAAGGTGCACTGTTAGCCAGCTAAAAACCATATTTGTGTCACACTCTCCCTTCTTGCCACAGATATTGGATACATGTCAATCAAAAGGACAGGATTATGCCGAATTTCAAGATGAAATAACATCCAAACGGATGAGTTAGAAAAACTTTACTCCACAGTTCTCATGAATGTTAATTTGACCTATTAATCCTGAAACAGCCTTTTGTACCAGGCTTCAAACATGTTTATTTCTGCTGTGAAGTACATCTTTTTAACATGATGGTCTTTGAGATTTGCTCTGTTCTGGAGCCAGCCCCTAGAGGATGATGGGTGAACAGCAATCAACTATTGAAGATGGTTTCAACCTGCCTGAGCAGGGACTTGAACCCTGGACCCTCAGATTAAAAGTCTGATGCTCTGCCATCTGAGCTACCCAGGCCTTTGACGGAGAGAAGTAAGGCACTTATATGTCGTTCATCTGACTCTGACACTCTTAAAGGACAGGACTTAACCAGAACATATTATTCATGGTGAGAATATCACTTTTGAAAGCCTAAAACCAGTATGGTTTCAGCACAGGGTGGAGCAGGGTGTCCACGGCATTTAGTTTAGGCATGAAGGGGGTCCTTGAGGAAAAAAGGTTGGGAATTACTAGTGTAGTGTGTGTGTGTGTGTGTGGCTAATTCTTGTTAAGTCATGCTCATCATTTTGTCATAAGATTGAGTGAAAAAAAACTCACTGGATCTCAAATGTGGAAAATTGGTCAAATTTATTATGTACAAACAGAGATACTTTGATAACTTTTGAACGTTCATTTTGAGGACATCATTATGTTACAGAAGACTTGTTTTCAAAAGAATGGATGACAATAAGGACTGCCTCAAGTTTTGCACTCTTTAATTAGTGAAACTTCGCAATGACATCCAGGTGTGCACCACAACCTAAATAAGACCGGAAAAGGCAACGCAACGAATGCATTGTGTGCCAACTGCTAGTTATCTGCTGCATGTAACCTCTGCCGCTTTGCTGAAGGCATTAATACTATATCTTCCATTGCAAGAAAATTTCACTCCGCTGGCCGTTGTGAAATCTTTGGGGTTTCATCCACAAACAAACTTTGTTACCCTGTAAACGAGAAGCCAGAAAGCAACCAAACTTTTGCGTTTTACTATGTCATTGTGTTGTAAAAGAGGCCTTACAAGAGTTCTACTCCTGTCACCTTGAGAGACCTCCAGCTGGACTTACCCATTCTTCCACCTGTTCATGTGCCTGCCTACTCTCCACCTGCCAGCACCTGTCCCTGTTTCTGCTGGATGCCCACATACTCTCTCCAGGATTTCACTTCCAAAGACACATGTAGGACAGACTGATTTATAACACTATATCCAACCATTGAGACTCCTTGCTAGGACAAGAGAAACCAGTGAGCTTCAGATTACCCCACCATCTGATCTGTTTGACTTACATCATGTCTGAAATAAACCCAACTTTAGTTTTCCCAGCTGTGGTTGGAATCTGCTTCTTCTGGCTGATCTTTAGCCAGTCTGCACCACAGCGACAACAAACTGGTAGAAATCTCCAACATCTTGCAGATGAGGGTCAGCAGGTTTCTCCGCAGGTGGCTGGGGTTGACACGAAGCCTGAGCAGTATCGCCCTGTACGGGCAGACCAACAAGCTGAAGCTCCCTATAAGCAGCCTGAGCGAGGAG